>OZ038488.1:73352987-73370487 GCA_964036315.1 Acanthosepion esculentum
AGCACCCGTATTTTCTATGAAATTACTCGGACATTCAGGCCAGTGACAGTGTTTATTATAAACAGCATTTACTTAAATATGTGTATCTATAAAAATAACGTATAAATATATTAAATAATTTTCGTACTTAGTCCATTTCATAATATATATACATTTGGACTGAAAACTTTCTTTTAAATATGTTTCCTTGAATATGACTGACAAAGAAAATTTAATTAAATTTTCATTTATTTTTTTTTGGCATTCTTAAATTTTTCGGTTTAGTGGCAGTAAGGGAATGCAAAAATTGTCCTTATTATCCATTCTTTCAAACGCTTTCGGTCGCTTCGTTAGCCATTTTCAAGCCGGTATTATTAATTTCTCTTCATGCTTGATTATTTAAAATGCATTTTTGTGTTGTTTTGAAGACTAATAAAATACTTTATTCCGAGCTTCGCGTGTTGAAATCGGTTGAAATTCGAATGCGCGTCTTTCTATTTTTGAAAAAAGATTTCAACACACCATTTCGACTGTTGAATAATATATATATATAATGACAATATGTACAACGATAATGGTGATGAAAAATGAACAGTCCCCAACCCCTTAAACACACAGCGCCCTCTAACATTTTATCCCGTTTGGGACCATTCAGTAATAGATGTTTGAAAAGCGGGGAGTCACACAGCTTAATTAAAAATATATCGTTTATTTTTTTATGGATTTTTTGTAAACTTTAATGGTTAAAAATTGATGTGTGACAAATCAATATGGCGAAGGAACTGAACATGAATTGGGACACTGTGAACCACTGTTATGATAAAACCGTTACTTTTTAAAAAAAAAAAACATATTTTCTAATTATGTTTTCTGGTTTCAACTGATTAAATTTCTCAACCAATCCTCCTGTTGGTAATAAATCTTTCCGATATTAATGCTACCCGTTAAGTTCAACTATCTTTTATACACTCCCAGCAGTGTTTATTGTAGTGAAATTGAATATGACACTGAAAAAAGACGGTCATTTGACGCTTGTTGCACAATCCGATACTGATATCTAGTATACACCTACGTCTGAAGCCGCAATGTGTAAGCAGTCTGGCCGGAAATAATCTAGATATTTAGCATTAATGAAGCAGCCAACATAGGACAATGGCGCCTATGTCTTTTTTTAAAGGTATTCCTTTTCTAACTCTTCAGATATGACCCAGCCCTCCCTCAAAATAGTCTTTAAATTCCGGGATCACCATCAACTGTCTCGCTGTGTTGCTTTTTACTCTGTTCACGTTGTTTCAATGATGATTTTTCCTTTGGAAAACAACATACGTTGGTGGCAGCCAAATGTAAACTTTAAAGATGATTATCGCTTTGACCCCGCCCCACAAAAAAGGACCGTGAACAAGACGTTAAGATTTTAACTATTCGGTTATTGTGAAGGCGATAGCTACACAAGGCAGAGTCTTACTGAGCAGTTCCTCACTGGAATGTGAGTAATTGCAGAAAAAGTGTGACGTCATATACGAATATTAAAGCTTTCTTCTGATTTGCTGCCAAGGTTACATGCAGTTCTTTCAAATGGCTCACGAGATTCTGAATATGTTTGTATACATTCAGACAGACGTGTAATTTGAACCTTGATTTCTCGATATGCCTAGTGATGTGTTCATTTTAAATAATTTTACTAAGGTATGTCTAGGACTTTATTCGTAGTAAATTGAGAATGGTGAACATATATGAAGCTGAATGTTCTACTAACCATTATTCTTTTGGTTTTATATTTAGATAAGGCATTTTTATTATTAATTTACATTAATTTTTGTTTCATCTTTTTTGCTTCTTGTTTAAATTGAGCAAATGCCAGGCTCTTTTTACGGTTAATTTACAATGTAACACCCGCACTCAGTTCGCATTAAAAATGTCCATAATACTTACATTTATGTGTAATTATACATGCTCTGTTAGAATCTGGCTTGATAAATGTGATAAAATCTACCGTTTTCGATTCATCGACAGTGAAATTTGGGATTCAATCGCGTCGTTGGCAGCAGCCATTACTAGCCTTGTTCGCATAAATTCGCCGCGGAAAGCTAAATGCGGAAGACTACAGAAGCTAAACTCGGAACTGATCTTTCAATTACTGCGCACTGGAACTATTTACGTAGACACGATCAGTCTGCGCAATAATACCTACACTGATAGCTATTCTGCAGCGAATGTATACAAACAACGCCAGTAATCGCTGCCCACGACGCGAATGAATCCGAAATGTTACTGTTGATAACTTCAAAACGGTACATTTTATCAAATTTGTCAAGCCAGATTCGAACGGAGCATGTACAATTACACATAAATGTAAGTATTCTGTAAATTTTTAATTACGAATTTAGCGCGGGTGTTACACTGCAAATTAACACATTTTACTTCCTAGGTTTAAACAAACATGGCGTTGCATAGGACTTTTCTGAAAAATGCATCAGAAACTAAAAGCCAAAGAAAAAAAAAGAAGAAAGAAAACAAAAAAAAAAAAAAACGTAGCATAGCTACGTGTTTCGTTCTTCGTGTGATCTTCAGTCATAATAAACTCATTCTGACCAATCTTCGCCCTGCTCGGCTCGTCCTGGATATAATCGGTAGATTGGAGGTTTTTGAAGAGCATGGAACCACCTGTTAATTGCTGTTGTCCCCAGGTCCATCCTGACCCGGGGTGGAAGCACCTGTTAGGGTCCCAGCTATGGGAAAATAGTAATCCCCTACCAAGCAGAAATCAATAGTGCATCTTTATAATAAAATGACGAACAATAGAATTTTATAACAAAATAACAATGCAACACTAAGAAATATAAAAATACATTTTTTTAGTAAAATTACCAACAATACATTCTGTGATTTACAAACTATATATTACAAAACAAAAACAAAAATAAACCTAAATTTACCTTTAAAGTATACAATTATGTACAAAATATCTGTAGTTGAAAGCATAAAATTACGTTGAAAATATTTAGATTTCGGCATTAAATGACCCATAGAAGTGTTGATATGCCGTTAAACAAAATCAACCAACCAACCAACCAACCAGCCAACCAACCAACGAATAGAATTTTTCTCTA
Source organism: Acanthosepion esculentum (assembly GCA_964036315.1). NCBI lineage: Eukaryota > Metazoa > Mollusca > Cephalopoda > Sepiida > Sepiidae > Acanthosepion > Acanthosepion esculentum. The sequence goes on from OZ038488.1 coordinate 73,356,077, forward strand.
GACTTGTAAACAAACATCAATTGACTGATAGCAGAAGTAATGAAGAGCAAAGAAACTTTGAAGGACACGTCTTAGATTTTCCTCGTGCAAAATATATTGCTGGGAACTTTTGCATCATTTTTACTGTTATTTTTGTATTGGTAATTGTTCATTTTCTGTCCAATCATTTTTTTTTCAAACTGACTACTTTTCTTTCCTATTTATTTATTTTTTTTTTGTTCTCTTTCAGATTTCTTTAAGTTTACAAAACTGTAACGTCATTTATCTATATGTATATCTGATAAGAATATATTTCAAAATAATTTAAATTTCGGCATTAAATAACCCATAGAGGTATTGATATGCTGTTAAACAAAGACAACCAAACAAAACCAATCCCCCTGCTCGGACTGCTTGGCTAAGAAAACAAATGGTATCAAAATTCAATAGGCAATAATACATTAAAAATTACATTAGAATTAAGATAGATTAAACAAAGCATTACCTACCTAGCTAGTAAATGGATTGCGGAACAATTTTTAGGAGAGATAATAAAAAAGATAAAATTTATTAAGATCTACAAAAGACAGGAAATTGTGGAGAGTCATGATCGCGAAAGTCATAAAAGAAAACGGCATATGGAAGAAGAAATAATTCGAATAAAACATTTTTACAAGCCTATTCTACTTTAATGTACCGTGTCTCTTCACGACTTTCTTTTATAGTGATTTTCCAAGCGTAGCTTAGATGTGGCACAAGGCCGAAAGTATGGGGCACCCAGTGAGGATCGAACTCACTACTCAGTCGTAATTGTTCTAGCGAGACAAGCTTGCTAACCATTACACCACCTCGGGGTGCCCATAGTGATTTTCCAAGCTACGCTTGGATGTGGCACAAGGCCGAAAGTATGGGGCACCCAGTGAGGATCGAACTCACTACGCAGACGTAATTGTTCTAGCGAGACAAGCTTGCTAACCATTACACCACCTCGAGGTGCCCATAGTTATTTTCTAAGCGTAGCTTAGATGTGGCACAAGGCCGAAAGTAGCGGGCACACAGTGAGGATCGAACTCACTACTCAGTCGTAATCGTTCTCGCGAGACAAGCTTGCTAACCATTACACCACCCGTAGGTGCCCCACGACTTTCTTTTATATGAAGCTTTTAGAAAGGTTTGCCTTTTCACCATCAATTCCAGTCCCTGTTCAGCCATCCATTGACGCAAAAAGGTTGCATTGGTTAATCGATGTTATGTTCTGTTCCTCTTGCCGTCAATATGCCCCGTGAGTGTTCAAATTCTCCAAGCCCGCTTTCCTCATTATGAGACCGTAAAACGCTGTATAATCAGAAACGATAATCGTAAACAAAGGGCAGGTAATAAGAAAGAAAGAAATCTCGAAATGAAAGATCGCATTTTAAAGTATCATAAATATAAAGATGTCTTATGCACCAAGAGACTATCAATCAATTTTAAACAGACATTACATCTGGTCGTTAGCGCGAAGAACAGACCAACAGACGAGCTACGAATAGGCGGCGTTTAAAAACAAGCAAGTAAAGAAATGTAGACTTTTGTTTTTTTAATCACTTCACTCCCAATCACGACGATAATGCCGCTAGGATGCAGGTGGTTACTGGAACTAAAAAAGAATGAAAATACTTTATTGAGTGGAGAGGCCAATAAAGGAACAGGATTCAATAAGACAGATGATAACGACTGACGTTTCAGTTACATTTTTGGCGGCAGGGAAGCAAGAAATTGGAAGGGAGTTCCACAAGAGATAAATGCAAGAAAAGAAACTATTAAAATGGAACTGACGATTGCATCTATTCTTGTCTCACTGGAATGTGTTTTAACAGACGATGGAAACTTTTACACAACAGTCCGAAGACGCATGGGATAATGCCTTTCCAAATTTGGACAAAATATTAAGGAGAATTTCGTTAAAAATAAAATAAAAGGTACGTTGAACAGCTATGCAATATCAATCTTCATATATGGCAGAGAATGCCGGACAATTTCCACGGCGATGAAGTGTCGGCAACAGAGATGTGGTATAACGGATGGATGCTGAGAATACGATGGGTGGAACATGTGAGTAACGAGAGAGTTTTAAGGAAAATGAGTACTAAAAGGACACATTCTTACAATCAGTATGATACATTTGAAATTTCTTGGACAAGTACAAAGGAAAGATGGTTTGGAAAATTTGACACTGACAGAATATATTAAAGGCAAGAGAGACAACGGAAAACTTACTTAACGAGCTTGTGAAAATCGATGGTATATCAGGGATTTGGAATGGTAGTAAGGGCACATATGTTGCTTAGAGCTACAATGGAGAGGATGTTGTGGAGAGCCATGATGACCTGCATCGCAAAAGGAACATGGCGTATAAAAGAACAAGAATAATATCCTTAGTGTGAAGTCAAATAAAACGTATGTTCATAAAATCAAAGATGTTTCTATATGCTTTATTTTATTTTCCGATTCGCGATCCGACGTTTGACTGTGAAAAAAAAAACTATTTCCTAAACTTTCCACAGTAGCAGAGCAAAGGATATGGAATTTACGATCAAGAATGTTTTACACCCAACAAAAGCTTCAAGTGGCTGAGTCGGTATAAGCACGTCGGATCAAATGACGGTTTCTCCTACCTAAGGGGAGCACAAGTTCGAATCCTGCCAGAGGGTGCATATTTTCCGTTAATAACATTTCTAGAATATTCAGGCCGGTAGACGATAATAAATATATTGTTAAAAAAAATAAAAACGGAGCGTCTACTCAATTATGGGTATCCATTAAAAATGATAAATAACATTTAAGTTATTAAAAATCTACCGGATTAATAAATAAAAATCCATTACATCTTTGAAAATTACTTTCTTTAGTTATGGAGACGAAACAGAACAGATATAAATTTTCGAGAATCTATGACAAGAAAAAAATCGCTTAAAATCTCTATTCAGGCTTGCTAAATCGACAATGTCCTCCTTGGCTGACTCGGTAAAAGCGCATCTAATGACCGTTTCTTCTGCCAAGTAGGACGCAGGTTTCGAATCCAGCAGGAGGGTGCATTGTTATTCTATATTGTGTACTGGTTTGAATATTCAAGAAATGATTTCTTGAATATTAAAACCAGTATACGATAGTATACTGTTTAAAAATAAAAACAACAACGCAGCCACTACTCACTAAAAACAACAAGGTTTAAATGATAAAACAACATTTAGTACGTAAAGATTTCTCAGAATTAACCTGTAGGAGAAGATAATATATATATATATATATATATATATATATATATATATATATATATATATATATATATATATATATATAAAGGAAGAAAAAACAGTAGGGAAACAGTGTAGTTTTAGTCGACGCGTTTCAGCCAAAGTGGACATTTTCAAGGCAAAAAGAAAAACGAAATGAATTTATTGAAACTAAGATTAAACAAAAACAAAATGTCAGTAACTAGAAGAATTTAAAAACGCTTAATGAATATACAATAGCGTTTCTAAATTCTTCTAGTTGCTAAAGACATATTGTTTTTTTTATAGATATTTTGTTGATATTTATTGTATAAAATATACAATTTTGGCACAAGCCCGAAAAGGTTGAGGCTGGTTTTCAATTACTATCTTATACCTAGCTAATCCGATTCACGACCTATTCACTCGTTACAATTGGCACACTCACCACAAGAACTCATCCATCACCAGTTGGTCCTCCATATACCATAATACTGCATATTCTCAGGGGATCCTACAAAATGCACCCCATGACTTTAAAAATTTAATGATTATACAATAGTATAAAAATGTATTTATGATAGACGATGAATGGGAGTATGAACACAAAAAAAACCCTGAAATATCAAAACAAATGTTAGTTAAACCCGTCCAACCCTCAAAATAGAGAGGCCGCTGTATTCTGCCTATGGACAAAATCAAGAGGCTCCCTTGCAAAGGGAGAGGGAAAGGAAAAAATAAATACGGCCTTTGGGAAAAGAAGAACGCTGACCCAGACGAGGTGAAAAAGTGAGGTCAAAAACAAAATGGGGGGATGGGAATCTCGACTAGAATCATAACCAAAGAAGATGCTGGTAGCAAGCGGGGAACGATACTCACTCATATTAACTAGATACACAACAATGACCTATCCTTACCAATAAATAAAATCATTTCGTTTTTTGCTTTGAAAACGTCCACGTTGGACGAAACGCGTCGGCTAAAACTACAGTTCTCCTATTATCTTTTTTCCTTTATACAACACCTAGTGTATATATATATATAGACATTTTTATATTTAACATTCCTTTTATAGATACAAGTATTTAAGTAAATGATCTGTTTTATAATAAACAGAATTAAATAACATTTACCTGAATGTCCGAGAAATTTTCATAGAAAATATCCGTCTTCCCAGAGGATTCGAACCTGTATCCTATACGGAACCGTCATATAGTCTGACGTGCCTTTTTAACCGATTCGGCCACAGAGGATCGCTCGGTTGGCAAGGTCGAATTTACTGCTTATAAACTTGAATCTTCCATGAATCTTTCACGTACATTCATAACTGTTCATGGCAACCGAACTATCCTCTGTGGTTGAATCGGTTAAAAAGGCACGTCAGGCTACATGACGGTTTCGTATAGGATACAGGTTCCAATGCTCTCGGAGGACGAATATTTTCTTTGAAAATTACTCGGACATTCAGACTGGTAAATGTTATTTAATACTGTTTATTATAAAACAGAGCATTTACTCAAATACTTGCATTTACTTAAATACTTGTATCTATAAAAAGAATGTTAGACATAAAAATGTCTTTAAATAATTGTCGGACTTTGTCCATTTTATAACATATATATATATATATATATATATATATATATATATATATATATATATATATATGCTTTGTGTATGGCGTAGAATCTAGATAGTTCAATCAATGCAGCATTTAATGGCAAATCAGTCAGTAAATTAAATTAAAATTGATGATCTATAGATGCTTTTCTGCTATATCAACGAATATTTCTTATCTCCCTTTTTACACTTGATATGCAAGTAGAGTAACTGTTTGCGGCAGGGATGGAGAAATCGGTGAGATGATTTCGTTGTTTGTTGCATTCACCTCTGAACAAATAGCCTTGAGACAATTATTAATGCATTTGTTCATCCTCATCCCCCAAACAACGCCACTGCCACCGCTATGTATGATTTAAAGAGCTAAACATACGAGGCTCTCTCTCTCTCTCTCTCACAGTTGTTGGCAACCAGTCAAGTCCTGGGTATAACGATAAACTACATCCGACAGAAAGGCGTCTGATCGAGAGATTGAATGTTTTTTTGAAGGGGCGCGCTTGCTGTTGTTACCAGGTCGACTCTGACGCAGGACCTGTTATGGTCCTAGCTATGAGCAAGTAACGAAAACAAAGACAAAAACAGAACACTATGAAAGTATAAAAAACATATTTATGATAAAATGACCAACAATATCTACTCATAGCCAAATTGTCAGCATTACATTTTATAGTAAAATTACTAACAGTACACTTTATATAAAATGACTAAAATACAATTTATATGCAACTGAAGGTGTGCAATTGCGTTCCCAATATTTAGAATTCGGTATTAAATATCCCATAGAGTATATGCCGCTAAACAAATACCAACAATATATCTTTATATAAAAAAAATACCTGCATGGTAAAATTACCAACAATACACACATACTGACAAATTGTAGCGACTTCACCCAAATTCGTCTAAAATACTAACAAACAACTAACATGAAAGAACTCTTTCATGACGTTAAGCCATATAATACCCTACAATTAAATAAAGCTCTATTCCAAGATATAACTACAAAATATTACAACAGTGTTATATTCCGTGCTAAGGGAATAAACATATAACACCAAGTAGATACTAGAAGAAACGTTTATTGTACACAAAAAGTACAATATGAAATACGGTTCAGTTATACACACAAATCAATCTAGTAGTGAGTGTCACTAACTGGAAGGTCGGACGTGTTTGCGTCGTGTCGCTCTCATCTCCTCTGTCCAAGTGTCTCGTAGACAGTAGACTTTATAGGGACTTACTGTCTATAGTGCAGTCACTCATGAGGGCGACCGGTTATTCCATTACATCAAGAAGAAAACACATATATCACCTCCTCTATTAATTATGTCCACCCAAACATTTATATGCACAAAAGCTGAGTATCATCTACCATGTATTCGATTGTGAGAAACAGAATTGGTCGATACCATACGTAATCAGAGTAACGGCGCTGAAGGACTTCGGATACGAATCTTAGTCTGCTACGCAAATCTTGAAAAGTAAAATAAACCACATATCAAGACTATGTTCTGGTGTATGAACGCGTGTGTATTTTGGAGTATGAACGTGTGTTTTTTTTTTTAAGTATGAACGTGTGCATGTGTTTTGGAGTATTAATGTCTGTGTGTGTACGTATGTGTCTGAGTTTTGGAGTATGAACGTGTGTGAATTGGAATATAAACGCGTGTATGTGTGCATGTGTGTTTATAAAGTGTGTGCCAATAACTTGGACCGATTTTAAATGTGAAGTTTAAAATTGGTCCAAGTTATTGGAACATCCTTTAGAATACGTGTATGTGTGTGTATGTGGAATATAAATGCGTGCGTGTTATGGAGTATGGACGTGTGTGTGTGATTTGGAATATAAATGCTTGTGTCTTTTGAAGTATGAACGTGTATGGGGGGGATTATGAACGTATTTGTTTTTTCGAATATGAAAGTACCTGTGCGTGTAATGTGTATGTGTGCATGTGTGTGTAGCGTGTGTGTATGTGTGTAGTGTGTGTGTGTAGACTGTGTATAGCGTGTGTGTATATATGTATGTGTGTATTGTGTCTGTTTGTGTGTATGTGTGCGTATGTGTGTGTAGTGTGTGTGTGCGTGTAGCGTGTGTATGTGTGTGTGTAGTTTGTGTGCGTATGTGTGTATATATGTGTGTGTGATATGTGTGTGTGTGTGTGTGTGTGTGTGTGTGTGTGTGTGTGTGTGTGTGTGTGTGTGTGCAGTATAATAATATCCTTGGGTGGAATAAGTGTTTACAAAGAGTAAATCGTTGACTAACGCTTTTGTTGCGTAATGTGCAAAAACATTCAAACAATCGCAATGACTGTTTTTATCGTATTTAGTAATGCGTAGCCTTAATCTAACCTGAAGTTAGTCAGATGTGTGCCGATCTGATCATTAATGTGAAGATACTTTCTTGCTTGTTTCTATTCCAGCGACAAGATGATGTTCTGTCGGGTGGGGATCCTGATATAGAGCCATAGTAAAGTAACTTAACTAGACCAGAAGGATCTTTACCCTGACTGTATTCTTCGCACCAGTGGGCATATGTTTCACCCAGTTACGTTTCGTACACCGCTACGTAAAAACAGGTTTTACGGTTACAACACGTTGAAACTACAGTTTTCTTGCGATCAATGTCGAGTCTGGTCAGTACCTAGATTGGTGACAGTTTGGGAATACAAGGTACTGTAAACTTAGATGTGTGGGTGGTGTAATGGACAATGGCTTGGAATTGTTAATCGGAGAGCCGAGTCCCAATTCCAGTTGGGTTCGTTATATTTATTCTGGTGCAAATACCCTTCGGAATGGTATGAATCAATTTCTTCTCCCGTAGCTATGGGTAAATTTGTAAGACTTTTAGCACTAAATCATTAGCTCAAAATAATTCTTATAATCTAAAAATATTTTCTGGCTTTAAATAGCTTCCAAAAGGTCGATAAACCGTAGAAAACGAATCAATCAAAGTAAAACAATTTACGTTTGTTCAGTATATACATAATAGCAATGACGACGGTAATATTAGCCGTTTCCTCATAAGAAAACATTCAGCGTTCATTGATCAAATAGTCAGTGCTACTGTCAGTGGAAATCTATAAAGTTTGCATTAAAAACAAATTTTCAAGAAAATAGATTTCTTAAGTTTACTAATTGTTATCGCCTTTTTTTTTAGTATTGATGGGAGCTAACTTTTTCTTTGAAGTAGTGTGAGAGGGAAACATCCCAGCAATTCATACGCGGATGCCCTCAAGGATAACTGTATATGAATATCCAGTGGATAAAAGCGTTGGTTAGATCCAGTGACTAGACCGAAAGAGTTATGAGTTCAATACCAGGCTACAATAGTGGTGAATCAAAACTTGGAGAGTTGAGTTAAAGGGAAATAACTGAGACACGCGGAAGAGGCATGACACATGGAACTAGAACAATCTACCCCGGGGGATGAAATAAAAGTTTTGCGCTGAAATTCTAAACCACCTAAAGAAGTCCGGAGCGTACAACGTCCGAAACGTTGTGAATATGGCAATGAAGATGAGTATAGCAGACTGAATAATGTAAGTAATCATAATACCTCATCTATTTCTGTTATTTTGAACAGTACTTCTTTTGGGATTCTGTAGCGCCAGTCAACAAGGTTCGAAGAAGGATTGTCTTTGCCAAGAGCTGGAAGCCATTTTTAACTACTGGTCTGAAAAAGCGGTTACTTACAGCAGACAGTTTAGAACGAGTTTGACGCCGAGCATGACATTCATATGAAAGATTCGATTTGACTAGATTTAAGAACATGACTCAAATTATAAGTTAATGCTTTGTTTTTTGTAGTCATTGGCGGTGTTGTGTACATTTACTTTTAAAACAGCCTACAAACAAAATAAACCGGAGGAGCAGATTATTAGCATTTCTTACATGAAACGAAACATTAAATTGTTACGAGTTTTTCTTTGATCAATTCATGCCTGCGTGTTTCTTATGTTTCATTAGTAATTTTTGAGATTTTTCTTTCATCTCAGATATTTGCTTGTTTGTACCTTGCATTAGTTTTTATTTTTCTTTCTTTTATGTACCGTGACTGTTGAGGACATTCGCGATTATGGCTCTCTACAATTAACTATCATTTGTAGGTCTAAGTAAATTTTTGTCCTCTTACTATCCCTCCCAGTCTGTGTTATCCTATCCATTTACGCAAGCGCATTAGGTAGCTTACTCGCTTTTTTTCCTCTGTCGCTCCAGGACGTACAAAATCATGGATTTCTACGACATCCTATCCTTTGTAGAGCTTAGCAATATTTTACCTGTTTGCTATTCCTCCTACTCCGTGTTTTATCATCCATTTACACAAGTTTATTTTGGCTCTCCACAATTTTCTGTCCTTTAAACCCTTAGTAAAGTTTGCATTTCTACTGTCTCTCCTAATCCCTGTTCTGCCAGCCATTTACACAAGACCATTAGATAGGTTATGCGATGCTTTCTCCTGCTCCTCTTGCTTTGAATACATCCTGTGAGTATCTGTTGTGGCCTGTTAGGGGCCAAAAAGAAAGAACACGGAAAGTCGAACAAGTGTATTGAAATAAGAAATATATACAAAGTCAGAGTGTTATTAGTCAGCAGATAGAAGTGTCCGTCCAAACTGTCAGCTTACACTGCGTCTCGACTGTCAATATTTAACAGCCCCCACTATCACCACCACGAGAGATATATGTGGCATAAGGCCGAGTTTAACGTGGGTCATCCGAGCCCGTAGGCTCGGCCAAAAAATCCCCGTAGAACTTGCATAAACTGATTCGGGTCTGTCTACCTGCCCAGACGAAACTCTGCCCTTCGGCATAGCCTCATCCGGGTTCCTCTCTTCCCAAGGCAGAGAGTTCGACAGGTTCTGTGAACAGTCACAGGCTCGGAAGCACAGTAAATCAATGTTCCCCCGCGTCTCGACTGTCTCCTTGGAAGTCTCGCAGGTTGGTATTTATGAAAGAAGAAAATTTAATTCCCATGTCGGTAGGTCATCATAACAGTATCAAATATTCCAAGCCTTCTTTCATCATTATGAACTCAAATAATTAGACCTCTTTCTGATGTTAAGTATAAGTGTCCTTTTCGTTTTAAGTCTCTCTAAAAGTTCGTCGTTACTCACCTGTTCAATTCATGGTATTCTCAGCATCGTTCTGTAGAACCAAATTTCTGTTGCTACATATTTCTTCCCCGTCTGTAATAAGATTAGCTAGCTTTCACTGCCATATAGGAGTATCATTTTTACATAATAGTTCAGTACTCTTTTTCTTTGTTTCTAATGCAATTTTCCTGTTTCGTGATATTTTGCTTAGCTTTTTGAAAGCACCTTTTGCTATCCCAACACTCCTTAGATTTGCCGACATATCATAGATTGTGATGTCTATCTTTGCCCTGGATAGCTCTTCACAAAGTACTTTAGAGCTTCGGTATCAAAGTCCTAAAAACGTCCTTTTCTAGTTTCATCTTCCAACGATGTTGCTTCAGAACGAAACCTTGCAAACCAATGTTTACTTGTCGCTCAGTTATGGCACCCTGATTGTAAATATTACGTATTCTTTCTAAATATACTTCCAAACCGTCTATTTAGAGCTTTCACCTGTTGCAGCATTTAACCTGTCGGTTGAGTAACCATTTTTTTGAAATTTTATGATGGATTTAGGGGTAAGTACCAGCAATGATCTCATCCGAAATCCAAATAAGTTCTATTCTGGAAAGGTTTATTTCGAGCACTTGGCAAATAATGTTGATTTTTTTTTTGTTCAGGATAATTGTTATCTGAACTATAAATGCCTAAGTCATCAGCATAGGTCTCCTGATTATCAGTATGCTGACCTCCAGAAGCAAAACGTGAACGCTGTTTTCTATTGCTAGATTCGTTTGCAATATCGTTCGGAATGTTTAAATTATCAAACCCTATTTCTTCAGATTTATGCTTGTAATGGCTGTTCCAGTAACTTGGACCAATTTTAAATGGGAATTAATTTTGTTTCTGATCATTATACTTTTCATTTAAATTAAATGTCTATGGGGGATAGATTGTAAAGGGTATTCCAATAACTTGGACCGATTTTAATGTGAATTAACTTTAAGCGTCTAATGATTTTTTTTCTTTTCCTTTCAGATCTGGCGGACATTTGGGCGATATTATTTTTCACACATAATTGCCATGACGTAAATAATGTCATCCAATAAAGAAATAAATAATTTTTCACCAATAACACTGATTTATTTTCTGCTGACTTTGTTCCGTCTTAATGAAACAACCTTATATATAATCCGTATTAAGGAAACGCCTCTTATATCCGTGGAGCATAATCTAAGATGATATTACATAGGTTGAATCTCTTATTTTCACTGGCTTACGGCCATATCACGTTGAAATACCAGTTCCCGTACGTTCATCGGAGTTAAGAAATGTCGAGCATAGTCAGTATTTCGATGGCTCACCGTTTTGGAATACCAGGAGCTGTAAGCTTGAATGCGTGGTGTGGGTAACGGATGGTAGCTCAGAATTTAAAATCAGCGAGCCGAGTTCCAATTCCACTCGGATTCGTTATATTCACTTACACGCAAAGACCCTTGGGAAAGGTATGAATACACTTTCTCCCCCTCCTCCAGTTACGAGTTAGTAGGACTTAAATCGGTAAATGCTTATTATCTCAAAAATATTCTTAAAATCTAAAAAATATTTTCTAGTATCAAATCACCTGCAAAAGGTTGATAAGTCGTAAAAAATCAGAAGTCAATCTTATTTTTAACCTTGTGTTATGACTATTTTTAAGCATAGATTAGATTCAGCACAAGGCCGAAAATATGGGCCACCCACTGAGGATCGAACTCAGTCATAACTGATCTAGCAAGACAAGCTTGCTAACGATTACACGAGGCCCACGAGCCCCATCCTTGTGTTATGTCTGGTGAGGTTTGAAAAGATTCCGTGTTTGGTTTTTCACCAGATATAGACGACTTTATGAACCGATATAGATCCTCTATCAGATCAAGGTATTCGCTGATATCGGTGGTTGGAGAAAGGTTTCAGATGGATGATAAATTGATGCCTTTATTGATGTGGTCATATACTGTTGCGGAATCAAAATAACAGGATTTTGCGGGTATCACTTCTTTGCGTTGGAAGAGTTATAATGAATATTCATGGGCTCCTGGAACATTTTTCCCGTAATAATTATCGGCAGATTCATGGGAGTCCGGATAAAGATAGTTAACACATAAAAAATGAATTTAAAACAAGCGACAATTAATGCATTTATTAACAAAAGTATTTTGTAATATAATATTTTGTAGTATAATCGTAATGAAAGGAAAAAAAAAACATTGAACCTCGCTATGAGAATGTGCTTGTTATGTACGTATGCGTGAAATAAAAGAGAGAAAGAATTGTGAAGGAGAAAAATGAGAGGAAAGGGAGACAGAAAACGAGATTTCTACATCTCTACGTTTTTTTTTTTCAAATATACCTTCGTCCTCTTCCCTCTCTCTCTCTCCTTCTCCTTTTCCTTCTCATCAATCTTTCTCTTCTTTCCTAACTTTTCTTCTCTTTACGCCTTTCCTCCTTCTTCGACGTTTTTTTCTACTCTTCCTCCTTCTCATTATCCTCTTTCTATTTTTTTTTCTTTTTTTCTCATTCTTCACAATTATTTTACTCTCGTATATCCCGTTATCTCTCTTAAACCCCGAATTATAACCCGACCATTTAGCTTAACAGCTGTTGATTGTCAATAACTCTATCGATGACACCTGATTAAATGCACCCTTGTCTGAAGTTTCGTGAGAATATTTGCAAGATTAATATCCATTATGATTAGCGGGTGACTCATTAGGAAATGTAAATTAACTTTTGTTTGGGACAAATCTACACATTTGCTGTTTGACAAGCATTCTATTGTAGGGAACGTTCTTGTGACTTCTGTATGGTGCGATGTCACGAAGATCCCCTCATTTTATGTCCAAAATATTTCAGTTGCCTCTTTCTGATTGTAAGTATATGTGATTTTTTTTCCTTTCTATTTTCCTTGATACTTCCTCTTACTGACGTGTTCCGTCCATGTAAAGTTTATATAGATATAGTATGTGTATGGGCCGGTGAGTGCGGTTGCTTGTATGCAAGTATTTTCATTTCGATGACAGAACTATATGTATTATAAAAGAAAAAGGAAATTTGCACATGAATTCAATGAATAATCCGCAACGTTATCGGTCCTGACCTGGCATCTCGGCTTCAGTCGCTTTCCCACCATTGTAATGTAGCTTAACTTTGCCTTTTCTGGAAATAATTTTACAGTAATATTTCTGATGCGCTTCCCCCATTGTTTTCGAGACTTGCTGAATTTAAGCGCAGTACTAGATTGGCGGTGAGGTCTCATAATTTCGCCGTCGAAATTTCTCGTTGTAACCATAAGTTCTATGCTGTCAATTACTTGATTACTTCTCTCGCACTTCTCGTTTGTGGGGCACTCTCCCGGCTTCTTGCTTTCCAGCATTCTATGACCTTCAAAAATATAAATGCAATGTAAATCATTATCATCTGTTTCTTTGAATGTTGTTATATTATTGTCCTCTCGGTTTCTTTCACATTCAGTAACCCCTTGCATGCTAGGGGATTTTATTGTCTTGCTTGGGGTAAAATTTATAAAAAAATCAACGTATATATTTTAAAAAAATAAAAAGTGCACATTTTACTTAAATTATATTTAATTCTTTAGGTGCAAGCGTCTGTTTTATATTTTTCTTGGTTCTCATGAAATTAACTCAAACTCGGCTCCCCGATTCCTCAGTCCGAGCGGCTACCCATTATCCTTGCATATATACTGGTGTATATTAAGTTTCCTTCGGTATATTCACATTGATGTGGTCTAGTTCGTAATATTTTTTTTTAAGCGTATCACCCCAAGCAAGACTGGAGGTCACTATCACGCAAAGGGTTAAAGAAGGCTTGGAGGAAGAGCAGATAGGAGTGGCAAAGGAGAGGATGTGGAGAAAGAAAAGGACGGAGGGTCGATCAAGGCAAGGGGGTTACAGAAGATTTGGAGCGAGAGCAGATAGGAATGAAAAATGAAAGGATGTGGAGAAGGGAAGTGGATAGATCAAGGCAACTGGAGATGTCGATTGACGCTACACTTAAACCGTTGGAGATTGTATTTGTCAGGGAAACAGTAATAGGGAAGGGAGTTCCATAGGCGAGATGTGCGAGACATGAAGCTATTGGAGTAGAAGAGACGTCTACATCTAACAGTTTCAACGGTGTAGGGGTGGGAGCGGGATGCCAGCCTCGTGGGACGTTTAAATTCACGAGGCCTAGGGACAAGCGAAAGCAGCTCCTCGGAGCAATTACCGTGAAAGTACTTGTAAAAAAGGCAGAGCGAGGCAACATCGCGTCTGTGAGAGCGACTGCAGACGAGATGACATCACGTTTCAAAAATACATTTGTTCTTTTCTGGTTTTGATTATATCTCTGTGTCCGCGTGTGTCTATGTGTGAGTGTGTGTATCTGGGGAAATAGAAATGAATTGAGAATAGTGAAGAGAGAGCGAGAGAGAGAGAGAGCGAGAG
>OZ038488.1:73375487-73415487 GCA_964036315.1 Acanthosepion esculentum
CAACTGGAGTATCGTGACCATATATTGACTGGAATTGTCCAATCCTCACTTTCCGGGCTTCATAATTTATCCAGTCTCCTCGAGGAAGACTTATTATCCACTCCGTGAAACCGACTTCAAAGAAAAATGCATCATCTGTCATTACAGTATTTATCTGTACATATCTAGGTTTAATACTTATCATCCACACACTTTCGCATAAACTGACCCTGTTACTCTTTAAGCGTCTACCTTGAGTAGTTCTCAGGCTTTGTACAAGGTGGTCCTCGTTGTAAAAAAAAAGTAATCATATAAATAAATATCGTGTAAAAAAACAATTTTAATGTTAGAATATATAGAAAACGTATAAACAATTTGTTTCATGCCATTCACATCTTATTCATTATTCTGCTTAACACTGTTTGAATGCTGTGGGAAAATTTAAATTGGATTTTATTTTGTATAAAATATTTTTTATAGCCTTAAACCGCAGAGATTATGATAATTTGCCAAATTATTTTTCCGTTATTTTTCGAAAATTTTAATCGTAAAGTGAGACGTTGTCGATAAATATATCTTGATTAAATGGGACATCCCAGGAAACGGCTATGCAATTCAACAATGAGTGTTTATATATCTAGGCTTACCGTAATCCTGATTCTGTCGGGACAGTCCTAGTTTAAGAGATCGTGTGTGTATGTGTATGTGTGTGTCTGTGTGTGTGCGAGGGAGAGAGAGAGAGATAGAGAGATATAATAATGATTTATAAGTAGGGCTGAAGTCATGAAATCGTGTATCACTGGAGAAAAAGAGACCCATAATAAAAATTGAAAACTCACGGTATGAGGTTTGGAAGTTATAGTTAGCAACTATCTATCTATCTATCTATCTATCTATATATATATATATATATATATATATATATATATATATATATATATATATGAGACAAATTGGAGAAGCGTTTTAATGATAATGCCTTTCGCTCATAATAAAAAATACCATTTACCACATTTCTTAAATATTGTTTGGATTTCTATCCTACGAACACGCATATACGAGGTCTGATCAAAAAGTATCGGAACTGTTGCAAAAGTACGATTTTGAATTAATACCTTTTCTTTTCCTAGACTGATTGCCAACCATGGCTAATGAGCCCAGCCTGCCCTGCTATTTAACCCATAGTTTGCAAGAGGAGATCTAGATTCATACCTTTCCCAATGGTATTTGCGCGTAAATAAATGTAATGAACTCGATTAGAATTCGAATTCGGGTCACCGTTTTCTAATTTCGATCCGCTATCCGTGCGCGTAGTGTAGGATATGGACACAGAAAGTGGAAACGGTGACTCCTGTTCAGAGTCCGGCCTAGTTTTTTTTTTCTGACCGCAGAGAAGGCTACGGGAAACCACTCCACTACTATTCCAAAGCGGGGGTTGGAATATCCGAATAATGAATAGAAGCTATGTGTGGAGAGTCATGATCACCTGCCTCCTGAAGGGACATGGCTTTAAAAAATGGTTCAAATTTAGCCCTAGTATTTTCATATTCTGTTATATAGGAATAAAGTGACGCTGCTGACACTTGACTTTGAACATATATAGCCAGAGAGTGATCCCCTTATTGAATTAAGTAGGTCACGTGACCATAGAGGAAACACAGATATAGGATGTCGCGTGACCTCTAAACGATCGCATTTCTAGTCTCTGAAAGTAGTGATCCTTTTTTTACCGACCTTATACGACCGGTAATTCTTTCTTTTAGCAGAAATTTCTGTCAGCGTAAACGATTATTTGTTTTGAACTCTTTTTTACGATTAGTTGTTTTTTTTTCTTACGTTTTCTTTACTGACTGTTCTTTGCAAAAAGATGGATATTTTTCTTTTTTTTTTACTTTATCCATTTTTTGTTTCTTTTCTTTTATTAATTTTTGATTTAAATTCCTTTTTAATTTTCTGTAACCCGCCCCGATAAAATCTTAGTTTTTCCTTGTTTATTTTTTCTTGCGTTCTTTATTTATTACGTGATAATTTGTTTTTTTGTTTTTTCTTCTTAAATATTTTTTAAGTTTTATGTGTTTTCTTGTTTATCTTTCTGTGTTAACTTTTCACGTTTATTTTGTATAATTTGTCTTTGTTATTGTTCCTGTTTCGTTCGGTTTAGACCGAACTTTATTTTTACGGTGGCCATTTTGATAAAAATGTTAATTCATTTGCGTATTGAATGTTTTGTATTTTTTTGTAGCTTAACGTTTTTTAAATTGTTTATTACTGTTAAACGTTCTTTTTTGTCTATATTACTGTATTTATTTGTTGTTTGCACGGACAACTTTTCTTTTTCCGTTTAAAAGTAATTTTGCGACTGGTACTTGTTCTACCTTTGTTTTTATCGTTTATTTTTTCCCGTCTGTCTTTTACGTAATTCTTTGTGCGTCTGTTTTCTGTATTCTTTTTGTATCGTTAATTTTGTTGTTTCGCTTTTTAAGCGAACCTTGTTTATTAAAGCTTTATTTAATGCTGTCTATTTTGTCGTTTCTATTGAGTTAAGTTTAATTGTCTACTCTTTACTTTTCTTTTTCAAACGCTCCTTCCCTTCCTTTTACAAAAAAGTGTTTTTTATATAGAATATCAATATGGCTGACAAAGTTAAGTCAGCAAAAAAAAAAACCTTTTCGGGTCAAAGAAAAAGAAAAACCCTCCAGATAAAGATAAAAAGAGTAATGATGACGACATTAATGATTAACAAACAAAAAGTATGGTGGGCGAGGAAAACCAAAATTCGAAGAATAATCAAAATATCACTAACGTGGAAAAAAGTACAGACACCAGTATGGTGTCCAATAATACCAATATTGAGGTGGCTACCAATGTTAAGGATGCAAAGAAAAGTATGATGGCCGAAAAAGGCCAAAATTTAAAGCAGAAATTTGCTGAAGAACACAACGAAGATAAGACCAAAAATGATGTTAATGCAGCGGTCGGGGAGACACCCTCTTGCTGGAAGTTCCCACCTAAATGCAAAATGAACATGACGGAGTTCTTCAAGATGGCCAAGAGTTACGCACATCTTGTGACGAAAGATAGGCTCTTGGCTAATCCCGTTGAACTGCTGAAGTCTGATAAAAGAATTGTGTCGGTCTTTGTTGTGGAGAAGCGTTCGCGCAAAATTTGTCGCTCCACAAAAGACACCGTAATTAAAACGTTGACGTCGCTAGAATTGAAGCCCAAAGAGTCATTAATGGCAAATAATACTTTATGTGAGACGTATTGTTACCTACGCCTGCCGACTGTGAAACCATGTCCAGTCGTGATTTAATAACGAAATTCCTCATACTAAGAACTGCATATGAGGGCAATATCTGAGGTACCTCCTCAGATCGTTGGTGAGTACTTGGAAGTATATATTGCTCAGTTTGGACAGATACTTGCAGCTTCATCTGACGATGGGTATGGAGTTTCGAAATTATGATCGATTGGCAGACCTTCATCTCCATCCGCATCTGCCTAGATGTAGAGGGCCAGAAAATGCAGGTCATTGTGACCGACCGTAAACCAACATGCTGGAAGTGCGGTGAAACTGGTCACCTTTCCTCTTCCTTCACTGAAAAGAAAGCCTCTGGAGATCTGGCCCCCGCCGACCCAAGTAACCCTCTGGTCGAGTTTGTTGTTTCCATCTCGCCTGTAATGGGCGTGCCAGCGACCAGGACCGGTGTGTTAAAAGACCAGGTTGGGCCCGTTTCAAAGCCTCCATTCGCCGAAAAGACTTTGCCCGCCGCTTGTGCGGTCACGGAGAAGGGAGAGGAGGAATGGTATATCGTTGGCAGGGCTAGAAGGAAGCTCCAGGCAGCGGAACCTCGTTCCACTAAAGCCCTTACGGCAAAAGACACACACAGCCCCAATCCCTCTACCAATATCAGCGGCGAATCCCCGATCAGCTATGCCGACCACCTGAGGAGTCAAAGATTAAAATATGAACCTTCTGTCAAACAGCATAAGGCTCCTTCACCCATCGTAAAATCACTAACCCCAACCCCTTCAAAAATGACCACCCTAAAGAAGGCTCCCATCCCCAAATCCTCAGCCAGCCAATACCCCTAATTCATCCCCTATCCACACCCCTATAAACTCACCAAGAAAATTAGAAAATCAAAAAAAGTCCTTCATCTGACTCCAGCGATCCTGCATCAATCAAAAAGAAAATCTAAACCCATTTATCAAAATGGGGAAGACGTACCGAGTTTCTAAAGATCTGGAAGATAAGGCTATGTTAAAATCAAGAAAACTGAAGAAATTAAAGACGCACTTAAATTTTAGAAAAATAAATGATTTGGATGTAGAAGACCCGCAAAACTTTCCAAATGCAAAAAGAGTTTTAACAAATGTTCGCGCTGGTGTGGCTGGTCAACAAATTTGGGCCATAGTTGCGGAAACAAACTATGTATTTGGAATGTTTCCGCCCATGGCCTGCTTTGACAATGACATTGTTAAAAAATTACAGCAATATTGTTCAGGGAGGTTCCCGCTTTTTTCCTCTCCCTTTATAGAGTTAAGCTTTCCTTGGACATCGATGGCACAATCAAGAGTGAGATGGGAACAGGTTCTATGGGAGAGGCCATCGCTGTCCTCACCCCGGCTATGTTCAATGCAGGACAGCAACTCTAATCGGTCTGATAAATAGCTGTTTGGTTAGCAAGTTTGAATACCAGGAGCCTGAGGTCGGAGTCTCGTAGGGCGAAGCTTCATCGCGATTTTTAGCGCCTCGAAGTGGATGTTTGTTGTGTGCAGGAGACCCATTTTTTTATCTCGCGACCGTGAGGACATTCTGTCTAAGTGGTTCTTCGTCTATTCAGCATGTTTTGATGGACACTCGAGAGATATTCCCTGGCCGGTGAGCAAGTCTCTGGATGCGACGTGTGCTCTTGTCTTCGCGAATCCGTCGAGCAGGCTTTGCGTGCTGGATGTTACCATAAAGGATAAGGCTCTTCGTCTGATTGGGGTTTATGCGCCCAATGACAATGCGCAGCGGTCTGATTTGTTTCGGCAGATCGCGCCGTTTTTGATGACATCTCGTTCAGTAGTTCTTGCGAGTGATTGGAATACAGTCCTTGATCCCGATATAGATCATATAGTACAAAAATCGGGTACTAACAACCCGGATGTTAAGCTGTTTCGGGACTTGATCGACGAGTTTGATCTCGTCGATAAGTATCGAAATGAACACACCCGGGAAGTAGTATGAATTTGGACTAGGGGCGGCAGCTTGGATTCGGAGGTGAGCGCAAGCTACATCGACCGAGTTCTAGTTAAGAGAATCGACGTAGGGCTCTTAGAATGTCCAAGTTTCCATTTTATATTTTACTCGGATCATAGGCTTGTCCAGGTTCGGGTAAACTTAGATAAGCCTAAGTTTAAGATGGCTGGTTACTGGAAATTGAACGCATCATTATTTGGTGAGCAAGATTTCCGGGATCAACTTTTATTAATGCTACAGCGGGAATTGTCGGGGGCTGTGTTTGGGAATAAGTGGTGGGATTCTCTGAAATCAAAACTTAGGACTTTTGCTGCTGATTTTAGTCGCCGATTGAATCTAGCAGGGTTAGCAGCGCAAAAGGCATGTGAGGCAAAAGTATATCGGGCAATCAAATCTCATGATAGTGAGGAGGTAGCCTTAGATAAGGCGGAGCTGGCCTCCTTGCTTATCAAAAAAGATCAAGCTCTAGTAATTATGGCTAGGCTAAAAAGAATGTCTTGCGAGGCTACGAATATGCCCGCTTCATTGCGTGCAGAAGAAGCACGTAGGGCATCTAGTCGGCATATTGCCGGATAAGCAGACTGTGACTACAGACGTGGGCATCTGTGAGGTTTTCCGTGACTACTTTCAGGAGCAGTTTACCAGGGAGCCCGGTGTGAGCACTGCTCAGTTCGGTGCCTATTTAGCCGACTTTCCCCGCCTCGAGGCGGCTGAATCGGCCGAAACCGCTGGGTGCGATGATCCCATTACAGAGTCTGAAATCTGGGATGCGCTGAAAAAGGTTGGTCTGAGCAAGACTCCCAGATTAGATGGTCTTCCTTACGAAATATACTTGAGGCAGTCGCTCGTCTTTGTCGCCTTGCTGGCACTGACTTACAAGAACTGGATGAAGCAGGGGTCTATACCTCAACGCTTCATCAGGTATGTGATCAAGTTGCTTCGCAAGAACAAAAAAGACGGGGTAGATAATTATTGGCCTTTGAAGATGTTAAACACAGAGTTGAAGATTTTAGCAAAGGTCTTATCCGGCCGTTTGCAGGCTGTCCTCTCTAGTCTGATTGGTCCCGAGCAGACTTGTGCTGTGAAGGGCAGGACTATTCAGGACAACCTTCATTTGGTACGCTTGATCATCGAGCAAGTCAACAGTAATGCCGCGCTGATCAATTTAGGTCGGTGCAAAGCTTTCGATAGGGTTGACCATCGATTTCTGGAGGCTGTTCTTTCGGCCGCCGGTTTCGTGCCGGACTTTCGCACTTGGATCTGACTGCTGTATGCGTCCCCCAGATACTCAGCCTATGCTGATGACGTTTCGGAAATTGTGTCGAGCAGAACCAAAATTAACGAAGTCAGCAAAGAAATAAAAGGCTATGAGATGGTGACAGAGGCTAAGA
The DNA here is from genome assembly GCA_964036315.1 of Acanthosepion esculentum. Classification (NCBI taxonomy): domain Eukaryota; kingdom Metazoa; phylum Mollusca; class Cephalopoda; order Sepiida; family Sepiidae; genus Acanthosepion; species Acanthosepion esculentum. Next base: position 73,382,106 of record OZ038488.1, read on the forward strand.
TCAACCGCGATAAGTCTGTTGGCTTGAGGTTGGGTTCGTGGAAGGGAGTTCCTTTTCCCGGACATTTCCTCTGGATGGACGGGCCGGTCAAGTTACTAGGCGTCTGGTTCGGTCCCGACCTCCTGTTGGAAATGAATTGGTCGGAGATGCGGGAGAAGGCCGAGGTCGCAGTTCGTCTGTGTTCCCGGAATAATCTTTCCTGGAAGGGGAGGGCGGAAATATGTACCTCGCACATCTATTATTATTCTCCTTTACCGACTCCCCGTGCTTCCCCTGCCGTCTGACACTTTATTGGCGTTTTTAAGGCTCTTGTTCTCCTTGTGCAGAGGCAGGGCCGCCATGGTTAGATCTGTTATATCCATCCTTCTAATGACGGCCCAGGGGTGCCTTGCGTTGAGATTCGTCGACATACGCTTCGCATTACTTATCTAGACCGGGTGTGTATGCAATTGGATGAGAACGGCGAATTCTGGAAGGAAGATGCTCGTAGAAACTTTCCATCTTTAAGAAGTGTGCGCTCGTGCGAGGAAGAGACAGTCTGTTCACCTCGAGGCGAGGGCTCCTTCGATCGCGAATGTAGGATTTCTCTCAAGCATCTCTTACGTGCAAAGGATGACCTCTCCGACGTCCAGCCGTTGTCTCGTAAGACATTATATCAGGTGTTAGTTAGGGGGAACGTTCAGGATGCTTTGATAGGAGAGCTCGGTCTGATGAAACGGGAGGCTCGCTGCATATGGCCTTGGGTACCCGGGTTGCAATGTCTCACTAACACTGAGGCATCACTCACCTGGCTGATGATTCGAGGAGCCCTCTGGGTCGCCAAAAGACTTCGTTCGGCGGGTTTGGCAAAGTCGCCAAACTGCGTTCGCTGCAGTGGCGAGGTAGAGACCCTAGGTCACGCCTTTTTTCATTGTAGTGTCGTAACTCCGTTCTGCAAGTTTGTTGAAGACAACATGGTTCGCATGCTGCGCGGAAAGTACTTTGTCCTCGAGGCCAGTTCCTTCTGTAGCAATATAGTACCGCCGTTGACTAAGGCTGAGCACTATATGTTCCTTTGCTTGTTGGGGGTTATTCAAGTCGTGATATGGACTACGCGACAGAAGGAATTCCATGGGGCCGAGAAGTTTACCTCTTTCCAACTGATCCTGTTCTTTAAGCATCAGCTTAATGTCAAGATTAGGACGGAAAGGAAACGGAAACTCCATCCATCGGAACTTGCCGAGTGAAAGGTGCTGACTTAGAGTGGCATTTTGATGCCGGTTAGGAGGATATTGCGTTTGCCGGGGTGAACATTGGCAAGGCAACCCTGCCTTTAATAGTTTAGTGTAGGTCGTTTTTGTTTTAGTTTTTTCTCTTTAGTTAACTTAGCTAGGGTGTGTATGCTCATTGGCTCCTTTTATTTGTGTCCCTATTTTTTTTTCTTTTGGTTTAATTCCCCCATCTCTCCCATCTTTAGGTGGATAGTGATGTCAGTTCTCTGGTGGGTGCTGGGCGACTTTCGTTTCGAGTGTGATTTTCGTAACTGTTTTTGTGTTTGAATGAGTGTGTGTTTGAGTGAGTGTATGGAATGTATGAATGTTTTATATTTTTTTAAAGTCCCGCATTGATTTCGTCCATTTAGCTGATTTTACTGCCACAATTAGGGCTGTTGTTTTTTTTACTACTAATAAAATTTTGTATAGTTTCTTGTACATAGTTTTGTACACATTTGTAATTGGGGATTTTTAGATTTTTAAATTGTTATTGTTATCCCCCCCACAGACAATGAATTGTATATATGGAGTCTAGTTAGGTTTTCATAGAGTTTCTGAGGCATTATGGTGGATGAGGTAAGAAAGGTAAGTAAGAATGCGTTGTTTTAGTGAAAGGAATATTGTTTGTATGTTTGGGTCAGTGTTTGTGGTTAGCTAAGTTTAATGTTAAGACAGAAGAAGACCATCCTTTTCCCCTTTCCTCCTTTTGGTTTTGTGCTCTATTAGTACATTAGTACAATAAATATATCTAGTAAATCCCCTATTACTATACGGACCGCTATTCTCTACTCTATTCATTATACTTTTTCTCTGTTCGGATCACTATACGGATTACTATTCGAGCGAGTATTGTCGAGCAATTACTATTAGATCGACTGTTATTCGAAGGCGTCTGACACCAGTATTGTTCAACGGCGTTACTATAGTTGTATCTGCGATTTCAAAGTCTCTTTTACAACGAGCATTACGAAAGTGACACCGAGTATTCGTTGACACCAACAAATTAGCAACGAATGTTCATTGACATTACAAAATATTGACATTCGCGCAAATGAACATGGAGGAAACCCCCCCACCTGACACAAACAGACACACAGACAGTTTATGGTTTAAATTGAATAGTAGACCGGGATCTCTAGATTTGTCAATCAGTCAAACTCTAAATTCTAAATCGTAGTAAAGGCAACGGGGAACTACTCCACTACCATTTCCAAGAAAGCACGAAAATTCCAGATAATTAATAAGATTTATCTATGGAGAGACATGATCACTTATATCCTAAAGGAATATGGCTTAAAAATAAGAAAGAAAAGTGGAACAAATTTGTAGCATTCAAATTTGTAGCATCCATTCGAAAAAATATCGAACAATTTACAACGGTAGCCACATCTGCTAATAGCACCAACTGTCATAATGACCTATAGCAATATCAATCAGTTAATCAATACACTGATCACACCTGTAGTGATACAAAACAGCTTTTCGAAACTTACCTTTCTTTTGAGATTGTAAACCTTTCAGCTGATAAATTGTTTTAAACATTATTTATAAATAAATGAACAAATAAATTGAATGCTCTTCTTTCTTGTGTGAAAATTGTTAACACAATATTCACTGTTCCATCACAACACATAAGTGTCATTCCGTCTCAGCTGCCGAACAACGTTCCATTTGTATCGATCTTCCGGTCAATAGGCTAACGTAAATGAGTCAAGTCGATTTAAAGTGATCAAATATTGATCCTCCGTGTTTACTTTCGAGTGTTTCACGTTGTTTCTCTTTTTGTGGTTTGTGCTATGGCTTTCCTTAACAAAAGGCAGTCGCTTTGAGTCTGGGAGGACTTCATTTCAAACTATTATTGTGTGAAATGTTTCGCTTGTGTCATATATGAATATTGACCGAATGTAGGGCGGGGTTGAATTTATATATTTTAAGTATACAAGCGGAAGAAGACCGGTCGAAACAACAAAACACGAACGTGATTCTCGTGACGAAGATCATATAACGGAAGATAAAACTCGCACGAAGTTCAATATTCGAAAGTATTTGGATTATTCATTTCTTAGGAGTGTAAATAATATCGTAGAGTAACGAATATCAAGCACGGTGGAGTAATGGATAGCCGTTCGGATTGAGGAATCTGAGAGCCGAGTTCGAATCCCAGTCGAACCCATTACATTCACTTTCGTGCTAATACCCTTGGGAAATGTATGAATCCTCTTCTTCTCCCCCCAGCTATGGGTAAATAGCAGAACAGACCGGGTTTTATAGCCTTAGGTGGCAACTGGTCTACTGCAGAAAGAAATGGTAACCTAGTGCGGGACAAAATCAGCCTCGCCTACGGGTGTATCACTCATGGCACATAACTCAATGAACGAATATCAACACCGAAAATGTAACCGAGCTAGTATGTTATGTTCGTCTTTGCACAAATGCCCTTGGGAAAGGCATGAAACCGTTTCTTCGGAACTCCAATTCTGCGTTAAATAGCAGAGTAAAGTGAATTTTCTCGCCTTCTTTGACAACCAAATAAGGACAAAGTCTGAATTCAAAACATGCCTGAAGAGGGATGGGTTCCGTCAGGCAATCGGCTCCTAGACGCACTCGGCTGCAGTAAGCTTAGTGCACCTAAGATCCTAATACAGGAATCGTGATTATGTTCCTGGTGAGAGGTCGGGTAAAAATCACGGTATATCTGTGACATTTAAAAGAAGACTTCTGTGGCCAAATCTATTAAGGTACTGTCTATGAAAAGTGATCGCTACTGATCTAGGATGTCAGTTTAAATTTCGTCGGTGCTATTTTTCTTACTTGCCGATACTCATAATATTCAGTGTAGGAGAATATTCCAGAGAAAGGTGTGAGAAAAAGGCTTAGGAAATTTAATACTCACGGGACATATATAAGGCAAGAGGGACAGACGGAACCCAACGAGTTTGTGTATATTTTTGGCAGAACAGGGATTCGGAGAGATAGCAAAAATTTTACGAATGACTAAAAAGGAAGAAATTGTGGAGAGCCATGAACGCACACGACCATAAGGGATACAGCACAAAGAAGAAATTTGTAACTAGCATTCTCGTCTTGATTTTTATGCTCACAAAGTTTCGGCCGTTGTATCAGCTTTCTTCAGGTGACTGAAGTCATACACGTTTACCTTGTGGGGATTTTAAACCAAACCCTTTATTTAATCGTCAGGGGTAAATTGTTTTTATTATACTTCCCATATTTGGGGCACATTTCGTATTAGTTAGCTTTTACTAACATAAGTTCATATTGAGTCAGTTGTTCGTTACTTTCAACTGAATCAGATTATATGACGTTTCGGCACTACCAGTCTAAGGGACTGAACCCACGACTCCCAGAACGTCCAATATGCTTTAACCAACATAGTCTGGTATTTTTGCGATAAAGCCAGGTTATATTTTGTGTATGTGGGTGTGGGGGTTGCTAGCCCTTTACTCTTTAATTTTAATTTTTGTGTTGTAATGTAAAGAAAGAAAGCATTTTTAATCAAAAAGGCGATATTCAGGTAATTTTTAACCTTCGTGCCCACGTGTGCCAAAAAGACAGTTATTACCTTGATATTACTATTACAGTATACACATTTGACTCCCTCAGCAACTGTTGTTTTAAAAAGCGATAATTAAAATTCTAATAAAACCCAAACATATGAAAATGGAATTATATATTTTCTTTATTCTTGAGAATTTTTTTTTTAAACATTCAACCCCAAGCAAGGCGGGAAGCCACTAGCACGCAAGGGGTTACAGAGAGTTGGAGCGAGAGCAAAGAGGAGTCATACAGGAAAGGATGAAGATAAGTTTAGGGGATAGATCAGGGCATCTGGAGACGTCGATTGACGTTACATTTGAATAGTTGGAGATTATAGCTATCAGGAAAACAAGAAATGGCGAGGGAGTTCCACAGGCGAGAAGTGCGAGACATGAAGCTATTGGAGTAGACGGGATGGTTACATTTAACAGTTTCGACGGTGAAAGGGTGAGAGCGTGGTGCCAGCCTAATTGAACGCTTAAATTCATGAAGTCTGGGAACCAGCGAAAGCAGCTCATCGGAGCAGTTACTGTGGAAGTATTTGCAAAAAAGACAGAGGGAGGCAACGGCACGTCTGTGAGAGTGGCTGCAGACGAGATGCCACATCAGGGCCAATTACATTGCATTGCATTGCAATTGAATTGACAACAAAAATATTAAAAAATATATTTATTAGATAGCTTATTTACAAGAATAGTTTTATATTTACAAGACTATAGAAATAAGTGAAGCAAATATATTAAAATATTTATTTTTATTTTTATAAAGAAATCAATATTAAAAATATTTTTTAATTCGTAAATTTATAAAAAATGTATATGTGCAAAGACATTTAAATAAACATAAAAAGATAAGTAACTCTAGTTATAAGCAAAAAAAGGAATTTTCTTTCATTGGCTCTTGTCACGAAAATTCAGGAAAACATGTTGATAGCATCTGTTCCTCGTAGATTTGATTTTGTTGTTAATTTTTGAGTAAAATGATTTATTTTCAAATTCATTTCTTTAAAAAAAAAATCTATATAATAAATGCGAATGTCAGTGTTTCACGGTGGCACACTTTTTAAACTTTATTCCTAGATGTCATGGCCCAACATATCATACCAATCTGTAATCAGACCGACTCCGTGAGCAAATTGAAAACCTTCCGAGCCGGATACTGACCCGCAATCCTGAAATTTCGGATTCCCATATTTTCATTACTGACATTGTTTTCGGCGATTTTTTTTTCCGTGATATTTTGTGACGAATATTTTTGTACGATAACAATATTTATAATTTGGAAATAAATTTGAGAATAGTCGAAATTAATTGGGAAATAAAGCGAAAGTCACCCAGGAAATAAAATTAATGTTTTTTTACGGAAAGCAAGGAACTACGCACATCAGATTGTCTTTAAATTAAGTAGAGGCAGAAGAATTATTGTTGAACTTTTAAAAGATAAGTTTAAATATTAATGCAGTACTTAAATGCAGTGATCAGTTTTGAATTCTTCTGGAGTTTATTGTTTATACGGCAGCATTATTCCTCGCAAAAAAAGAAATCTCCGCCAACAAAGGGCCAGATTGAATTCAAAAGAGACAAGGCTGCGCCAAACCTCTCCAGATTGTTTTGGATTCTGAGTTTTCCTCCTTCTAGACTGGTTGCTAACCAAGGGTTTAGAGCCCAGTCTATCCGGCTATTTATCCACAGCTGGCGGGTGGAGAAGGGGTGGATTCATAATTTTTCTAAGAAAGGTATGGAATTCGAATTCGACTTTTTCTTCCGTTATACATTATCCACTACACAACCCACAACCTCTAGGATTCCCAATCGGTCATCTATGAAGGTACGGTCCAGGTTCACCGTATCTTAACTTTGTTGACAGGACTAGAACAGGTGCTTCAACATGATATAGGCGTAAACGATACTTAAGCAATATATAGTGTTAGTTCCAGTTTATAATATCTATTCTGTTTTAAAATAATAACCTATTTTGGGGTTAGCACGTCTTATTAGGCGAATGAGCTATGTCCAACATCAAAGCTTTTATATTTTGACACATGGTACTATATTTCCGATTAAATTATTAATTTATTAAGAGATGTATTAACGTTGGCTTATAGAGATTCTAAAACGTTCATCACTCTTCCAAACATTTTAGCATATAACTGTTCAGAAATTATGAATACGTGTAACGGACGTTGATAAAAATGTTTTTTCCATTCTCATATACAATTTCCTATTGAATTAAGATAAGGAATGTCCTCAGAGCATTCTATTAAATGTCTTGCAAATCTTGTTTTGGTAAGGATGGTAAAATCATGCAGAATGTAAATTTTAAATTAAAGTGTTGCCTTACAATATTAACGAATTTAACAAAGTTCCTTGATTGTAAACATTCCTAATAAAAACAGACGTAGTTGAAAGTGAATTCACATGGCATGCTCTTCATATGAATATCATTATAACACTGGTTGATTAATACTAATTACATTGTGAAATCCTAAACTTGGATGCTCAGACATTATCTATCTATTTATCTATCTAATTCACTCTTTTATTTCTTCTCTGTCTCCCTCTCTCTATTGCGATCTATTTATCTAGTTATATGTTTATCTATCTCAGTTTACTCGTTTAACCTCCCCCATCTCTCTACCTAGACATCTATCTATCTAAGCTTACCCGTTTATTTCTTCTCTTACTCACTTTCACAATTGCAATCTATCTATCTATATATCTATCTATCTATCTATCTATCTATCTATCTATCTATCTATCTCAGTTTACTGGTTTATTTATCTTACTCTCTCTCTCTATCTATCTATACAACTCTGTCCAAAAGTTTATTTTTTTACGACGACTCTCTCTTTCGCAGTTTATTGATTTCTATCTATCTATCTATCTATCTATCTATCTATCTATCTATCTATCTATCTATCTATCTATCTATCACTCATTCACCCACTCACTGTCTTTCTATATCTATCAATCTATCTCCTGTCGTTCATTTCTTTACTATCACTCTTTCGCAGTTTATTGATTTTTTCATTTTCTTTCCTTCTTTCTTTCTTTTTTTCTTTCTTTCTTTCTTTCTTTCTTTCTCAGTTTACTAGTTTATTTCTAATCTATCTATCTATCTATCTATCTATCTATCTATCTATCTCTCTATCTATCTATCTCAGTTTACTGGTTTATTTATCTTACTCTCTCTCTATCTATCTATACAACTCTGTCCAACAGTTTATTTTTTACGACGACTCTTTCTTTCGCAGTTTATTGATTTCTATCTATCTATCTATCTATCTATCTATCTATCTATCTATCTATCTATCTATCTATCTATCTATCTATCTATCTATCACTCATTCACCCACTCACTGTCTTTCTATATCTATCAATCTATCTCCTGTCGTTCATTTCTTTACTATCAAACTTTCGCAGTTTATTGATTTTTCATTTTCTTTCTTTCTTTCTTTCTTTCTTTCTTTCTTTCTTTCTTTCTTTCTTTCTTTCTCGATTTACTAGTTTATTTCTAATCTATCTATCTATCTATCTATCTATCTATCTATCTATCTATCTATCTATCTATCTCCAACAGTTTATTTCTTTACTATCGCTCTCCCTTTGCAGTTCATTGATTTTTCTTTCTTTCTTTCTTTATTTCTTTCTTTCTTTCTTTCTTTCTTTCTTTCTTTTTTTCTTTCTTTCTATGTAACGTTCTAACTACGTTTTATTCTTTTTGTCTTTCTAAAGCCTGGCTTAATCCAGTGGTTTCAGTATTCATCAATAATTCTGAACTTTTCTCTTTTATATAAAATACTCAAAGAGAAAGAGAATAATCATGACATCAATTACATACGCCTGAAACAGAAGGAATAATGCATAGATTTTCCTTCTTTATATTCTGACAAGCGTCAAGTCTTGTTTGCATGATGTTCAATCTGCAGAATGCAAATCAAGTGACGATGCTAAAAGGAAGCAATTGGCAATTAAGCAATGCAGAAATTAACTTAAAAATTATAAAACGAATTAAGTGCAAACTAAATCTGCAAAGATAAGTTAAAAAAAAATAATTAAACCTTGTTTCGCGATTTAACCACAACTTGGATCTATCCAATGACGGGAAACGCTTTTTACGCGGCTCTTAATATTTCTATGAACAGCGTCTCAGCTTCTCTTTAAAACCGTCCGTCGCTTGTTTTGTGGTCGATTCAGCTTGACTTATGTACATATCGACGTTTGATAATCATTGGTGAAAGCACAGATGTTAGCTACAAAGACGAAACAAACCCGTACACTGACACATGTTTGACCTTCGAGGCACACATGTTTCGCTCACACATCGTACGCCTTGGTTACGCTATACTGCTGACTGAAAGAAAGCTTCACACACACACGCATGCAAACATATATATATATATATATATATATATATATATATATATATATATATATATATATATGTAAGCAAATGTGTGGATGTAGATCCGACGGTATGATGAAAATGTGGAAAAGACAAAGCAAAATCCGAATATGTGAGTTTACTGTTTTTATTTTGTTTTTGTTATTCTGCGACGTCAGACGTTTCTGACCAGTCTTGTATATATCGTCTCTTCATCTAACTTAAATCTAATATAAATATGTCTCCATTAACCATGTCCTGAAGAAGGTCTATTTGACCGAAACGTCTGACGTCGACAGAATAACAAAAACAAAATAAAAACAGTAAACTCACATATTCGGATTTTGCTTTGTCTTTTACACATTTTCATCATATATATATATATATATATATATATATATATATATATATATATATATATATATATTTCGAACCATTGTAAAGGTTGAAGATGGAGGTAACAGCCTTTTCTTCATGTCTATATCGCAACACAGAATGCAAAACAGATATGGTAGCTATAGATGAATGGTTGGCTCAGTTTATATCCACTCGCTTATCTGTAAACACATGCCAGCAACAAGACATTTCTAAGACTGCTTTCAACCTCAGTTGCATCGCAGGGGAAATAGATGTGTGGCTTTTCTCCAACTGTATCAGCGTGATGGGAACAGGCGTTAACTCACTTTGAGATTATCACGCAGGGGGAATACAAGGTGGCACAGTTGTTAGCATAACAAAAAGAAAGGGATAAAAAAATCCAGGCTATAGGTTAGGTTTAAATTTACACACTGATATTGGTACTATGTAACCCACTCCAACTTGTTACAAGGACAGGCGTTAGCACCGCCATGTAAACACTATGATATTAGAGTATGATTCCTGGAAGATCTCCCTTCGCTATGGAAAACTTTGATTTGATATTAATAAGTATAGTAATGCACACGAAAAAGGCTAACAAATTGATTGAATGGTAACAAATGCAATATAAAACGTATCTAGATTATGGTTGTTCGATAAAAGACATGACCCTATTTTTAAATATCCTCTCACTTTCCTCGTAAGTGTGACGCTGAAATGTATAGTGATTGGCATGCAAAATGTTTAGTAGCGCAAGATGAACTTATTCTGCGACCACCACACACACAGCGAAACAAAGATACACACACACACACACACACACACACACACACACATAGAAGAGAGAGAAGAAACGAGCGACGGATGCAGGCCTGACGATATTTGGAACATTTTGATGAGTGATATGTAGTAGATGAGAAGTGGAAGAGACGGCTGACATATATATATATATATATATATATATATATATATATATATATATATATATATATTTCGTTTCATTCTTTGGGCGTAAAGTCTGGTGATTCGCGGTCCTTTAAAAGGGGTGTGGTGAAATAATTTATTACATGGAACCTTAAAGTGGTCTGTTTTTATTTTAATTTTAATTATTAGCTCTGATTTACAGTGAGCTCTCTGGATTTTATCCTCCTTGGGTCTACCCATACGGATTACCTGGTTTTTCGTAAACTAAATATATATATATATATATATATATATATATATATATATATATATATATATATATATATTACAAAGAGTTAACCATACCTTGAATCAATTAGCAATATTAATGCAATTATTGGCGAAATCCCTTCGCTATTAGACATAATTATAAGCATTATACTACTAATAATCCACTGAATGATGAGATCCTTATGTATAAAATGCTGCATGTCTACTAGCGAAGGGATTTCGCCAAAAAATTGCATTAATATTGCTAATTGATTCAAGGTATGATTAACTCTTTGTAATATAAAATTATATGCTGCCTAGTTTATTATATATATATATATATATATATATATATATATATATATATATATATATATATATATATATAGTTATAGATTTAAGTAAATCAAATGATCAGATTATATGCAAGCACATACGTGCGTGTTGGCAAAATGCATACGCAGTTAAGCAAATAAATAATCATCAAATTTAGTCATGAGGTGTAAATATAATAGTGCTCGATGTGGTTAGACAGAGCAAAGATATATATTAATAAATATGCATATATATATATATACCTACGTTTTGATGTTAAAGAATGAGAGAAATGTGCTATAGTTTAAGTTTCTTTTATTTTCATTTGCCAAGTACTTTCGATCTTCTCCCAAGATCATCTTCAGGGGTGCAAGTAATACAAACTTATATGTTGTTCATTAGTATAAGTATTTATACAAAGTTGTGCGTTATCCATTACCGTAATTTTCCATTATGCTTTTAAATGCAAAACAGTTGGCAATATGCCGAGTGTTCATTCGAACGTGAATACATCTCTCTCTCTCTCTCTCTCTCTCTCTCTCTCTCTCTCTCTCTATATATATATATATATATATATATATATATATATATAAACATTTATTTATTTAAATATTTAAACATAAATATGTTATAAAATCACTACAAAAATAGCCATTTTGTTTCAACACTTCTGGTGTCTTATATATATATATATATATATATATATATATATATATATATATATATATATATATATATATCCCCTTAGAATATACCAGGCTACATGTTTTGCACACACACCGGACGCCTTGGTTACGCTATATTGCTGACTGAAAGAAAACGTCACGCAAACACACATATATATTCAACTGTCTCTTCCTGATGCTAAATATAAGTGTCATTTTTTTGTTATTTTCTCTAAAACATCATCCTTCTGCAGAATCACATTTCTGTTCTTTCAAGTCTCTTCTTTAGGATCAGCTATGGGAACAACGTCACTCACACTGACGGTTACGCTGACTTGTGATTTCGTGTTAGTACATCCAGTGACGTCTTCCAAACAGTTCCGGCCATCCAATTTAACTCGCAGGGTATGGCTCAATCTAAATGTACCGCGCGTTAGGATCGCCTCGTCAAGACGATAAAACCAAGAAGGCGCCTTTCTGACAAATCGACCACGACGGGATTCGAACACGCGTGACCGATTGGGTAGATTTTTCGCCTTTCGACCAGGGTCGAAAGGCGAACAATCTACCCTCTCGGTCACGCGCCCGTTAGTATATGCTTTAGTAGAGGCTATAGTAGAATAAATAATGAATATGCTGATAATGGTGACAGATGACGACCGGGTTATTTTATTTGACTGGGTGAGAGAACTTTAAGCAAATCAATTATTTGTATACAATTAATTTTGTCATGACAATACTGTTTTACGGAGTTCACATGCCAACATGTTTAATGAAAGGGTAGGCACTTATTTACTTGAAAGAAAAGAAAGACGTTGGAAGTTTTGTTTGTTTGTTTGTTTGTGTGTGTGTGTGTGTGTTTGTGTGTGTGTTTGTGTGTGTGTGTGTGGCTTTTATGACTTAACTTCTCTTTCTGCAGCGCCCACTACAATACTAAACAAATAATGTGCTCAGAACTCCAGCCGTTACCCTCAGCATTGAAGAGAAATATCACAATGAGAATTATGACGAGGTAAATTTGAATTCTCAGAAGGAGAGTCTAAAATAAAAGTCTATTTCGCTTCAAAGCAGAAAAGAAAATGATTCAGACAAAAGAAAAAAAAACAAATATATATATATATATATATAACAAAAATATTCGCCATTTCCTGTGAACATTGGACGTTGAAAGCATTCTTCATCCAAAAGCGGCTTGCTGAAATCAGCTGTTGCAGACAAACAAATATTCCAAAAACAAAACAAAACACAAAGAAAAGAAAGAACAAACACAGAAAATAAGTTTTGAATTTGACCATACCGTAGAGCTCACGTGCCTGACATATGTACGTCAGCCTTTCTTGCGTCTATAGGTCTCGTCAAGGATTTTACTCCCCGCTGCTATTACCAGGTAACACAATACAAAATGAAGCGTGTTACTTTGAAATGATGGTTAATCTGGTCAATTCAACTTTAGTTGGGGTTATTGTCGAATATATGTCGTAATGTCGACTATAAAGTCGTACAGGGAAAAAAATCATAAAAAAATTAAAAAAATAAATATGGATATAATCCAGTTTATAATTGAGTAGAAAAAATTAGACGAGAGCCGGGCTTGCAAGTAATCCAAAAATAGACAAGAGCTCGTTTTACACGAGAGACAAAAATGTAAGCATTACCTTTTTACATTGGATTCAAAAAGGAAGAAAACTGGTTCCTTCTACACTAAAATCAAAATGGTAGACACAGGTTCGGTCTACATTAAAGTTAAATAGTACCCGCAGGTTCGGTCCACACTACGCTTTGAAAGGTAAACATATCTCCGGTTTAGCGTTTCAAAGCTAGACATCGGTGATACCTTCCTAGAAAATGGCTTCTTTATTGCGGATATGTCTGTTCCGTATTCAGGGGATGCTATTGTCATGATCAAAGACACATCGACGAGGCAATCTTGTAAAGAAGATCTGCAACGCCATGTAACCACTATTGTTTTGAGTTTGCTCCCGGACCATCTGTTAGATCATGGTAAAATTTGTAATCCTTCTTGCTCCGACATCACGACTTCAGTCACTTTCTCACCGCCGTGATTTGGCTCCCCTCTGTGATGTCTATAAATATTTCCAGGACAATTTTTCTGGTGAGCTTTCCTCCTTGGTCCAACATGAATTTAATAGTACTACTATATTGTCAAATAGGTCTACTATTGAACTAACTAATATGTAACCATCAGTTCTATTCTAAGATTTTCTTTTCTCACAATTCTCGCTTTTCGTTTTCTTGATTTTCCGTAACCTACAATCCTCAAAAATGGAAATGCAACGCCAATAGCCATCTTCTCTCTTCGTGAAACCTGTTCTTTTATTGTCCTCATTAAGGTTTCACATTCTCATTCACTCATAGGAAGCCCTTGCATCATAGCGGTACTATCGCCTTGCTTGGGGTGAAATGATTAAAAATGATCGATATATTAATATGAAAGAAGAACAAACCAGGAATAGATGATAGAATGGCCCCAAATTGCAGGCAGATCTTTTATATCGCAGAAGATTCTACCAATAGTATTTTCAGTAGAACACGAGAAATCTCTTGCTTCAGGTCTCTTCAGAAATTATGCGGCGTTCACGCCAATAGATCACGTCAAAACTATTGCCCCTTCTGTTGTTACTATGTAAGACAATACAATATGCCGCGTGTTACATTGAATAGATTGTTATCTTTGTCAAATTAACAGCGTAAAAGCTTCAGTTCGGTTTATTTTATGTCCTTCATTCATATAGGGGAGTAATTCTTGCTAATCTTTTAAGCACGCTTTTGTTTTAGTTTAAAGATATTTTTTGATCTCTAACGAATTTGCCTCGTTAGGTACCTTTTGATATTACGACGTAACTTTTGCCTTCATGTGTCATACTTTTCGTCATATTTTTCTATGCACGAGGTTTAATAAAAAAATATTGTTCCTTTTGTTGGTACTATGTTATACAGTACAATATACCGATCAGAACAGTTGCTAGGGTAGCTACATCATATCGGTGACAAAGAGACTGATGTCGAGATGTCAGAAGAGGATCTATTACATTACAGAGCCTTCTTTGGTTCTGATGGGGCATTTTGCTTTGTATCTTTTGTTTTAATTGAATATATATTGACAATGTCTTGGGTTTCACTTATTTTTTGAGATGTTAAATATGGCATAAAATCTGATCCCCCCCAAGAAAAATCGGGTCTTTTCCAGAATCCTAAAGGAATATTGTAATGAGTAATATTCGATTTCAGAGCAGTTATTTAATGTATGAAATCTCAAGTATTATGCAATGCTTTCTTTACCTTAAAATTCCGTCCTGGGTAAAACGATAAACTACATCCGCGTCCTGGGTAAGACGATAAACTACATCCGCGTCCTGGGTAAGACGATAAACTACGTCCGCGTCCTGGGTAAGACGATAAACTACATCCACGTCCTGCAAATATTACTAGCAATACATATTTGAAGGAAAATTACCAGAAACTTATTTTTGGAAGAAAAAAGTATTACCAGAAATTGATTTTTGAAAAAAAAATATTGCCAACAATAAAAATCTTGTCAGCATTAAATAATCCATTGAGGTTGTTATGCCGTAAAACAAACCAAACCAAACCAAACAAACAACCTGAAAATTCAAAGGCTAAACCAGTGGTCCCTAACAGATTATGGGTCATGCCCAAGTTTGATATTTCTAAAATTCTGGTGCCCCCCTGTAATATTTAATTTTTACATGTACGCCAATTACACATGTACGTACATACACACAAAATATTTTTATGTATGCATACTGCATATGCATCGTATATATTAACAGGCATGAACATTTATACTCTCTCTCAGACTCTCTGGAAAACAATCCACTATTAATAACTCATTCTCGAATTGCCTCCTTATTCTGTTGGTATAGTAAGACGAAGGGTGCACATCCTACGCGGGACCCACCAAAATATTACCATAACCCATCAGTGAGGCATGCACCCCACGTTGGGAATAATTGGGTTAAACAGATCGAGCCTATTTTATTGCCCCGACCTGGTAAGCATTGTTAGATCAGTCGCCTTAGAGGATTCGCTGTCTTGAAAAATCCCCGTTGGGCTTTGGGCTGATTGTCTCTGTTCGATATCAACTTGTATTGGTAGAAAAGAGGGCCATACATTTTTTTTATAAATGAAATTACGCTGTCTTTTAAAAGCTTTATAAGTTAGAGTGCATGGAGAAATTTTGAATAAAATTGCAGATATGCTGAATAAACAATCTTAAAGTCCTTAATGAATTAAATAAAAGCATTCGGAATAAATTGGTAAATCTTTATTTAAAAATGGGAAGGATTCTTTTTAATCGTTTATTTGATTTGGCATGATTATTTCTATTTTTTTTTAGATATTTATATATACTTGATATCTCATCTATTTGTCGTCTCGCATAGCACATCTGATTTCATCTGTCTCTATAAATACACACATATACATTGAAAGAGAGAGAGAGGGGGAGGAAGAAGGAGATACAGATGGAGAAAGAAAGAGACTTTTTCGGTCTTCGTCAATTCATATTTACTTAAATCGATCTTTACCTTTCTATTCCATTATTCATATATTATCTATCTATCTATCTATCTATCTATCTATCTATCTATCTATCTATCTATTAGGTTGGTGTAAAAATAATGTCGTTTTTTGACATTCTAACGTATGTGAGAAAACGACATTATTTTTGCACCAACCTAATATCTTAGTGCTTCTATCTATCTATCTATCTATCTATCTATCTATCTATCTATCTATCTATCTATCTATCTATCTATTTTCGTTAACTTCTGTTTAGTTTTGAAAACATAGGGGAGTCATTAATTTTGGTCCATACTTCAATATATTCCAGGACATCTATCTATCTATCTATCTATCTATCTATCTATCTATCTATCTATCTATCTATCTATCTATATTAGTGCTTCTATCTATCTATCTATCTATCTATCTATCTATCTATCTATCTATCAGGTTGGTGTAAAAATAATGTCGTTTTTTGACATTATAACATATGTGAGAAAACGACATTATTTTTGCACCAACCTAATATCTTAGAGCTTCTATCTATCTATCTATCTATCTATCTATCTATCTATCTATCTATCTATCTATCTATCTATCTATTTTCGTTAACTTCTGTTTAGTTTTGAAAACATAGGGGAGTCATTAATTTTGGTCCATACTTCTATATATTCCAGGACATCTATCTATCTATCTATCTATCTATGTAATTTCTGTTTATTTTTGAGAATAGTGAGAAGGCATTAAATTTAGACAATCGATATATATATATATATATATATATTACATTGAAACTATCTATCTATATATGACTGCTAGCTAACTACTTTTAATTTTTAGACGAAACCTTAAAATTAGATTTCATAGAATTGGATATATAATTGTAAAATTTTACCACGTGATGCGCCTCGAGCAGATCATCATTCTACGATCGTCAAGAAATTAGTACATAATAGAAGTCATTAATAATTACAATAATTATCAATAAGTCCCTCGCGAAATTTCCACGTACATCCATTAGCCTCGGGAGTATAGATGTGACAGTGCCTTACCGCTTTGACAGAAAAAAAATCATACAAATTTAGTCCTATACTCATAACCGTTACTACCCCGAAAATCATATGACAATATCTTGTTTATTTACATTGTTCAGGATTAGTACTAGATGTAATGTATATATATATTGTGCCTAACACCTGTAGACTTACGTGTGGAGTGTCTGGTCACAGCTTACACCACACTTGGTTTTACTGTTCTGGTTTCTGTAGATCCACACTAGTTTTGGATTCAGAATTGTCCTTCAACTGGAATGGTTGTCAACCAAAGCTAGATAGCGCAGTCTACTCTGCTATTAAACCCTAGATGCTACGGACAGAAGAATTTACGTGTTTTCAAGCGTATATGTGTGAAAGTGAATGCAACGGTTTCTGATCAGATAAAATTTCAGTATCTGTCTCTATTTCTGAGATGAGGTATTATGTACACTATTCACATTATTCGGATTATTTTCCTCATCTTTGTCGCCATATTTATTACGACGTTTCGGTCGTTGTACGCTACGGCCTTCCTCAGGTGGTTAGAATGTCGAACTGAACCCTTTATTTCGCTCACTGGGGTAGACTGTTCTAGTTCCACGTGCCATGTCTAATGGATTCCAGTTATCAGTTATCTCCTGTTAATTCCCCTCTCCAAGTTCTCCACCGCGTTAACCAGATATTGTACTCACACTTTTTGGGTCCTGTCACTGGATCTAACCAACGCCTTTATCCACTGTGCCATGTGTCCTTGATGGAATTTGAACTCGGCACACAAAATCACTTTGCGGGCCGATGAAAATCACTTTCCGGGCTGATGAAAATTACTTTCCGGGATAGATTTCATAGTACATTAACAAATGAGAAAAGCATTTTCAGTTATTATTAAAGTGGAAAGTACAAACTAAAAACTGCAATTCCTTACCAGGTTTCAAAGCATGAGTTCTCTATACATCTATATTCATTGCTATTTTATAACATAATCTGCAAAGGAAGCGATAACCAAACTCTCATTTTTTTTATTTTAATATCTACTTATATTTTGAACTGATTAAAAATCCAGCTGAACTTTACAGAATTCGGTCATTTTCATTCGAGATTTATTAATTATAAAGGAAAACACATTTTGATTAGTATTTATTTTATTTCATTTCTCTCGGGTTTTTATAGCAAAATCCTAAATTGTTATTCCGACTTCGTTCTTTGCAAACCACGGTATTTATTTAAATCTCGTAGAGTTGCGATAAAGTTAAATGCATCAAACATAAGATAAAAGAAAAATACTCCTCGGAATTTAACGGTAGGGTTAAATCTTTTCCCACATTTCTCCAATATGGCCTCTCCTCTCTTTCTTTTTTTAATGGCTTCCCGTTCTCTAGCATTTTGTTCCGTCGCAAATGCGTCTCAATGCTTCATTCATGAACACAACGCATTCATTCGTCTCTGAACTCCTGCTTAATTCAGCCATCTTTCTTTTCCTGACCCATATTGTTTTTGTCTCCTTCAACTAAACAGTTACATTCTATTGTCAGCTTCATTTCGTCCTTTTGTAGAATTTCTTTCGCATTCAATTCTTTCCGATTCTATTCAGATTTCAATGGAGTCTACTTCTGTGTCTTTTTGTCAACAGTCGATTTCCATCTGTTTTTGACACGGCTTCCACTCAAAGAAATGCCAACATCTCCTGAAAGCCAAACACTGTGGTTCATCTATGAAAAGACAATCAATTATAGATTCGTTAAGACACGCTTTTAGAAGCATCATTCGAGCGAGACAAGGTAGGCAAGCGCATGCTTCATTCTTAGATCTTTCTCTCAGTTCGTATTTTCTCGTTGCTCTAATAAGTCAGAATTCCGTGAGAATGGTTCAGTATTGGCTTTATCGAAAAATAGGGATTTAATTCGCCCACAACATTTATGTTCAAAGTTCAAAATTCTCTGATGTTTGTTCAACATGAAAAAGACAGATAAAACCCAATAAAATTTAAGGCATAGTTCAGAAAAGTCAAATCATGACAAAGACTGGACAGAGCGTTTCGAAAATTAGTCTCTTACGCTGCTTAAAAGATAAGCATATATGTATGTTAACACTATAGACACAGCTATGAAGGATAGAACACATCCTCTGTGCGCTACGCACTACTGTGGTTACCGCACGAAATAAGTTGTTACGGGATGGAGTCTTGGAACACTACACAAAATTGAATTTGCATTCAGAGTGGCCTTCTCCTAGACTGTTTTCCAACCAATGCAAGACAAGACGATAATTTTCCCAGGGACAATCATAACGGCGTCGGCTGGAATTTGATATCGACGCGCCAGATAAATTTTCTTCAATAAATAGTTATCGATCTACGGACACGTCTGTGTGCCTGTATGTCTAGGTATGTATGCATGTATGTATCTATCAATCTATGTATTTATCTGCACACACATATGGGCACATGAACACATGTAATTATATATATATATATATATATATATATATATATATATATATTCTTTATTTTGGGTTATTAAAACAAATACAGAGTAGAACTAAATGTGTAATTATACTCCATTTGTTCTCAGTTTACCTGTATATATATATATATATATATATATTTGATGAAAATGTGGAAAAGACAAAGCAAAATCCGAATATGTGTATGTACTGTTTTTTATTTTGTTTTTGTTTCTGTTATTCTGTCGACGTCAGACGTTTCGGTCAAATAGACCTTCCTCAGGACATAGTTAATGCAGACATATTTATATTAGATTTAAGTTAAATGAAGAGACGATATATACAGGACTAGTCAGAAACAGAAAAAGCAGGTTTTCGCAGCGTATCCGACTCCAAGAAAGAATACTCTGACTTAAGAATTTCAGTTTTTCTGTTTCTGACTACATATATATATGTATGTGTGTGTGTGTGTGTATCTGTGTGTGTGTGTGTGTGTGTGTGTGTGTGTGTGTAAAATTGGATATTCCTTTTCTGAGGTATATAAGAGTGCTCTATTTTAAATTCTTTACAAGAGCTTTTTACAAAGGAAAAACTTTTGTTTGATCTATTCATGATAATGACTGATAAGTCGGTAAACAGAAAAAAAAAAGTTGAATTCTTACACACATACGCTCAAACATATATAATATGTTTTAGCAATATTCCTTCTGTTCTGCATGTTTCGTTAATTACCTTTAGTTTTTTTTATTGAATACTTTTTGCATAATTTTAATTTTTAATTTTTCACACTATTTGTCCGAAATTAGTTCGATTAAATGTTAACTCGTCTACACACCTTTCGGTCAAATATTGTGAAAATCATTAACAAGCCTTTTTAAAAGATATCTTATGACAGGTTAGAACGCTGGGAGCATTAGCTTCATGCCTTTACCAAAATTATCAGAAAACGAAAAGAAGTAAACTCATTTGAATTCACAAAGCATTTTATCAACTTCAATTACCGTTAAACCACGCTCCAACTCTATCCGGTGTATCCACAAAATATAAAGCAAATTTAAACAAGTTCAGCGATTTTGATGTAAATTAGCCACCCATCAATTTGGACCATTACTGCTCATGCATGAACGTGTATTAATTAATGTTAATTAGTCAATAGTAAGAGGACTCACACATGAATAAAACACTTGTGGCAATAAAAATCTGGTTCTACAGAAGTATGATGAAAATATTATGGACAACGTGAACAAGGATGAAGTTTTTGAGAAAACGGAAGGAAAAAGGACACTTTTCCTTAGAATAATTCAAATTTCTAGCGCGCACAATGAGAAAAGACGGTTCGGAAAATTTAACTTAACAAACGAAATTGTGTAAATGGTTGGCAGAAATGGGATTAGGAGAGACAGCAATAGGACGGACACTAAGTGCTACAAGAGACAGGAAGTTGTGGAGAGCTATGATCGTCCACGTTCTAAATGGACACGCAACATAGAAGAAGAAAGAGGCTCTTCCGTAAGCTTGTATACTGAACGATGCACAATAATCTATAGCTGATTCTTTAATTTGCTGGTTTCCTTTGTAAAATGACGCCTCACTCAGATTTATCGGGTCGCCACATCCATGATTTGTGTGATTTAGTAGCTCTTAGTCAAGGTAATAAATGAAAGCATGCTGAAATATTAACTCTTCGTTGTCAGAAGATAGAATGAGTGGTAATTAGCCAAGATAGGAGCTCCAAATTGGTAACGTCAAATTCAAATATTTAAATAACAGACGATGGAAAGTGTGACACAGGAATTTGAAGGCGTAGGGGAATTACAAAACATGGCTTCCAAAAATATTAAGAAACAGAAATGCATCGTTGTAAACAAAGATAAAATTGAATAACCATCATGCAATATCAATCGATTCACCGATGAAGACCAGAGGTGAGGCAACAGAGATGTACTTCTCCAGATGGATCCTGAGAATGTCATGGACAGAACATTTGAGACAATGGGAACGAAAAGGACACGTTTGCTCATTATCAGAATTAGACCATTGAAATATCTGGGATGCGCAAGGAAGAAAGAAGGTCTGAAAAATCTGACATTCACATGACACGATAAAAGCAAAGTAGACAGAAAAAAAACCCAAGGAGGAACCTATTTTATGACCTTGTGTAAATATAGTGGTTTCCAAGCGTAACTCAGATGTGGCACAAGGCCCAAAGTATGGGGCACCCAGTAAGGATCGAACTCATTTACTCAGTCGTAATTGTACTAGAGGTTTCCAGACCTTGTGCAAATATATAGCAGAACATAACAATTCCTACTTGCTTTCACTGTTAAACTACAAAGGATAGGAAGTTGTAGAGAGCCATGTAACTGAAGATACCGCGTATATAACTGCTGTTCAAGGCAAGAAGAAATTGTGAGAAGTTAAACAGAATTTCAAATCCGAAATCTGAAATCTAAATATGTATTTTTGCGACATTTTTAACAGCCACTCATTATTATAGTTAATGTTTAAGCAAATTGTCTTACAAATAACACGAACCAGAATTAAATGAAAAATAGAGCAAAATGCAAAACGTTTATATGGACAAGGTCAGATGAAAAGAAATAAGGGTAATAAAATTGGCGCAACACAATCTTGCACGAGAGAAAAGAACACTTGATCTGATGATCGGTATTAGACATTAATATTCTTAATTACGTTCGCATGTCAGTTGTTAACTCTCCCCCTCTCTCTTCAGAAGAAGTAAAAAAAGAAGAAAAAAAGAAATAATGTATTCTAGAGAGAGGGTTGTAAAAAGAGAAGCATAAATAAAATGAAATTTAAGAAAGAATGAGAAGAGATGGGAGAAAAATTCTACGAGAGAGAGAGAGAGGGAGAGAGAGGGGAGAGAGAGGGAGCGAAGGAGAAAGAGAGGATCGAGACTGACGAAAAAGAAAACTAAAGAATGAATAAAGAAAGCGGAAAACAGCGGAGAAAAGTGTGGGGAGAAGGTATAAAGTGAAACATTAGAAGAAGTGAGGAAGAGGTCGAAGAGAAATGGAAACACTGTGGAAGGAAAAAGATGGAAGGGAAGAGGACAATGATAACGAGAAAGAAATGATTTAAATAACGAAGAACACGTAATAATTAATGAGAAAAAAGAGGGAAAAGAAGAATGAAAGAAAGAAAGAAAGAAAAAAGAAAGAAGGAAAGAAAAAGAAAAGAAGGAAAGAAAGAAAGAAAAAGGAAAGAAAGAAAGAAAGAAAGAAAGAAAAAAGGAAAGAAAGAAAAAAGAAAGAAAAAAGAAAAAAGAAAGGAAAAAGAAAGAAAAAGGAAAGAAAGAAAAAAAGAAAGAAAAAAGAAAGAAAAAAGGAAAGAAAGAAAAAAGAAAGAAAGAAAGAAAGAAAGGAAAAAAAGAAAGAAAGAAAAAGAAAAAAGAACGAAAGAAAGAAAAAAGAAAGAAAGAAAGAAAAAAAGAAGGAAAAAAAGAAAGAAAAAATGTACTCTAGAATGTGGGGTGCTAAAAAAGAAAGATTAAAATTATGAAATTGTAGAGAGAATGAGTGCACAGGGAATGAAAACTTCGTGGGGTGGGGACATGGTCAGAAGTTAGATCAGACAGAGAGAGAGAAGAGAATGAAAATGACGAGAGAGGGAACAGGCAGGGAAACGAAGGAAATACATTGAAAACTAGAGAGAAAGAGAGGAAGTCACAACGTAACAAAGAAAGAAAGAAAGAAAGAAAGAAAGAAAGAAAGAAAGAGAGAAAAGTATATTGTCATCTGTATAATGAGGAAATTATACATAAAAAAGCGTAAATGGTGTGGAAGGAAAGACACAGAGACACCGAAGAGAGAAAGAACGACGTAGAAAGCATAGAAAATAAAGTGATGGAAAAGAGAGCGAAAAAGAATTTGCAGAAGTACTTTATTTGAACGGAATTTTTTTTAAAAGGAACTTAGGTGTAAAGAGCGTCGAGCAGAATGACTTCTCTTTTATCGGAAAGTGACTAGATTCAAATAATGATTACTCAAAGAAAAGCTCTCACGTGTTCAACAAAAAAAATAAAAAATAAAAAAATCCTCCCCATGTACACGTACAGAGAGAGATAGAGTGATTGATTGAGAAAGAGAGATAAAGAGAAAGACGCAAAGAACCCCGTACCCACACCCACATACCGGCGCAAAGAATGAACGTCGTCTTTTCTTCCATTGACGACGTCCCTGAAGCTAAGCGCGAATATAAAGAGATCAATAACGCAGTATAACAGATGTGACACGCTGCTTTGTGGACGGTCAAAGAAACAGCAACTAAGCATTTGTTTTCGGCCAACAATAAAATTCTATAGATTCCGAATCATGGTCATAAAGGTTGAGACGGCGGGGGGAGGTAGACATGGCGCTTGGCGGTGGTGAAGTCAATGAGAGACGTCGGAGTTCCAAGACAAACAAGTTTGGGGAAGACGGTGTCGCTGTTGTTAGGAGTGGTTAAAAATAAAGGGGAGGTTACGTGAAAACCGTGATACAGGTCTATAAGGGCGGGCCACAAAATCATTGTCAGACAACTAAATTCAATATTTTCAGCATGCAATTACCAAGTTTGCATTTGTCTGGCACTATCCTCACGACTGAGGAACCAAGTGAGAATCGAATTCACTGCACTATCAAAACTACCGCTGCGCCAAGGGCACCTTTTTATTTTCAACACTGTAAGAGAATTCAAAACAAAAAGAAATTAACCTGACAACTCGAGTGATGTTCTTAAATAGCCTCGTCAGATCTGGACTCTTATGCTGAAGTCATGCATAACAGGCAATTCATTCAAGAATGATTAAACTATCAGCTACATGCAACCATTTGCTTAGATCATTAAATAAAAATGGCTTCAAACGAACGAGTCTTTTAGGCTTTAAAGAAAACATTATTACATTATATCCTATTTACTTGGAATGCAAAATAAACCAAAAGCTATAACAAAAACAAAACAAAAAATCACCCCCAAATAGTCTTCCGACCGCCACAACAGATAAAGTTATTTGCACACGTAGCTAGAAGTGATAATAATGACATAACGATGAGGTTAACTTTCCACACTACCTTAAACAAAAGGTTAGGAAGGAAACTAGAAAGCGCGGTTAATTTTCAGTGTAACACCCGAGCTCAGTTCGCATTAAACATTTCCAAAATACTTACATTTATGTGTAATTGTACATGCTCCACTCGAATATGGCTTGATAACTTTGATAAAATCTAGCGTTTTGGAGTTATCGACAGTGAAATTTAGGATTGATTTACGTCTCGGGCAGCCATTACTGGCATTGTTTGCAGACAAGGTATCAGTTAAGGTATCATTGCGCAAACTGAGCGTATCTACGTAAATAGTTCTCGTGCGCAGTAATTGAGACAAATTTAGACAAGAAAGATTAGTTCCGCGCTTAACTTTCCGTAGCCTTCCGCGTTTAGCGTCCGCAGCGAATGTATGCAAAGAACGACAGTAATGGCTGCCGCCAGCGATGCGAATGAATCCGAACTTTCACTGTTGATAACTCCAAAATAGTAGATTTTATCAAATTTATCAAGTCTAATTCGAATGAAGCATGTACAATTGCACATAAATGTAAGTATTTTGGAAAGTTTTAATGCAAACTGAGCGCGGGTGTTACACCGCAAATTAACCGAAAGCGCGATAAAGGTTATTAAACTTGAGAAGTCTATTTCCCTGAAAAACTGTTTTATAAATGTTAACAGCAAATAACGCTAATTGTTCGTTCAATGCCGAATGTTTCCTTATAAGGAAACGGCTACTCTCAGCATTAACATTGCAGCTGCAATACCAGCTTGATAAACATCCCCCTTTCGAGGTAGCTAGCATGTCTTTTTTATTGTAAACTGTTCGATACTTACGGGTATATTACCATATCAAAGTAAGTATCGCAATATTGACCCAGCGTGATCTTGCAACTGTTAAGTGACTACTTTCTTAGATTATCAGCATTCGAAATTAAATTTCTTACCTGGGGTCAAATTAGCAGCAGCAGCAGCAAGAAGAAGAAGAAGAAGAAGAAGAAGAAGAAGAAGAAGAAGAAGAAGAAGAAGAAGAAGAAGAAGAAGAAGAAGAAGAAGAAGAAGAAGAAGAAGAAGAAGAAGAAGAAGAAGAAGAAGAAGAAGAAGAAGAAGAAGAAGAAGAAGAAAGAGTGTCCTTAAGAAAGAGGAAACCAAAAAGAGAATGATAAAGATTATGAAATTTTAGAAAGAAAGAGACAAAAATAGAAGGAAGAGAAATGATAACGTCGAGGCATGGGAGGAGTGAAGGAAGGAGAAGAAACATTGATAAAGAGCAAGAGAAATACGTATAAACGAGAAAAAGGAATAAGTTACAAGAGAGAAAGAGAGAAAAATAATATACTTTAAAAGTGGGTCCAAAAAGAGAAAGCTAAAATAACCCAGTCAGGGTCGAACTGTCAGCAGCGGTACTGACTAATAGTACCATGTGCAGAACATATGAGTAACTGGGAAGTTTTAAAGAAGAGAAGAACTACAAGTTTCCTGT
Organism: Acanthosepion esculentum; assembly: GCA_964036315.1. Classification (NCBI taxonomy): domain Eukaryota; kingdom Metazoa; phylum Mollusca; class Cephalopoda; order Sepiida; family Sepiidae; genus Acanthosepion; species Acanthosepion esculentum. The sequence goes on from OZ038488.1 coordinate 73,408,353, forward strand.
TGACAACAGCCAGAAAAACACAGGCGAGAATGAATGAAGAGTTGAAATAGACAGATATAGCTGATAGTTCCTGAATGATGCTATGCATGGCTTTCACATGAGAGTCTAGATCTGACGAGTCTATTTAAGATAGTTACTTTATAGCCCTCTATCTCTGCTCTCCTACAAATGATTGCCTCTAACTCTGCTCTCCTACAAATGATTGCCTCTAACTCTGCTCTCCTACAAATGATTGCCTCTAACTCTGCTCTCCTACAAATGATTGCCTCTATCTCTGCTCTCCTACAAATGATTGCCTCTATCTCTGCGCCCCTACAAATGATTGCCTCTATCTCTGCTCTCCTACAAATGATTGCCTCTAACTCTGCTCTCCTACAAATGATTGCCTCTAACTGCTCTCGTACAAATGATTGCCTCTAACTCTGCTCTCCTACAAATGATTCTCTGGCAACCAAGGTGTGGAGAGTCCATACTATGAATCACATCTTTTCTCATGATGGAAATCTTTCCAAAGAATCAATTTAGAGTCGCAATAAAAGTGCTGTAGTTAATGCATCGAAATTGGAAATCGGCCAACCGAAGTTCAAATTCCGGTCGAGTTCTTTACATTCACTTTAACACAAATACCCTCCGTCTCTTTTCCCACCAGCTATGGGTTCCTTATCAGTGCGTATTCAACTCTCTCGGCGTAAGCGGGCATACTACAGCTCTCCAGCTGGCGTTGATAACCGTCTCGAAGAATATCTCCAAATTCCAAACAGTATGTAGTCATCGAAACTATTGCGGAGTTAAGAAGAATTCTATAATCTCCACTGCTGTGATAGATAGATAGATAGATAGATAGATAGATAGATAGATAGATAGATAGATACGAAGAGACTGGAATGGAAAAGCGATATATATGTAAAAACTGAGATCGATAGATAGATAGATAGATAGATAGATAGGCTTGGAAAGACTGTGATAGATATTTTGATAGGTAATATCATATTGAGAGAGATCAATATATAGCTAAATATTAATATATAGATGTAATTTAACAGACTGACATAGATAGCTGAATCATCGAGGGCGTGTACGATTACATTTATTGAGAGGATAATTATGTAATGATTGATTGATTTGGTTTTAACAGCTTATCAACACTTATAATCTCGTTCTTGGAAAAAAATTGCCCTTATTTAGCAAATATGTTTAATCTTTCCGAATTAACAGCAAAAGTTAATTATATATATATATATATATATATATATATATATATATATATATATATATATATATATATATTATGAAATGGACAAAGTCGGACAATTATCTTAAGACATTTTTTTATGTTTATTCAGGCCGTTAAATGTCGTTAATACCACAACTGTCCTATCCGACATATGCGATACTCATTTAGTGGGAGTGGGGTCAGGGGATTAACGTGGCCATGTCATAATTACCGTAATTTTCTCCTTTTTTTACTTTTATTTTATAGGGAGCAGTGAAAAAACATATTTTTTTTAAATTTCAAGCTGCACTTTTCATGCATCGTTTGTATCACTGTAACAAACACCAGTGAAAAACTTAAGGCTATTTCATGCTCACTTTCCCTGCAGAATCGCGATTGACGTTTTTGTCAATATTTACTGTACACCAAGAAATAGTTGTCATTTATTGTATACCAGAATAATAATAAATTGTACATCGGTGACATAAATTTAATTCCAATATTATTTAAGAGGTACATCATATTAAAATATTAAAAGTTAACAGTGAAATCTTGTGTGGAATCTGGGCATAATTTTCATAGACAATAAACTCTACCTAATATATCCATCCCTCGCTTTGTATCCGGTCACGTCTGCGCAAGTTTCAGTCATCAATTTTATCCCTCTTTCCATCGCCTGTGTAATGTCTGGCCATTTGGGTACTACTAATTCTGTCTTAAGAATGTCATTAACCTGTTGATCTGACAGAGAAGCAATGAAAGGAGGCTCAATCTTGAGTCCATTCATCCAGTTAATTATGGAATGATAGTTTTTTTGCTTGCTGCTTTAGATTTTGGGTCACCAATTTTCTAATGCTGACTAAAGGCGGTACATCCTCATTCCCACCTCCATCTTCACTGTCCTCCTCCGCATAAGTTTAGTTTAACAAATACTTGTCAACAGCAGCAACAGAATCTTCTTCCTCCTCATCAGATTTGTCAGTGCATTCTTCCATCTGCTGAGTCTCCTCTCTAATTTGTCTTATCATTGAGACAGCCTTTTCTCTAACAATCACATCATCATCTGCACGCATACCAAGAAGTTTATCTGTGCAGGCGAAGTAAGCATTTCCCTGGATATTCTTTTTCACTATCGTCTTCTTTTTGCTATTCAGGTTTGTCATATATAGCAGGGATTGTAATACATTCCTTGAGCCGTGTGTTATGTAAGAGTGCACCTTGATGTAGAACCATATTGAAGCACTGAACTTTATAATTGTAATGGCAATTCTCAGCTCGTGGCTGGGTCTTGATGTTGCTACATACAGCCTGAGGATTCTACACCGTAAAATTGTCTACCTTGACACACAGGCAGGACCTGGTTCAAGAGCGGCCAAATCGTCTTCAACAACACATTTAATAACACCTCTACAAATCCTATACAGATATTTCTGATCCCATGTCAGATTTTTCTTCATTTCTTCTTTCAGGACAAGGAAATCAGTGAAACTGACTGGCTGGAAGGCAACAGTTTGCAGCACAGACACTGGCTCCTTTATCTGCTTTCCAATGGAACCACACCAATGCTCAGCACCCCTTGGTTTACCATCATAGTGATAGGAAACATCGCGGAAAAGAAACTCATTTCCATGAAGCTGACAGATTGAATAAAGAAGCAGGAGACAAAATAATACTTCAAGATGGTGAATGGTTCCAATTTCATATCCTATATTTATATTGGTTCCATCAATACCCACACATACAGTGGGCTGCTGGGTTAGATTTTTCGCAACCAGAAACTTGGGAAGAGTTTTGGAAATCTGCTATCCGTGTCCAATCTTGGGTGTCACCTGTGTGAGATATTCATTGCTAGGCTCAACCCGGAAGACATAATTATTTTGTACCATCCTCAAACACTATTTCTTGTACTTCTCATCCTTTATCATCAGACGAGTGGCGTTCTTCTTACAACAATAATACAATGACGTCATATTTTCAAAACTAGCTATCTGAATTTGTTGCCTGTCAGTCGGTACTTTTGTCTCGCACCCCGTAGCTTATGTGGCCCAATAACTTGACTCGTCCTTTAAGGCAGCAATAGCAATGGCAACTCCGGCATAAGCTCTAATCAAGTATCGGTCACAACCGGCAGTCAGTGTGGGGAATCTTGTCCTGCTCTGTAAGACGGTATCAGTCAGAGCTTTTGAATCAGGAACAAAATCCCCATCAGTATTGAAAAGTGGAATATCTCTTCACTCATTCTAATTGTCTTCTACATAAGGAGTATAAGCAGCTACCGGATCTCTATGTCTTTGATCAAGCTGTCTGCTTCCTCTGTCCGAATCATGCGTCTCTCTTAGCGTCACTCTGTCCCACATCATCGTTACTTTTATGTCAATCCCTGCAATTTCTATCTTCATGTCATCTCGCTGGTCAAGGAGCTACTGCACCTCATGTTTGGGAACTTTTATATCACAATTACAGGCCAGCAGGTAGCCGTCAAACATGCACTTCACATTCTGATGGGAGATAGTAATAGCTACAGATATCAAACACCTTTCTTCCTAAAATGCAGCTTTTTTCCCACATTTTTGTTCTTATTAATTATTCCTCTATTGTACATTTTTCTCGATCTTTCCTCAATAGATTTCTGGCTAAGAGGAGCAGTCTGTCTGTCTCTAATTGCTTTTCCCCATATTTCTGAACAATGCTGGGCGGCCATCTTTATAATCATTGATACATCTATAAACTTTCCATCATCACATTTATATGGCCAGGGAAGTTTGTCCGCTGGAAGAACAGTTGCAGAGCCAAACAATGTATGATTTATGGCTGGCCTCGTTAAGATAGTAGTTATCTCAATAGAAAATTGATCAATTAACCTGATAAGAAGAGAAAGAGTTAGGGAATGAACAAAACTGAATATAAACTTTGTACATTTGTCCAATGTACATTACATTGCACCAACACAAGTTACTCTAATTCCCTATGTATAATACGCATTTATTTTCTAAAAAATAAGAATAAAAAATCTGGGGTGCGTATTCCACAAATCTCTAAAAAATCTCTAAAAACTTTCTGTAAAATGAAATAAGAATTATCCTAAAACTAAATTGGAATAATATTATTGTATGTTTAAAACCATGTTTTTAAATGAATAGGAAACGCTGGGCGTAATGAAAGGTACAATTTATAGGGTTTGATTACCAAACAACGGGTGCGTATTATACGTGAGTAGAAGCATTTTTCCACACTTTCAGCACAATTTTAGGTTTGTGGATTATGGATGAAGGCGTATTATAAATGGGGAATTACGGAAAGTCAGATTTAAATTTCAGTTGCAAATTCTGCAGACTAATCCTCGATCTATCAGCTTTAAAAAATGGTGTCTTAGATATTAAATGGCATGGTGTCTTAGATATTTTATAAGGGACAATCTATGAAGAGTGCATTGTTGAGTATAATTTCACTGCTCTCTAATAATTCAGGAGAATGTTTTTCATAATTCTTTTTTTCCAATTCTAAGTAAACCAGATGATATAGCATGACTTTGCAGAATCGAAGGTTATTGCCCTTTTTTCATGATTCCCATGACCTGAATCAAATTTCCAACAGTCTCTCCCCAAAAGAACCTCTGCAGCATAACAGACCCAGCACCATGCGTAACTGTTTGAACCACCCATGCCATATTCAGTCTTTCTCCTGACTTTCTTCTCACATACACTCTACCAAAAAAGTTTAAATTTGGTTTCATCCATCCACAATACATTTTGCCAATCTTTCAACGTTCAGTTCTCATGATCTTTTTGCCTATAACTGTCTTTTCTTATTAATCAACTTCCATAACAGGGGTTTCTTGATGGCTCTGCGCCTCATGAGACCCGCTGATCTAAGTTAATGTTTCACAGTTGAAAGTGACACATGTTGTTGTCGAGAGGACTGCCCTGGAGTTAACAGTTGAACTTAAGGTTCAGCTATTAATTCGGGAGCGGTTTTCGTTCTATTTCTTTCCCTCTCGATAATCAAGTACCTAACAGCAGCAGTTGTCACTTTTGCTGCTTCAGCTTGTTTCGTCTGTCAACATTTGCATCTTGTTTCTAAAACCTTTTCTAACGAATATTGCAGCTCATGACTAGAAATCTTCAGTTTCATGACAATTTGTCTTTGAGAGTATAATTTCATTGAATAAAATTTTAATTCGTGCCCTCGCCTCATTGCTTAGCTGCTTTGAATTTGCTATTTTGTGCAAATTGCTTCAAAATTATAAAATAAATAAAAAAATCTATAAAAATATTGTTGTAATAGTAAAGGGTGTTTTCCTAAGACGGGTTATATATATATATATATATATATATATATATATATATATATATATATATATATATATATATATATATATGTATGTATGTATGTATGTATGTATGTATGTAGAGAGAGATATAGAGGTGTTTCATTAATACGGTTTATATATATATATATATATATATATATATATATATATATATATATATATATATAGAGAGAGAGAGAGAGAGAGAGAGAGAGAGAGAGGGGGGTTTCATTAAGACGGTTTATATATAAGGGTGTTTCATTGAGACAGAGCAAAATCAACAGTAAATAAATCAGTGTTATTGGTGAAAATGTATTTATTTCTCTATTGGATCATGTTATTTAAGTCATGGCAGGTATGTGAGGAAAATAATATTGCCCAAATGTCCGCCAAATCTGAAAGAAAAAAAAAAGATCATTAGACGCTAAAACTTAATTCACATTAAAATCGGTCCAAGTTATTGGAACACTCTTTACAATCTTTTCCCCTTTTAACAGAGGCATCTACATATGTTTTATTTACAAGATTATTCAGTGCGTAGTTAGCGTTTAAAATTTCTATTAATATTTAACATAAATGAAAGTATACTGAAGGGTAAATGGTTAAAATCAAAATTTAATGTTACTCATACTATTCATAATTTAACAAGATATAATGTAGAGAGAATAATCCGAATTTGAATTATTTGTCAATAAGAGGAGCTGGAAGAAAGACTGAAAAATAAAAGGGAACGCACTGTATTTTATCTTTTACTTTTACAAAAATCTCCCATTAAAGGTGTTTTTTAAAGAAATGCAAGGTGGACCCAAGATTTATGCCTATAGTATAGCAGAGAGATTAGAACGTTTACATTCTGACCATGAGATCCGGGTTCGAATTTCACCATGGTCTATCTGTCAGGAAGGATATTTCCTGATGTTATCGGACTTTAGGGGTCGATCCCAGCGTGCACCTTTGTAAAGTACCTGAAAACCATACCACTGGTTGACCCAAGCGTTGTGAGTGAAATTGGGTAGACTGGGCCCTTGGGTGCCGTCTATAGCTGTATTAGCACGAAGTCACAATCATCGTGCTGGTCTTGTTCAAATTTTTGATCACGCTAGATAACACAGCATTTCCCAGAAACTGTAACTAAGGTCTGCTCAGCATAGTTGCAGTATAAACCATAGGTGGGCTCTGTGGGTGTTGAATAAACACAAATGCGCCTGAGCAAACGTTTACAATAGGGATTAGCTAGCCACCCTAGCCTCGAATACGACTTGCCATATATATATATATATATATATATATATATATATATATATATATATATATATATATATATATTCTAAGTCAAACTGTGTCAACTACAGACAGATTGTTTTGCTGTATCACAGCTCATCAGTGTGGTTAGACATCTGATCGCTTTAAGCCGGGACCGAAACCCGGCCGATATGGCATCAGTCAGAGATTCTAACCCCTAGGCTAATGGCGCCGATAGCCTAGGGGTTAGAATCACCGACTGATGCCAAATCGGTCGGGTTTCGCATATATATGATGCACACACACACACAAACACGCACACACCCGCACCCGCACACACATATATATGTATCGCATCTATATGATGCACA
>OZ038488.1:73420487-73457987 GCA_964036315.1 Acanthosepion esculentum
ACTGCTGTGAAAGCAGAATAGCGTATAATATTTATATTACTACAAAGCCCCCAAGAAAATTAAATTTCGCCATTAAACGACCCATAGGTAGTTAATATTCCGCTAAACAAATCAAATCAAATAATTATCTATCTATCTATCTATCTATCTATCTATCTATCTATCTATCTATCTCAGTTTGTTCATATCTATCTACGAATCTAATATTGTCTTCATCATTGACGAATAACATGTATAATAATTAATATACCTGTTTGCTTTGAATAGCGTTAATTTAATTTTATATGTATGGTGTTGCCTTGTACATTTACAAGCACACAAAACGACAGAATTATGTCTAAGTAGGCGCACTCAATCTATCATTGGACTATTGGAAATGTATGAAACCACTTATCTATTTGCCCTCTCCCATCATCAAATAACTCAAAAGTATATCTCAGCATAAAACAAAGTTTGACCGAAGAGAGCTTGGGTGAGGGCACATTTGTGAAAAACACCCACCATTCCTATAACGACCTCAGTTACTCAGCTGGAACAGTAGGAAACTGTTAACCCCATTTACAACCTTGACAAGAAACTAAGCAAAGGTATTTGAGACGAACGGCTTAAATTTTCTTATTTTCTGTTATAGAAATTTCCGTGGGATATCAGGGGTGCGCAAAACCTTGCAATAAAACGACCTTAGTATTACTATATAATCAGTCTCTGGGTATAAAAAGGAGCGCTATAAACATTTTCACAAAGCTAAAATATATACTGTTTAGTGTTGGAGCTTAAGTCAAAGACAGGAATTCGAATGTCAGCCGACCTATCCGTATTTAGATATTTGGAGCAATAAATTAATCATATTTATAGTATTTACAATCGTTTATTGTTGTACTCATCTTCGTTGACATAGCCACGACGTTTCGGCCGTTATACGATCGGGCCTTCTTCGGGTGATTGGAATTTCGAACTGAACCCTTTATTTCCTCCACCGGGGTAGATTGTTCTAGTTCCACTTGCCATGCCTCTTCTGGAAGTCTCAGTATCAGTTATCTCTAATTAACTCAACTCTCCAAGTTTTTGTTTACCTCAGCTGTAGCATGGTATTGTACTCACAACTCATTGGGTCAAGTCACTGGATTTACCCAAAGTTTTATCCACTGAGCCATGTGTCCTTGATGAAAAAAGGGTATGAGTTCAATACCTGGCTACAGTAGAGTTGAAAAAACAAACTTGGTGAGCTGAGTTAACTGATACTGAGACATCTGGAAGTGGCTTGGCACGTGAAAACTAGAACAATCTGAATAATTACAATACTTCATTTCATAAATACAGTCATATAAAATTAGACAAGTTTTAATGTCTTTTATATTTCGCTTTATGTTTAGCTAAATTCGACTATGTATAATGATTTCCTCCGTTTAAACCAATGGTCTTCAACCCTGGGTGCCCATGTAACATGACTGGCGGTTGGGGACCCCCAGTAATGTTACAAGCAAATTGGGAGTCTTCAATAATATTTAATAGCCCCTAGGGCAATTTCATTTTGCAACAAACATGCGACCAAATAAAGCTGGCTATTGCAGAGAACAATCTTCCCTGAAAATAGACAGAACCCGAAATGAAACCGTAATGCAATATTGACACAGATTAAAAGAAGCATCAAGATATTGCAAATTTGAAAAACTGAGTTTGAGAGAAATGTCTATAGAAGACGAATTAATCCTTCTAAGATTAATTGAAGGCATGTATGACGACGTTACATACAAACATAAGATACTAGAACGGTTACAAGCGAATGATATGAATTTAGAACCAAGTGTAAAATTCTTGCAGCAATTAAAATTAATTAATGAATTTAATAATTCTAAAAGCAATGTGGAAGTATACAACACAGCTAAAATCCTAAGTTTAAATATTGCGAAAAAGAACACGAATGAAACAAGAACAAATGTCCGACCTTAGGAAAATTATATTTAAACTATAACAGAGACTATTTCCAATCTGTGTACAGATACAAAAAGAGAACAGAAAGAGTAGAAAATACAATGCCTCAATACAAAAGTATATTTGATAAGGACACTTGCAAATAGTAGAGAGTAAAATTGAATGGCATAACTTTTCCCATGCAGGGTGACACGAGGAGCGATGCTACCTTGATCCCCAAGGAATTTCTGGAAAAAATGGGTGAACTCAAATTAAGAAAAGTAATCTTAATTTAAAACAATTTGATGGATCTGTCATCAAAACTCTAGGTTCCTTCTAGGTTTCCCATCACTGTTGTAGAATGCACAAAAAATCATGGACTCCTGCGAATAGACTTTTAAAAATGAATACGGCGAAATTAATAAACTGTATAAAGTAAGAACCTGACATAGGACTATTGAAAGTATATAAAGCGAGTATTCGTATAAAAGAACATAACCACTCGATCTATTTTGAATCTCGAAAGATACCTATTCACATTTTACCCATGGTAGTTGTGAAACTATAGAAAATTGTATAACAAAGCATATTGGAAAAAGTTACGCAATGTGGTAGCAATTTGGATCCACTAATTGTTTGGATACGAAAGCCCAAAATTGATTTGAGGATATGTGGGGATTACAAAGTAGGTATAAATCATCAGATATGCTATGATTCATTCCCCTTACCTAACATAGAAACGGCAAGTCATGAATTATCAGAAATTAAATACTTTGCCAAGATTGACCTGAAATCGACACGAAACCAAATAGAAATTGACAGAAAATTTAAAGAAGTTACTACAATTAATATCCCAATAAGCTTAGTAAAATGGAAAAGATACCAAAAAAAAAAAATACTTTCAGCAAACCAAAATTCACTAGTGGTCTAAAGAACCATGGGCTCAGGTACACATGGATCATTCCCATTAAGGCATCGGGATTTAGTGGGCTCATTTTCTGGATGGCCCGATGTAATTAAGGTCGCCGACCGAAAAGCCACCACTGTAAAACAAATATTAAGAACAATATTTTCAAGGAATGGGGTGTCTAAAAATTTGGCCTCTGATAATGCTCCAGAATTTTGCGAGGAAAGTGTGTCCTCGTGGTTAGAACATATAGGACGACTCGCATATAATATACATTAATTAATACGCATTAATGGGTAGACAGATTATTTTTCTTTTTACGTGTTCTGTCAAGACGTAGGCGATCATGGCATTCCACTTCCCCCTATCCCCTGCAGCTCTCTACAAGTTCCTTCCTTCTGCCATCTCCCCCAGACCACGTTCTGTCATCCACACGTTCAAGCCCGCTAGGTAAGTTATGCGTTGTTTTCCTTTGTCTCTCTCTCTTTCCCTCTATCCGAACCGGGTGTAGCAGATTCTCCAGGGCCACTTTCCTCATTATGTGTCCCAGAACACTTCAGCTGTCTCTTCCTGATGTTAAGTATAAGCCTCCTCCGTGTTTGCATCCTCTGTAAAACTTTATCGTTGCTCACACACTCGGTCCATGGTATCCTTAGTATCCTTCTGTAGAACCACATCTCTGTCGCCTCGAGTCTCTTCTTCATCTTTGAGGAAATCGTCCAACATTTACTGCTTTAAAGAAGGACAGCTCAGTATTCTTTTCTATGTTACCAAAGAAATTCTCCTGTTTCGCAATACTCTGCCCAGGTTTTGGTATAGGTACTTGGCGATCCCAATGCGTCTACGGGTCGCAGTGTCGCAATTACCGTCCTCTGTCAAAACGCTTCCCAGATATTTAAACTTCTGCATCTTCTTGATTCTAGTGTTCCCGGCCTGCAAATCGCATTTCGGGTTTTCCCATAACGATGTCATTTTCAACAAGTGAAAGTGTTTAGTATAAAAAAAAGACAAGGAGTCTAATGCAGAGACGGCGAACAGAAAAGGCACAACACAGCAATATTTTCAAAGAATGGGGTGTCGAAAACTTTGGCCTCAGATAATGCTCCAGAATTTTGCGAGGAAAGTGTGTGCTCGTGTTTAGAATATATTGGACGCGTCCCGTATAATACACTACCTTACCAATCACAACCGAATGGAAACTAAGAAAGAATGGTATAGACTGTGAAAATGGGACTAAATGCATTTTCCCATCTAATTATAATATATCGAGTTACTTACAAAGATTAATGTTAAGCTATAGGACAATTCCACATGCCGGCAGACTACAAAGTCCGTACGTATTAATGGATAGACAGATTAGAGCTCCCATAACAAGATCATTTTCAACAAGTGAAAGTGTATGGTAAAAAAAAGAGAAAGAATCTAATCCAGAGAAGGCGAACAGATAAGGCACAACACATCGATACTAACGAAAAATAGACAAAATGTACTGGCCTATGCAGATCAATTCAGAAGTAGAATGGAACCCTAGGATATAAGAGGATATAGGAATGGACGAAGGATCTGAAGGTGAAGGACATGAAGTGGGGAGGCGAACAATCTATGGATGTTAATTATCAGAAATCTTACCAGGAATCGGAAAAGAAAATGAACTCAGACCTAGGTTCCTTATAAGAAGAAATCAAGATATACACCAAAAAAGACAGTTTAGATTCCCAAGAATAATTTGAACTCATTGATGAATGAAGAGCATAAGGGAGGTATAGTATTGTATTTAAATGAGGCACTGCTATAATAGCAGTACGCCAGAGCGAATGCCAGTTGAGCTATCATCTGTTGACCTGTCAACCACTATTCCAGACATTTCTCTAATTAATAACAAGAACATTAGACTGGCGCTGCACGATCACAAACAAAGAGCTTTACCAAATAACAAAAACACATCACTTGAACATATAACAGCATTAACAACGACAATGGTTCGAACGTGTAACTGGAAAAGAAAATACTGATAAGATCAAGGTGTCTATTTTCCCCACTAACATACCCGAAAGGTTGGGAAAGAAATAATAGAAAGAGCGATAACCGTTAGCAGACTGGAGAAATTTATTTTCTAAAAAAAAAAATTTAAAAAAAAAAGATTTTATAAATTTCATCCGCTGATAACAATAACTCTTTGTTCAATGAATGCCAAATTTTTCTTTTTTTGTGCAATGATTTATTCCCTGTACAAGGCCCAAGAGCCACTTGATGTAGAGAGTTACAGAATAAGAGGCACTGTTTATGGGGATATGTGGGGAAGATAATCGTTGAGCCTAAACAAGAACAGATTAAGATTGTAGTGACCGGGAAACATCCCATTGAGAGTCGGTTTCACAAAGCAGTTTGTGATGCATGGAAATGTTTTATTTTCCCATTTCTATCACGAGTAAAAATTCCTATCCCCACCAGAAGCCATAACGAAATCATACTTACAGGACTCCTCTTAGGGAAGTCGACATTTTATGCAAGTAACATTTTATCAGCTTGCTAGCAATATCTTAAATCGAAGCCTTGAAAAAAAAAAAACTATTTTAAAAATATTTAGCTTTATGTTGTTGTCTACCTGTTCATTTTTATATATTTTTTAAAACACTGTCGATAATGTTGTTGTTATTGGTTGTTACGAGTAGAATCTTTGTCAATACGTTAGACAGATTACAAAAAATGACTTGTCACTGGTATACCATGATTGTTAACGTGGAACAATGTGTGAATAATATTTTTTTTGCAAATCACATTCCCATAACGAACTGTACAGGTAATAACAGCAAAAATGTGTTATCTCGGTAGTCAACCAGGGCAAGAAGCCAATAAAAATGTTATTGTCCTCAAATGACTGACTTGCGCGTTTATTGTACTGTACTGAAAACATAAAAGATCATTATTTTGAAGTAATAAAATTGTCGTATAGATTTGTGAATTAGTCGTATTTTCGTAGATAAAATTTGTAGTCTGAAGTAAGCAGGGAAAAGAGTTTGGCGAGCATAAAGGTCATTGACCTTATGAAGTTTTATTCTGTTAACATATAAGCTCGAGATTTTAGAAGCAGATTGTTTTGGCAAAATATTCTTGTTTGCTAATAATTTCGTTTTCATATGCCAAACTTTGTGGGTGATAAGGAGTTTTATTCGTTTCAGATATAGACTCCTGTATAAGTCGAGATTTTGAAGGAAGTATTTTGGCAAAAACTTTGAGAGGAAGCTAATAATTTCGTTTTGATAGGCTAAACTTCATAAGCGAGATGGAGTTTTATTCAGTTCAGGTATAGACTCGTGTATAAACGAGATTTTAGAATAAAATATATTGACAAAATATTAATGTATGAGAAAAGCTAATAATTTTGTTTTCATTGGCTGAACTTGATGGGGGATAGGAAGTTTCATTCAGTTCAGGTATAGACTCGTGTACAAGTCGAGATTTTAAAAACAGGCATTTTTACAAATTATTAATGATTCAAATAAAGCTAATAATTTTGTTTGATCAACTTGAATTGAATAAAACACTCTATTGCTCATGAAGGGCGATAGAGTGTTTTATTCAATTCAGGTTGACACTCTTCGTCTATGTCGAAATTTAGAATCAGATGTTTTGATAAATAATTAAAGTTTGTCTGATATATTGATATAATTTTGATACGTTATACTAAAATCCGTGTACATTGAGAAGTATTATGAGATAAGTGTAGGAGAAAAAATTATTATTTAAAAGAATATTGATTTGAGGCTTTTTTCCTAGTAGAGAGAAGAATAAATATTTTTCAGTTTAAATTTACATTCGGCTATAAGATTCGATTTCAGGTGCAAATTTTATTGATTTTTGATGGGTAATATAGTTTTAAAATTTTGCATGCTCTAGAACAATCTCAGAGAAAAATCATATTCTCATTGTAATTGCTTGGAGGAAAGACTTTAATGAAAAAGCAGAAGGCGTATTCTGACATTTCAGTTTAAAATGACGGCTTAATAAAAAAGGTAATATATATATATATATATATATATATATATATATATATAACGCCCATAATAGACTACCCACAATAAGCTATATAAACAAATTTTTACTACGTTAATAAAAACACGGATCAAAATAAAATAAATAAATAAATAAACATATGAGATAAAAAATAAAATTAAATAAAAACAAGCAAAAAAATTTGACAAAAATAAATAAATAAACGAATAAACGACTTCCGGTAAAAATAACCGCCAAAATAGACTACCCACAATGCACCACTGACCCGTATGTATAAACAGCTGAGAAAAATAACAGCACTAGTTGCCTGACGATTGCATCTAGCATGAAACAGACTGTCGCTTCTAAGTGTTGACTTCTATGTTCACTTTTATATTTACACACGCTCTATCTCTGATATTGAGCACTTTATCCCATAAATATAGCACACTTTAAGACTATATTTCTTCATATACAGTGTAACCCAGATATAAAAGAGTTGTCGGGACCGGAGAAAATCTCTCTTATATCCGGGTCTCTTATATCCGGGTTACACTGTTATTTATATATATATATATATATATATATATATATATATATATATAAAAGTGAACATAGAAGTCAACACTTAGAGACTTTATATATATATAAAAGTGAAAGTCACTTTTATATATTTACACACGCTCTATCTCTAATATTGAACACTTTTATCCCATAAATATAGCACACTTTAAGACAAGATTTCTTCATATATATATATATATATATATATATATATATATATATATATATATATATATATATTCTGTCACTTCCTGCTTCATGTGCGTTCATTCTGCGACAGTTTCAGGAAATATATTTCATTTAAAATATTTTGTTACTATTCATTCTGATAAAGAAGAATTAGATAGAAATCCAGGTCGCTTTTCTTTGTTCCTAACGAAATTTTACTGTTTTTTTCATACTTTGTTTAAATTTTGAAAGGTATCTTTCACTATTCCAATGCATTCTCGGATTTCGGTGTCATATTTTCTTTAGTTTTCCCTATTTTTACTCTAATGTAGCACACCGCTGGAAGATAGTCGCTCCCTCAATCGGCACTTGGATATATTTTGTAGTGTAGGATTGCTTTTCTGAACGTTTTGCGGATAGTTACTTAATAAATCTGGCACTTTATATCTCCTCTCATGTTTCCCCATGTCCACAGGCTTATTGGGTGCTCCTAGACACAGATTTTGGTGATTATATGATCGTTTGCACTGCACCAGTGGACCCATATTTAACCACGCTCGTTTCATAATCCTTGTTCAAACATGCCAAATATTTGTCGTTCTTTTCCGACTTACGCATTCAGGTTTTCCATGATAATAGTTATTTCTTTTGATTTACATAAGGCCTTGTCCTTCCTCAGAGAGTTGTAAAAGGTATTGAATTTCTCCTCCGTGTACTGCGCTGGCGGTGCATATACAAACATATTTGTCACGTTAAAGGGTTTCCCTTTCGATTTAACTAACAAGATACTGTCTGAGATTTAGCAGCATCTCAGACCGATATTACGGATGCTTCTTTGGAGTTTGTTGAAAATCTCGAGATATATAGCCAGAACACCAGACAAAAAATGGCAGCAATATCGAACGCACGGTCGAATGGTAGATTTATAAATATGGAAGATAGATTCTGACAAAAAAAATGTCTGTCACAACACAGTAAACCGTCCAAAGACTAGACATTTGAGCAACTAGATTTGCTCCTAACGCATGTGTAATTGTGTGTTCTCCTTCTCCATATTTATTGCATCTATTTATGTTTTTCGTTTCGGGAACAATCTTGAATTAGCTTGGTGGGACGTCCACCTAAGTGATTAAGGGTGAAGTAGTTTTGCGGTAATAAGCGGGGTTTAATTTTCTGTTTGATTTTAGTTTGAGAGCATATATTGCAACTTATACACTTCTGATCCAAAATTTAAGTCCACTTGAAAAAGTTTTATAAGAGACTGTTTGTCATGGATATATTATAAACTTTTTTTTTAGTTACTAATTCTATAATCTAAAAGGTTATGTAGACAAAAAGTTATGATCCGATCAATTTATTCAGAAATGGACATTTTTTATAAAATGAGGCGTTTTACACTTAATCCAAATTATAAGACCAGGGGGTATAAATAGTTAGCTCTAGGGTAATTCCAATGTTTCTAATTCAGTTAGAGATTAGCAATCACTGCGTAAAGGTGTCACCATGCCTAAAGCAAGCAAAGATAACGAAGTTGAACGTGCTCGAATTCTAGATTTCCATAATCAAAGTTTGTCACAACGGGCGATCTCAGCTAAGGTAAATCGCAGTAAAACTGTGATTTGCAGCATTCTAAAGGACAGTGCGAATTATGGAAACGCAAAGTCTACTGGTAGGCCCCCAAAAATTTCTCCGGCATTGAGTAGGAGGATAAGACGGGTTGTTGTGAAAGCCAGTGGATTTTCTTCTAGTCAAATTAAGGCAGCCACAGATGCTGATTGCAGTTCAGTAACCATCAGATGACACTTACGACAAAAAGGCATGGTAAATAAAAAGCGCGAAAAAATTCCTCGGCTGCTTTCACGCCACAAAGTGAACCGTTTAAGGTTTGGTCGTGAATACCAAACATGGGACCTTGAGAAGTGGAAGAAAGTCCTGTTTTCTGACGAGAAAAAATTCAATCTAGATGGTCCTGATGGCTTCCAACGATATTGGCATAACAAAAACATACCTCCTGAAATTATCTCCACACATCATAGTGGTGGAGGGTCCCTAATGGTATGGGGTGCCTTTTCTTAGAGAGGGAATATGGAGCTCCAGGTGGTGCAGTGTCGTCAGACAGAGGCTGGTTATGTTAGGATGCTACAAAAAACATTGTTGGTGACGGAGGGCCATCGTTTGGGTGGCGATGGATGGTTATTCCAATAGGATAATGCTGCAATGCACGCTGCATGCCGGACCTTGACCTTTCTACAAAAAATATGGTCCATCTCTTGAGACATCCTGCATGTTCACTGGGCTTGAACCCAATTGAAAATGTTTGGGGATGGATGGCAAGAGATGTTTATCGAAATGGCAAATAATATTCAACAAAAAATGAACTTCGTGAAACTATCTTCAGAAGCTGGAGCAATATTTCTCGCAGCTTAATGAAACACTAATTTCTAGCATGCCCCAAAGAATTTTTGAAGGCATCAAAACCAGTGGAGGTAGAACTCATTATTAAATTTTGTTGTTTAATGTTTTCGTACACTTTTTGTCTCTGGTCATATAATTTTGATCAAGTGTAAAACGCCTCATATTATAAAAATGTCAGTTTCTCAATAAAATGATCTGATTATAACTTTTGGTCTTCATAACCTTTTAGATTATAAACTTAATAACATTAAGTAAGAAATATTTAAAATTTATCCATGAAAAACAGTCTTTTTAAAAAAAAGTTTCAAGTGGTCTTAAATTTTTAAATCAGGAGTGTATTAAGTTAAAAGTTTAAAAATTATTAATTCATGACTTGAAGCGGGTAAAGTTCATTGGAGATAATTGTTTGTCCCGTAAGTGAAGACATGGGCGACAGGTGTCACCTGACCGCCTTTAAGCAACTGTTCGCAAAATTAATATAAAGAATGACTGCGTAATGTGTTTAAGTTTCATGGGAACCATTCTTCATCTGGTAAGGATAGATATGAGCGACACGTGTCACCGGACAGTTATCCTGCGACTATTCGCAACAAGCAAAATGTAATAATCGAGACCGGGAACTTGAGGACTCTGTACCAATGCTACCAGCCTGAAAGCATCAAACAAAAGATGAATAGATTAAATGTCAACATTTCAGGTGTATGCGAAAGTAGGTAGGCAGGTAATGGGGATTTTCTAAGATACACAGGCAGGATAATACATGGAGGAGGAGAGAATGTTTAAAGATATGTAAGGCTATCAGTATTTGGACAGTAACATAAGGAATTGTATTTTGGCATACTGCTAAATCTCAGACAATATTAGGCTAGTTAAACCGAAAAGGAAGCCCTTTCACGTGAAAAATATTTTTTAACTGACAGATAACGTCTCCGGCTATCTCTCTTTCTGTCTATCTCTCTCTCTCTCTGTCTCTATCTATCTATAGCTGTTTCTATCTATCTATCTATCTATCTATCTATCTATCTATCTATATATATATATATATATATATATATATATATGCCTGTTCATATCTATCTATCTATATCTATATATCTATCTATATATATGTCTGTTCATATCTATCTATCTATCTATCTATCGATCGATCTATGTATGTCTGTTCATTTCTATCTATCAATCTATATATGTCTGTTCATATCTATCTATCTATGTCTGTTCATATCTATCTATCTATCTATCTATCTATCTATCTATCTATCTATATATATATATATATATATATATATATATATATATATATATGCCTGTTCATATCTATCTATATCTATATATCTATCTATATATATATATGTCTGTTCATATCTATCTATCTATTTATCGATCGATCTATGTATGTCTGTTCATTTCTATCTATCAATCTATCTATATATGTCTGTTCATATCTATCTATCTATCTATCTATGAATCTATCTATCTATCTATCTATCTATCTATCTATCTATCTATCTATCTATCTATCTATGTCTGTTCATATCTATCTATCTATCTATATATCTATCTATCTATCTCAATCATCTCTTTCCAGGCTTGTTAAAGTTCAAAAGTATTTACGTGATGAATTACTTTCCAACCTACAGCCACTTTCCCCACAGACGAAACGTGCGTTCCTCTGTCGTTCTCTCCCCGCCAAATGTTCAGAAGCGCTACATTCCTTAATTCCACACTTTCCTATCTTCAATGCTATAACCAACTACACCATGCACACATCATCCTCTTTCCTTTCGTATTCCGCTGCTAAGTTCGTTTCTTCTCAAGATCTGCTACTTAGCAGAACAGACTCTTGCAAGGACGCGTCTCCAATCAATTTTACCCTCTTCCACTCTGGGCTTAAGCGTGATCTCTGCTACAGGTCTTCAGAATCTGTAATTCCTACCTTTTCACTTCATATGCTTACAACAGCCTAATTCAGAAACGCCCTAGTTTTAATGACTCTTGTTTTGTATTGTGTAAACAATAGTGAAAAAGAGTCCTCCAATAAACTCTTCCCCGACTCATACACGAATATCAAACACTGACTGCGATCATTAATCAAAGGGAGATAAATCCTTGCTCCTTCTGGCTTTTGTATTTTTAGCCATGACCTCATATCTTTTGTTGCTTTTCATACTTTCTTTTGTTTTCAGTTTGTATTATTTAGCAGGCTTCGTCATTGTTTTTTTTAATGACTTTTTGGAATCCAATCAATAGTTATCGAATTTATTAACCAACAAGAAAAGTTAAAATCGCTTTTAAATTTATTTCAATGCTCCGAATGGAACAGTAAGATAGAAAAAATGACATGACTAACCTGTAAAAGATAAATACTGAAAAATGTAACAAGAACCGGACAGAGAGAACGCGTGAGAGAAATAAAGTGAAAGAAAGAGTGAGTGGGTGAGAGAAATAAAGATAGGTAAAATAACATGACAGAAAGAACAATATCTATCTATCTCTCTCTCTCTCTCTCTCTCTCTCTCTATATATATATATATATATATATATATATATATATATATATATATATAGAGAGAGAGAGAGAGAGAGAGAGAGAGAGAGAGAGAGAGATAAATAAAGGGGTTTTTAAAAGCATCGAAATGAGAGTGAAACAGAGAAAAACCGAAAGGAAAGAGAAAGAGTGAGAGAGAGAGGGAAAGATAGAACAAAGCGGATGGAATAAGAGAGAAAGAGAGACTGAGAAAGACAAAGTGATAAAAATAAAGAATATGAAAATCGCACAGGGAGGGAGGGAGAGAGAGAGAGAGAGAGAGAGAGAGAGAGAGAGAGAGAGAGAGAAAGAGCGTGATAAAATTAAAGTGAGAGAATGAGGGACTGGGTGACAGAAAGAATTAACGACATGAAACGAAACAGATATAAAGAGAGACAGGGTGTGAAACAAACGGATTAGAAAAAAGAGTGTGATAGAGAAAGCAAGAGAGATTGATAAAGAGAGATAAAGGGAGAATACTAGACAGAGAAAAACAGAAAACCTTGAGATGTAAGGTGCAAGACAGAGATAGAATAAGTAAGAGAGGGTGGCAGTGTGTGTGTGTGTGTGTGTGTGTGTGTGTGTGTGTGTGTGTGTGTGTGTGTGTGTGTGTGAAAGAGACAGTGACAGAAATAAAATAAGAGATATCGAAACAGAGAGTAAGAAAGCGAGAAGAAAGGCCAAAAAGAACACGGGAATGCGAAAGAAAGAGAGAGAGAAAGAAAGAGAAGTGGTAGAGAGCGAGATAGAGAAATAGGGAGCAATAGTTAGAGCGAAACGAACAGAGGTAAGGTCAAAGAGAGAGAAAATGTGAGAGACGACAAGAGAGAGAGAGAGAGAGATATTGAAGGAAAGAAAAGATAAAACCAGAGAGAGCAGAATGGAATGATGGAAGAAAAGAGAAAATGAGAGACACAGCACTACAAAAATATCAAGAGGAGGAATAGAAGGTACAGAGAGGGACTTTGGGCAAGACAGAAATAAAGAGAATATATGTGCGCTATATAGTGTGTGAGAGAAAGCTATAAAGAAAAAGAAAAGAGAGAGAGAGAGAGAGAGAGGGAGGGAGATTGAGAGAAAGTTATAGAAGCAAGTTGAATAGGTGAGATGAAAAGTGGATGTGGAGCGGTGACAAAAAGAAATAAAATTTCCGCTTAAAATCAACGCTTTTTCTCTTTGTCGGCATTGAATACGCAAGTCGGAATGAACAAAATAAATGTCATAAAAGGAAAGCCACAATAAAACAAAGATGTCGAAACAATAGTCTTCCATAAAACGTTTTATTCCAATTTAATGCCCAAATGGTTTCTTTTGTCAAAGCCCGGATGTTGGTGCGGTAAAAGTTGGAGACGCTGGTTGTCGAAGGACAATGACATCACTGACCAGCACACTTAATTGCTTTTAGCTGTGTTTATAATTTCTTTATGTAAAGACTTCCACGCCAGGGACACACAGAGAATTTAATGTTACTACGCTGTCGTCATTCTGTTACGGCCTGAAACCCAAAAAGAGAAAACAATAAATAAAAAAAGGCTTCAACCTTATAAAGCCATATTCTCTCTCTCTCTCTCTCTCTCTTTCTCTCACTCTCTCTCTATTTTGGTTTCTTGTCTCCCTCTACGTTTTACGCCTGCGTTCCTTCTCACATTTCATATCTCTCTCTTTCTCTCTCTCTCTTTCTCTCTCTCTCGGTCTCTCTCTCTCTCTCTCTCTCTCTCTCTCTCTCTCTTTGTCGCTTCTTCTGACCTTTTACTTTTCTATTTCCCTCTGTTTCTATAGTTCTCTATTTCTCACTCTTTTGTCTTAACTCTTTTGTCATAACTCTCTCTTTTATTGTCTCTCTCTCTCTGTTTCATTCTCTCTCTCTCTTTCGATCCCTCTCTCTGTCTCATTCTCGCATTATCTTTCTCGTTCTCTTCTCGTTTCTCTCATCCTATCTCTGTGTTTCACAGTCTCTTACCATTTTTGTTTCTCTCTTCTCTCTCAATATCGTTCCATCTGTCTATCTGACTCTTTCCTTTTCTCTTTCTCTCTACGTCTATTTCTCGTGCTCGCTCACTCTCTCTCTCTCTCTCTCGCTCTCTCTTTTGTTGTTTCTTTCTTTTATTGCCTTTCTTTCTCTCTGCTTCACTCTCTCTCTCTCTCTCTCTCATTTTCTGTCCCCCTTCTATGTCTCATTCTCGCATTCTCTTTTTTCTCTCTCTATTTTCTCGTCTCTCTCATATTATCTCTATTTCTCCCTTACTTTCACCCTGTCCTTCCTTTTTCTATTTCCCCTCTTCTTCTCGTTCCATCTGTCTGTCTGGTGTTTTCCTTTTCTCGTTCTCTCCATGTATATTTCTCTCTCTCTCTGCTTTTACTGTTAGTCTTTCTCTCTTATTCTCTCTCTCTCTGTTTCATTCTCTCTTTTTTCTGTCCCCCTCTATGTTTCATTCTTGCTCTTTCCTCGTCTCTCTCATCCTATCTTTCTTTCTCTCTTTCTTTTATTGTATCCCTTCATGTCTCATTCATATGCTGCCTCTCTTATCTTCTTGCTCTTTCTCGCTTTCTTTCTTTCTTTCTTTCTTTCTTTCTTTCTTTCTTTCTTTCTTTCATTCTTTCTTTCTTTCTTTCTTTGTTTTATTCTGTCTCTTTCTATTTTCTGTCCCCCTCTAGACCTCATTTACGAAAAGAGGAAATAAAATTTTTAAAAATATCTTTAACTAATAAAATGATACATTTTCTCACTCTTTCTCTTTGTCCCACTCTCTTTTTCTCGGGTTATCTCTCTCACTCTCACTCTTTTACTCACTTCTACTCTCTGCTTCACTTTCTTATGTCATCCTCTATGTATCATTCCCTCTATAACTTTCACTCATGCTATGCCCTTCTCTCACTCTCTCTTTAATTGTCTTTGTTTCTCGATTTTTCTTTTCTTTCTTTCTTTCATTGTATCACACTCACTCATATTTCGTATCATTATTTCATCCCTGTCGTAATGTTTCATACAGTACTATACGCATTAGACAGTATGGCAAGATTTTTAATTTCTCAGTAAGGGTTTCTATACGGTTTCATAGTTTTGAATTTGGAAGGCCGGATAAGCTTTCATGATACGGTCGATTACGAATCTTATAGAAGAATAGTGCGCAGGTACATAGGGTACGTCATGTAAGAGACAACAGATTATGAAAGAAAACAAATTTGTTCTATAGTTAAAAATAGTTTGTTATAAAAATTAGTAGATAGCAAGTGCTATAAAGGTTTCTACGTAGTAAGTTATAAAAAATTCAATAAAACTACCTCCATTATGTGAGATATCTTCCACAGAGACTCGGTAGCTTTTTCAAACTCAAATTAGTTGATGACTATGTTAACAATCACGTCCACGGTGTCGACTTTCAACAATCCTCGGTATTGCGTGGTCACAGTTTAGTTTACCTGTCGACGATGCTCCAAGCGTTGAAGCACCCGTGATCACTGAAAGCATCCTCATAGGCCCTGTTTGCTTTCAATTTTTGTAGCTATTTTAACTTTCGGTTTTCAAGACATATATTATCGATGTTAATTCTAATATGTATATACACGTTGCGATTGATAAATTGTCTTCTATATTACACAAAAATGAAAATAATACTGACTTCTCATTTTAATTAATATATTTTCCAAAATTAAACAAAAATATCTGGAAATACTAAAGAGTAAACTTATTCAATTAAATCGCCACTGCCTTCAACCACAGCCTCCAGACGTCTTCGGAATCTACAACTCTTCTGGACGTTCTCTTTGTGTGTGTTGTTTATGTTGGTGAATACTGCCATAATCCTTGCCTTCAGTTCATCTTTGGTGTTACAAGAAGTTTTGTTAGTCTCTCCCTCATCTGCGCCGTACACATAATAATCAAGGGGGTTGCAGTCTGGGGAGTATGGTGGCCAGATGTGAGAGGTGATGTGACCACAGAAATTGTCTGTCAGTCATGAGTGTGTTCTCCTAGTTGTGTGGCATAGTGCAGAGTCCTGTTGCCAGATATAGGGTCTTCCAGCAGCCACCGTTTGAACCAGGACAGCACTACTTCCTCAAGACACTTGTAGGCTTCTCTGTTGAGCCTGAGGCCCTCAATAACAAATTAGGTAGTTTTCCGAGCTGTCATAACTTCATAACTAACATTAGACTAATCAAACTCTTTCCGAATCCTATGCACTGTTCGAAGATTGACACCCGAAGACTCTGAAATCCTTGGTATTGTGAGGTGGACGTTTAGTTTCCCCGTCGACGACACACCAGGCGTTTGAAGCCCGCGAGATCAATGAGATCTCTCCGTAGACACTCTGCCTGGTCCAAATATCTTGCTGCGTTATATTAAATATCTGCTCGGGAATATTTTCAGATCGTTAGTAAATAACTATGTCGATGATAGCTCAGTTTATGAGTGCACCTCAAAGCAATTATATGATCAGAACCTTTCAGCTGATCACATCTCAGTTCCTGGCTGTCAAAGTTCAACTGGGGGAAAAGTTGTATAGTTTTATATATAATTCCAAAAAGTTTCATCGTCGTCGAGTAGGCCTTGAATTTTCTCCGATCTCGATCAATGATTGTCATCTCAATGAGACTCTTTGCCATAAACGCCCATAAAAGAACCCCACCCAGTAAACCTCTATGTTGGGCCTTGTATTGGGTGAACGTTAAGTAAAAAAATATCCAGGGGACTCAAATTAGAAGATCTAGGAAATTATACGATCATGTATATTCACACCGAAATATTTCTGGTCACCCTACGCTATGTGGTAGGAAAAAGTGTCCAACTGGAACATACAGTCAAACCCTGGATTGAAGGTATGGCTGCAGTGTCCAACACTACGATGAAGGTGTTGGCGTGGCACTGAATTTCCGCAGGAACAGATGAGAACCAACTATATGTCCTTCTAGCCTGGCCACTTTTAAAAGTAAGCTATCTGTTCTGTGTTTGTAGTTAACGGTTCGTGTCACGTATACAATGGGATTTTTATGAGCCCTGTAAGGCTGTAAGTTACCATCTTAATGCTCTGTACACTTGTAAAAGTGAAATAGGAATGATCATATTTGGCGCACGCCGCGTAACTCTAAGTTACATTATTTTCATTCATAGCCAACCGAATGCGTGTTCTCAAATACCTGCTGCGGCGGGTAGTGTAGATCAACATTGCAAAAAGGTTACAAAACCAAAACATCAGATCGTGACTTTCATATAGATGTCAGGCATGGTGCCAAACCCGTGCAGAAATATCTAAACTGTCAGCTGTATACAATCGCTTTCTTTTCAGACCAATGGTTTAAATGGTTTTGAGAGAGTAAAGCCTATGAATCCTTGTGAAGACCACCTTTTTTTAACCATGTAGACTGGCGCCAAAGAATGACAAATGACTGTACCAGATAACATAAACCACATCACTTGGGGACTTTCAGCAGTAGCAACAACTAAAATGAATATATCATGTAATTCAAATAGAAAATAATTAAATAACCAAGATCCACACTGCTTTAAATAAAAGGTTAGCAAGGAAACTGCCGCCAGCACTGTAAATAGCGATAACAGCTCCTATACATGCGAAATCTATTTATCTTCAAAATTGTTTTAAGAGAAAACATTTATAAATTTCAACAGACAGGTTTACTGACTACATAGTCAGCGAATGCTAAATGTTTCCTTATAAGGAAAGGTCTAATATTATCAATGCAATTTCTGATTTTTCTTCGCACAGAATTCTTGGATTCTTCCTTTGTTTCTTCTTCGCGCAGCTGCATTATAATTCACATTGAAACACGTAAAATATCTGAGAATTTCAAAATTAACATGATTATATTGTTGCTTTAAATGAAATTTGCCATAACTCTGAAAAAATATCTCATTGTAGAAGATATTAAAGACGAATATTTTAAAAATCTTAAATTAAACACCTTCAATAGTATTAATACAATATTTAGTGTACTCCATATTATTTTAATTTCTGATAATTCCAACTCTCTCGGGCGACAGACAAAGGGGATGGGCTGAAATTTTCATAGGCTGACTATGAATCTTACAAGCATTAATTTCAACTCTTCTTATTAATAACTGCATTGCTTCTTTCCAGGTACAAGGATAGACGGAAAAGTTCATAGGCTGACGATGAAGCAGTGATGCTAGAGATGTGAAATCTTGGATGCATTAATTTCAATTCTTCTTATTAATAACTGCATTGTTTCCTTCATAGGCTGACGATGAAGCAGTGATGCTAGAGCTGTGAAATCTTAGAGGCATTAATTTCAACTCTTCTTATTAATAACTGCATTGCTTCTTTCCAGGTACAAGGATAGACGGAAAAGTTCATAGGCTGAATATGAAGGAGTGATGCTAGAGCTGTCAATTTAGATGCATTAAATTCAAATTATCTTAATAACTGCATTGTTTCTCACCAGGTATGAGGATGGACTGAAAAGTTCATAGGCTGACTATGAAGCTGTGATGCTAGAGCTGTGAAATCTTGGATGCATTAATTTCAATTCTTCTTATTAATGAATGCATTGTTTCCTTCATAGGCTGACGATGAAGCAGTGATGCTAGAGTTGTGAAATCTTGGATGCATTAATTTCAATTCTTCTTATTAATAACTGCATTGTTTCCTTCATAGGCTGACGATGAAGCAGTGATGCTAGAGCTGTGAAATCTTAGAGGCATTAATTTCAATTCTTCTTATAAATAACTGCATTGTTTCGGTCATAGGACAAAGTGTTAGCTCCCAAGAACATTCATGCTGACATGTTTGCTACATTTGGGGATAACAGTCCAACACTAGGTTTCTTTAACGTTCCTCTTCAGGGCTTTAAACATATTGAGGAAAAATTAAGGAAGTCTTTCTTACCAGTTAGTAGCTCCATTTCTAGATCCAATCCTAAATCACTCACCATGCGGAACCGTAACAACCAGTTTCGGCCTCTGTTCCTCTATTGCATTCTGCTATGGCGAGGCCCCTCCATTGTGGAGGCTTCTTCTGGATCGGTGCTAACTGGCATTTCCCGCCATCAGTTGTTCTCCGACCAACGGTCACCATCACGCTTTAACCAGATGAAGAGCGATGCTATTTTTCTGCTTTCTCCCGAAGATCTGTTACCACGCATTTTATCTCCTTCTTGTTGTAGACAAATCGTCTTCTGAGCACACTGGCAACATCTTTTCTGACAAAACCAAGACATCCAACAGCTAGATGGTTGAATTGAATCTTCAATCTACATTTTTCACATTTCTTTATCAGATCTTCATATCTCTCAACATTTCTTTGCTCTGCCTGTTCCAAATTGTCTTCTGAAGGCACTGTCAGTCCAGTGCTTTTTGTCATTTTCATTCCATAATACTAGGTCTGGCCGTTGGCTTGTTGCTATCATAGGAAAGACAAGTAAAGAATCGAGGTCTGCTGCTATTTTTCATTCTCCTGGCCACCTTTCATCATCCCTTTTCATTTGAGATCCTCTAGGTGGTGGCCCTGTCTTCCCTCTTTGTGAAACTGTACTTTAGTCATCACGTGCTTGATAGGTTCCTTTCCTTCATTGATATCATCAATCTTTTTTCCTGAAGGAAAAATAAAACATTGTCGAGACTTGATTATGTCGCCACGTGTATCTTTCTTTCAGACCCAATGGACAGGCAGAATGGATATGTCTTAGAGTATCATGTTCACCGCACTTACACTAAGGTTTATCTGAAACTGACCAAGTAACAAGATCTGCTGCGGATAGCAACATGTCACAGGTAGACTTAATCAGGAAACCCAGACGAGCGGCTTTCCATGATCAGAGCTCCTTCCAGCAAAGTTTTGCACAGCGTTAGTTCCCAAGAACATTCATGCTGACATGGTTGCTACATTTGGGGATAACGCTGCAACACTAGCTTTCTTTAACGTTGCTATGCTGGGCTTTAAGCAAACTGCATGATTCAAAATTAGATAGAAAAAAAAATTAAAATAATTGAACTTTACATTTTATTATGTTTTGTCGAATTCTGGCTAATTTTTTCGTCTTTCGATTTTTTTTTATATATCCTTTTATTCATTTTTTGTATATATCTGTACACGTTTTAGCTGCATTACTTTCCGGCCTTCCAGGGGTTTCGCATTTTAGAATGTATCTTGCCAGAATGCAGTGGTTCCCCAAAATTCGTTCTCTGGGTTGCATTTTCGGGTTGAAAATTTCCTCGCGCTTCACCAAGGTACATTTAAAAATTAAAAAAAAATCAGCGTGCGGGATAAAGGGAGATAACCGCTGATTCGAAGTCAGATAATTATCATTGATAACTCTCTCCTGCATTTTGCGGGTCCTAGTTACTACTGACTATTACTTCGATAGCAGGGATCTTAAACGGTGCTACCACCCCGGGTCAGGGTGGACTCGGGAAGAACAGCAATTAAGTGGTGGTTTCACGCTCCTCAAAATCTCCCAATCAGAGGCTTTGCTGCCGGATGCAGTTCATCGTTCTACCCAGGACGATTGATTATTGATAAAATGAAAAAAATATTCCAATGATAAAATTGGCCAATAATTAATTATAACTATTTATACTGGGACTCATGCATGCAATTGTCAATATTCCATGATAACATTTAAAATTTTGAAATCCTATTTATTTTTGGCATATGAAGCCATTTTTAAAACTGTTTCTAAATTTTTTATTGTCTTTCAATCATTCCGCCTCACCTGCTATCTTTTTCCGCCGCAACGATGAGACGTGTCGCATCTTTTGAAAACCGCTTACTTCATGGAACAAGACCTCATGAATTTCCTTCTCTATACACACAACTTATTGGGCCTTATCTCTAATTTACGCTTCAGACTCGTGACCTTCCCACTGAATTATTCTGAATTAATATACAAGGATTAAATGATCGCTTTCACAAAGACTTCCACAAGGATCTTTTTTATTTCGTAAGCATTTGTAATGGCTGCTGAAAACGGTTTTAATTCAGACATATATTATTATATTTTATTTTCGTATGATTTTCTTTCATTCAACAAAAAAGAAACTTGATCTCTGTATTCCTGACGCGTTTTCTTTACAGGACATGTCGACAATGTTAAAAATTCACGCCAGCCACAGCTGTTTTAGGAGACATTTTAAGGCATCATTGATCGGAGGTTTCTTTAAAGAATGGCTCGCTACCAACAGCTGGGCATCTAGCTTTGTTTTTCCATAGTTGAACGGCCGGCGCCAATTGTCTTAAATCGACCATTTGAGAAAAGGCATACGTATGGTTTTAGTCTTAGCAATGTTAGATCGCTTCGATTAGCATTATTACTATTTCCATGTACAAATATTGGTTGTACGTGAAGGTATTTCCCTGCGTTGGTATATTAAGGTTGACATAGGATGTAACAGCTTTTTTATATTATAGTTATAACTTCAAGGTCAAAAATGCAATTATATGGGAATTATTTGTGCAAGTACTCACTCACTCAACTCTTTTTTCGCCGTCAATTTTGGTGTGAGAGCGAAGAATTTTTTTATATCGGCAGAGATATTGATTCATGATTTTCCCAGGACAAACTGCTGGAATTTTTAACATAGTTCACTGATTCCAATATCCTTACGGTTAAACATTGAGCTATTATAAAATCGTAACTGGCTCTCCACAATTTCCTACAAGTTGTAGCTCTTAGTATGGTTTATCGTTCCAACTCCCTGGTTTACTATCGATGTACACAAGCTTGTTTGGTAGGTTACTCGCTCTTACATCCGTCCAGCTTTCTTTTAAAAAAAATTATATCACTACAAGGAAGCGAATAACACCACAAAGACGCAAGAGCTTACTGAGTGTTAGAGAATATGAGAAAAAATTAGCAGATAACAATTGACATTGCATTTACATTTTTGAATATCAGGGAAGTAAGAAGCCGGAAGCGAGAAGTACAATAGAACAAACTATTAGCATAGCATAGAACTTGCGATTACATCCAGCCATAATAACTGTAAAATAATGACACCTTGCCGCCAATCTAGTGTTACGCTTAAATTCATAAAGCCTAGATACCATAGAGGAAAATTCATCAAAATAATTAACATGAAAGCATTTACAGAAAGGGCACAAGGAAGCTACGTTACGGCGGTGATAAAGAAACTGAAGGCGAGATGCCATATCAGGACCAATAATATTGCAAATTCTCCTTTAGATTTTATCAAGAATCTCTAAACATATAGCAGGATCACAAATGTGGTAGCAATATTAAAAGCAAGGACAAATCGTAGACTTATAAATATGTAAGACAGCGTCTGGTGAGAAAAAATGCCTAGAACGACACAGTGAACCAATATTCATAACTCTTGCCATCAATACGTTCATGTGAGTTTTAAATTCTCCAAACCCTCTATCCTCATTATTCACCCTACAAACTGATGATTGATTGCAGTTGTTAACTTGTATATATTTTGTCTTGGTAAATTAAGACGGACTACAAGAAATATTAAGTTCAGTACAATAGACACGCTTATCATTTCACTGACCTTAACCTCCTTGTTATATCCCCTAGGGTAAGAGGCGCTATGAATATCTGATCATGAGCGGGAGTAATGAGGAGCATGATACCTGGGGGCTGAGAGAATTGTTTTCGTAAATTTAGAGTATGTGGCTGCCAAGACGACTTGGGAGTTATAGTTAGATACTGAACGAACTGAGTTACACGACATGAAAATAGTTCTGAGTCTCGCTGCAAGCCTGTGTGCTGCTTTTATCAAAACCTCCCACAATATATTGGATATTTGGCTATCATGCATGTACGTGGTGTTCCCTTATCAGACGAGCTGACATGAAGAGAATATTGGGTTCTGTATATTTTTACGCCATCGTGTTGTTCTCTAACTCAACAATAATAACGATAAAAATACAAAATTACAAAATATTGTTCCCATGAATAGCCCTCACATACGCAGAAAATAAAACACTCTCAATGAAAATATGATTAATAATTTTCTAAGAAAAGACTTCCTTTACTTCAGGTATCATATAAAAGGGTAAAATGTAAAAGATTTTATCAAAAAGCAAACAAGAAAACGTGGAATTAATAATAATAATAATAATAATAATAATAATAATAATGGCAAAAACCTAAAAAGAATAAAAGAAGCAGATGTGGGTCAACAGAAAATACATCAGTGGCTAAGGATCACTGTGTTGAAAGCTGAGATAGAAGGCCTAATTATTGCAGTTTAAGACCAAAGCCTCGCAACCAGGTCTTATCACTGTCACACAGAGGATGGAACTAACTCGAAATGTAGGGTCTGTGGAAAATATGATGAAACTGTCGACCATATTATCTCAAGATGTCCGGAACTAACAAAAAATGAATATACCCACAGGCATAACAAGATAGCGACATATGCGCACTGGAAAATAAGCACAAAATCAAAACAACTGAAAGTTGATATGAGCACCAACCAGACACAGTTACCCAGAATAACGATGTTACTATCCTCTGGGTTATGCCAATTCAAAGGAAAATAAAAGACAACAGATCTGACATTATCATAAAAGACAAGAAATTCAGGAAGTGTATGCTTATTAACATAGCAGTATCATCTGAGAGAAACACCTCCATGAAAACTATTGAAAAATTCTCCAAAGACATGGACGTGAAGATCGAGATTAACAGGATGTGGGGAATGAAGACAGAGACTGTAACAATAGTAATCGGAGTTCTGGGCCTCGTGAGAAAATAAATTGACAATTTTACTAACAGTGTTCTAGGTAGCATCAACATTGCCCAGACAATCACCCTACTAGGAACTTCCCATATACTAAGAAAAGTGCTATCAATTAAATGACAATTCTCTTATAAGGCCAAAGGACCATAGTTTTGGACCCGGCTCTGCAGGATAGAAAACAAGAAACATAACCTACACAAATAATGATAATACTAATGATAATAATAAATAAGACCAGAAAAACAGAATGTGCTTTCTTTCCTGGCAGATTGTAATTTATCTTTGAAGATGTTCAAAAGGCTATCAAAATACAAGGATCTTGAGGTACAAATCTTAAAATAGTTGTACAGGAGTACATCGATAATTCCAGATTTAGTTGGAGCCCTCGGATTGACTAGAACTCTCCCGACTTACTGAGGGGATTCTGATAGCCATACCTTTAAAAAATACGTACAATTGTACTCACAAGTGGAGCTCACTCCTTACAAATAACTATATCAATGAAAAATGTGGGTGACCTTAGGTTTTTTTTGGGTTTTTTTTATTTACAAAAATGATCAGTGAAAAATGTCATGATATCATTTCTGATCTTAGGTCTCTGGTTGGGACCCGGAAGGAAATGTGTATACAGCAGAAATGAAAGGAAATAATAATAATAATACTAATAATGATAATTATTATTATTATTATTATTATTATTAGTAGTAGTAGTAGTAGTAGTAGTAGTAGTATTAGTAGTATTAGTAGTAGTAGTAGTAGAAGTAGTATTAGTAGTTTTAACACGAGAAAATTTCACGGTTTTCTTATCTGAATATTGTGATGAATCTTAATACTTCAGTTAATGATTGAATAAGTTCATGACGAGTTCTGCAACAATAAAATATTCCTAGAAATACCCGTATCGCATCGTTACATATTTCAGCTAAACAACTTAAAAAAGACAATAACTTAAACATAAATGCTGGTTGTTATTTTAAGAAGTAAGGGTGTACAAATGAAATTGACACATTTTCCATTTTAGTGAAACAGCTGGTAGGCATTTCTTCCTCTATTTCGATCTGTCATTCATTCATTTTCTCACTGAAACTAAGTAGTAACTTATCCCCATTTTCCACGCGACCAAAACGAAATAGTCCATTATTCATGGCGTATAGGCAGGACTTAACGGTCGTGCAAACTAACGAAGCGTGGAACGTGAAGCACAATTATAATAGGATAATAGTTACAGAAGAGAATCGAAAAAGAATAAAGATACAGTGTTTAACAATGTTTAGCAATATTTCGAAAGTATGTCTTCTTCATCTTATGCTTGAAAATTGTACAGAAGTAAAAAAAAAAATCTAAAAAAAAATAATCCAAAAGAAAACAGGCATTTCAAAAACTTGTATTTTTTATATATTTTTACAAGATATATATACTTTTTTATATTTTTATAAGATATATATACTTTTTATATTTTTATAAGATATATATACTTTTTATATTTTTATAAGATATATATACTTTTTTATATTTTTATAAGATATATATACTTTTTATATTTTTATAAGATATATATACTTTTTTATATTATTATAAGATATATATACTTTTTTATATTTTTATAAGATATATATACTTTTTATATTTTTATAAGATATATACACTTTTTTATATTTTTATAAGATATATATACTTTTTTATATTTTTATAAGATATATATACTTTTTTATATTTTTTAAACATAATTTGAAAACTGGCCCACTGTCGCCATATTGTTAAACGTTGTTAAACACCGTCTTTTGTTTTCTTTTTCTATTCTGAAATCATGTTCCCTTCTAATGGCTGCAAAATATTCGAAAAGTTACATCGCTACCTTTGTTTAATAATAATAATAAATATCTGAAGGCTGCACTCAAGCATGAGTGTGTTAAGACTTCCATCATTGAACAAAGCCAATAAATACGAAACTTCTTAGATGTAATAGATACTCATGACAACAAATGTTCTGAACCTCCCACAACTGCAGCTGCAGCAAAAAAAAAAGTTAATGGCATTAACTGTTTATATGAAGACTATTGAATGAACCCTTCTACGAAACGTACCAAAAGCGTATGGATGAACCAGACATAGATGTTCTGCCAAACCCATCAATAGCTAAGAAGAAGTAGTCTTAATGAGACAGAAGGTCTTATTATGCCACCACAAGACTAATGCCTACAACATTAAAATCGACAAAGCTGGCTTAAAACCCGCCTGGCTCTGATTTCATAAATTTGATGAAACTTGTGACCACATAATATCAAGGTGCCCACTACTTACTGAGGGAGACTACAATATTAGACATGACAAACTAGGATAACATATTCATTGGTACGTATGTCCGAACTAAGATACCCGGCAGCAAGGCCTTTGATCGGGTAGTTTTGAGGAGCATTGGACCACCTCTTAATTATTGCTATTCCTACATGTGGAGTGGTAGTACCTGTTAGTGTCCCAGCTATGGGCAAATATTTAACCTCAAACTTAGGCTCAAAATACTATGAAAATATAAAAATAGATCGTAAAAATACCAGCAATACATTTTCGAATATATTACCAGCAAGGACTAAGCATAAACTACAAGAAGATAGAATGCATGGTCATCAGTCAGAGGAAGATCCCGAAATGCGATTTGTAGGACGGGCACACTATAATTAAGCAGACGCGGAAGTTTAAATATCTGGGAAGCGTTTTGACAGAGGACGGTAAGTGCGACACTGAGATCCGTAGACGTATTGGGATGGCCAAGGACACATTCCAAAAGTTGGACAGAGTATTGCGAGACAGGAGGATTTCTTTGGTAACGAAGAAAAGAATACTAATTTAAAAGAATAATAATTTCGACGATTTCCTCAAAGGTGAAGTACAGACTCGAGGCGACGGAGATGTGGTTCTACAGAAGGATGCTAAGGATATCATGAACCGAGCGTGTGAGCAACGATGAAGTCTTAGAGAGGATGCAAACAAGGAGGAGGCTTATACTTAATATCAGAAAGAGGCAGCTGAAGTTTCTGGGGCACATAATGAGAAAGGAGGGCCTAGGGAATCTGATACTCACGGGTCGAATAGAGGGAAAGAGAGACAAGGGAAAACAACGCATAACGTGCCTACCGGCCTTAAACAAGTGGATGACAGAATGTGGTCTGGAGGAGGTAGCAGAGGGAAGGAACTTGTCGAGAGCTGCAAGGGATAGAGCGGGGTGGAGAGCCATGATCGCCTCCGTCCTGAAAGGACATGACACATAAAAAGAAAGAAAAATATACATTTGACTCTCGACAAAAAGAAAACTCTTTACAAAGCATGCATATTCTATTTATACAAATGTATGGTAAAAATCTTGGCA
Organism: Acanthosepion esculentum; assembly: GCA_964036315.1. Lineage (NCBI taxonomy): Eukaryota > Metazoa > Mollusca > Cephalopoda > Sepiida > Sepiidae > Acanthosepion > Acanthosepion esculentum. Next base: position 73,448,020 of record OZ038488.1, read on the forward strand.
TTAAATAACCCATTGCGGTTGATATATCGTAAAACAAAATAAACCAATCGAAATATGCTATTGAAGCCCCGGATACATGGTACAAACACCACCCCTATGATGCCAAATATTGGTGATGGAGAGATTATACTGTGGAATTTCCCAAATCCTCATAGACAGGAAAATTGATGCAAGTAGACCTGACATAGTCATAAAAATAACCTGTCAGCTAATTAATATGACTTGCCCACAATATTCCAATGTTTCTAAAAAATGTTTTTAAAAACTGTCAAATTATAAAGACCTCTAATTCGAAGTAACCAAAATGTGGAAACTTAAAACTGCAAATATATTCCTGTTGCGACAGAGGCATTTGGTATGATAAAGAAGGGCACTGAAAATATTGTGAATAAAAATCCTGGGCACATCAACATCTCGGGGCTACAAATGATTACTTTATGTGAAAATGCACATATCGTCAGAAAAGCCCCTCGCCATCTAAAAGAAACATCCCAAATATGCAGAGACAACTCACCTACTCAAAGACACCGGAACGGACTTAATAATTAGGCACTTAAAATAAGCTCTCTGGCAAGATGATACCATGCACAATAATAATACGTAATAATAATTACAAAAGAACGCGATTTAAGAAAATAAAATAGAAAAATATTGTTTAACAACGTTTAACAATATTTCGACAATATATGTGTCTATTTCAAGTTATGTTTCAAAATTTTATACAAGTATATCATCATCATCATCATCATCACCATCATCATCATCATCATCATCATCATCATCATCATCATCCCCTTGCTTTTTGTAATTGTAGGACGAATCCGAACGCAGAAGCCACACTAACTCTTTAACACAACTGTCGATTCTCGGCAGCCATCAACAATTCAGGTACAGTCATACCTGTCCATATTTTGACATTGTTCAAACAGTTTTTGTGTTGGCGCCCTCTCCTACGTCCACCTTCAACGGTGCCTTGCATGATGGTCTTCAACAAAAACCAATGAGTTTGTGCGGACAGGGTTGAAAGATTTGTGAGACACCAGGAACCTATTCTCGCCACTGTCAAATGGAGAAAAATGGCGTGTTTTCGACATATTACAAGGAACGACAGCCTGTGCAAGAATTATACAAGTACAAAAAAATCTAAAAACAATACAAAAAAAAAGCACAAGGACTTGTATTTATTTTATATTCTTATAAAATTGTATTTGTTGTATTTTGGCAGTGTTACAAAATATCAGTAGAGTTACGTCAATACTTTTTTTTTAATAAGATTAATAATAATAATAATAATAATAATAATAAATATAAAAAACGTGGCACATGAGAAAATCAACGAATCCAGTTGTAGTTGAAGCCTTCGGATTGATTGGAAAAGAATCCAATAGACTCACTGAAGGAATCACTGGTAGCCTATGCCTTAAAGAAATATAAAAATTGTACTCACAAGTACAGCCCACACACATTACAAAGGGCTTTATCTATGTAAAATATTATGAGTCTTTTTTTTTAATGCTGAGTGGAAAATGTCATGTTGCCATTTCTGACATAAGGTCTCAGGTCGGGACCCACAAAGAAATGAATATACACCAAAAACCAAAGGAAAGAAAATAATAATAATAATAATAATAATAATAATAATAATAATAATAATAATAATAATATAGCTTCACCTATTATAGACTCAGTATTAAATGACCTATTATGATTTGATATGCCATTAAATAGACAAATCAATCAAAATTACCAATTGTCCGGTTCACACTTCTCCCCAGTCTTTTGAACAGGAGTAGAGGATTATGCCATGGTTCTTGATCAGTATTGAGTTTTATCATTCTCTTTCAGTCTCAGTAGCAACTTGCGTCTTAGTGGCATTATTGCCTTGCTTGAAGTGAACAAATTAAAAATAAAATATGCATGTTCCTTGGTTTCTGAGTTAGATTTCACTTACTTTTCACCCCACCAGCTAAACAACGAACCATTCCTGTTTGTTTGCGATGATAGACAGAAGAGACATATGAGAGGCGCTATTGGTTTTAAAGAAAGAAACAAAGGACCAATTTTAACTGGCGAGAAACTTTATCACTCGAACAGTGTTGTGTTTAAATAATTGAATAATAATAATAATAATTATAATAACAACAATGGGCCAATATCTGTAATAGAAAATATGCAACATTTACAGGGAGGAAACATCGCCCAGATCCGGCTAAAGAGATAGGACCTGTACCAATTTTATGGGACTTTACTACACACACACACAAACAGAACAATGAAAGTTAACCGCCTGGACATCGTAATCAAAGACCACAAAACAATGCGCTTTCTTATTGACATGGTAGACCTTGCATATTATAATGTATCTTTGAAAATATTAAAAAGAAAAGGAAGTCTCAAATAAGTGGCACATAAGGACATCAATAATTCCAGTTGCATTTGGAGAATTCGGATTGACTAGAAAAGGTTCTGATGGACTCATTGAAGGGATTCCTGGTAGCCCATGCCTTAAAGAAATAAAAAAAAAACACATTACGAAGAGCTTTATCTATGTAAAATGTGTGTGATCTTCGGTTTTCTTTTTTTTAAATGATCAGTGGAAAATATCATGAAGCCATTTCTGAGTCTTAAGTCTCTGGTTGGGAAGGACTGTGCATATAATAAAAATCAAAGGAAATAATAATAATAATAATAATAATAATAATAATAATAATAATAATAATAATAAATCATAATAAATATGTGGGAATTACAGGGGTTTTTTTGTAAGTTGATTTGCTGCGTGAATCACCATATATCAATCATGTGCAGTCTCACTGAGTACAAAATAATTAGGGTAAAGAATTACATAATCTTTTTTCTAAGAGGAAAAATGAAAATTATTATAATTATTATTATTATTATTTTATTTTTTTCAATTTTATTTCTTCTATTTTTTTCGGGTATATTTTATTTTTGAAAATATTTTTAACCGGAAGACCTCACACATACATCATTTACATTCTGCATTACTTCGACATTATAAAAGCTGCTCTGCCTTTTGTTGGGCAAACAATTCAACTTTGTTCTTTCCTGACAGCTTCTTTATTTGCAGTCAGAATAGAATTAGCAATTCATTAGTGAATTCCATTGTTTTACTACGTTTTGCATCAATGTTCGTTTTAGTTTTGATGCGCGACGGACAAAAGCTACAATATTGATTACGTTATATTGTTAACAAATGGTGAAATTTCACTAAGGCCTCATGTACAGCTGTTATTATTTCCAATATTATTATCATTATCATTATTATTATTATTAGCAATAATAATAATTGTAGTCAAAGGAATTATTTTGTCACATATTGTTGCTTTAGATAAAACAACCTTTAAGTTACGCTTTTGTCAAATGAATATTTAATAACAGTGGGAATTAGATATACTCGTGCAATTAAAATAAGTAAAAATTAAAGCTGTTTCCTCTCGCTCTCTCCCAAGAGATACCATACGCATATATATATATATATATATATATATATATATATATATATATATATATATATATATATATATATATATATATATATATATGCCTCTGTGTGTGTGCGTGTGTGTGCGTGCGTATGCGTGTGTGTGTGTTTCGAAAAAAGCAAGTAGCTTTTGTTAAATACCAAGAAAAATTTCTGTCTATATTTCTGAGATGAGGTATTATGTATACTATTTATATTATTCGGACTATTGTCGAAACGTTGTGATAAATATGCCAACAAAGATGAGGACAATAGTCCGAATAATGTAAATAGTGTACCAGGAAAAGTTATTTGTTACGCATTTGCTTTTTTCTTTTATTTTTCATTGTTTCAAACCATTTTATTGTTTGCCGTACAAAGATAAATAAAATAAAAAATTATTAACAATAAGAATTTGTCTTTAACCAAATATGTATGAAAATGAAACTCTGTCCAAATGCATTCAAATATATATATATATATATATATATATATATATATATATATATATATATATATATATATATAGAGAGAGAGAGAGAGAGAGAGAGAGAGAGAGATGGATAGATAGATAGATATGTATGTGTGTATGCGTATATAGACGTTTATTTGCATGCTAGACGATTATTTTCGGCTAACGTATATGTTTTTGGTTCTTTCCTTTTTTATACCTTTTTTCCCCTTTGGGATTGGTTTGATTATTTGCAAATCAAGACACCGAAGGTTTTCCGAACGAGTATAGTTTCTTATACTTAGTAGGGTTGTAGAGGCGCCATGTATACTGCAGCCGCAGTAGAAGTGGTGTTTCTTGTGCAAGATAGCCTGATGGAGCCCAAACTTCTCAAGGCCGGTTTTGAATTCAGAGTTTGTCCTTCTTCTAGACCGGTTGCCATCCAAGGCTATAGAACCCAAACAGTTCTCCTATATACCCATAGTTGGAGGAGGGGAAGAAAAGGATGCATACCTTTCCCAAATGTATTAGCACATAAGTACTCCACCGTGCCTCCCGGTTATATACATATATATATATATATATATATATATATATATATATATATATATATATATATATATATATATATATATATATATATATATATCGTCAGGCCATTGGGCTTAGCGGGAAACAGACTGCCTCAACGGGTGCTGACCTCAATGTCCACTTTTATATTTACACACGCTCTATACATGATACTGACCACTTTAACCCATAATATAATATACATTATAATCCAGTGACAGACCCAAAGAGTGTGAGTTCAATACCCGGTTAAGGCAGTGGAGAACTTTCAGAGGGAAAATTAGCAGGAGATAACTGATAACTGACACCCATCAAACATGGCACGTGGAACTAGAACAGTCTACCCCAGTGATCGAAATAAAGGGTTCAGTTCGAAATTCCAACCACCTGAAGAAGGCCGGAGCGTACAACGGCCGAAACGTTGTGACAATAATGGTGACAAAGATGAGGACAATAGTCCCACTAATGTAAATACTGTACATAATACCTCATCTCAGAAATATAGACAGACTCTGAAGTATGCCTATTTTTTCCATTTTCTCTAAAACCTCGACGTTTCTCACCCATCCATTTCATGGTATTTTCAGTATTCTTCTGTAGAAGCATGTCTATATTGCTTCAAGTTTCTTCTTCATCTCTGCAGTGATTGTCCAGCATTCATTACCATATGAGAGGACTGATATTACGTAACAATTCTTCCTGTTTCATAATATCTTGCATTAGCTTTTGGATAGCAAATTTCGCTATCCTAGTGCGCCTTCGAATTTCAGTACCGCCCTTTCTGTTCTCGAGAAAGAATTAACAAGTTTAAGTTATCTCCCCTTGCATAGAATACGGAATAAGTAAAATCGACATAAAGTATGTTAATAAACTGAGCTAACGTTTTGTTCAAGCCAATAGTTTGTAGAATGTTTTGTTTCGAAATTCTGAGTATATAATTATACTACAGACACATAACGAAGGTCTTCTCTTTCTATATACTGTGTCCATTCAGGACGTTGACAGTCATTGCTCTACACAATTTCTTGTCCTCCGTAGAGCTTAATAAATTTCATCTTTTTTATCCACTGTGCTATGTTTACGTGTCCTCAAGGACACATGGTACAGTGGATAAAGGTGTTAATTAGATACAGTGACAGAACCCAAAGAATGTGAGTTCAATACCTGGGTAAGGCGGTGGGGAACTTGGTGAAGGGAATTAACAGGAGATAACTGATAACTGACATCCATTAAATATGGCACGTGGAACTAGAACAGTCTACCCCAGTGAGCGAAATAAAGAGTTCAGTTCGACATTCCAACCACCTGAATAAGGCCGGAGCGTACAACGACCGAAACGTTGTAATAAATATGGCGAAAAAGATGAGGACAATAGTCCGAATAATGTAAATATTTTACATAATACTCAGAAATATTGACAGATTCATCTTTTTTATCTTTTCGAAAACTTGCCCCGCCATCGATTCACTCAGACTCTCTAAGAAGGTTGTGTGTTGTTTTCTTCTGTTCCTCTTGCCTTCAATCTGTCCTGTGAGTATCAAATTTTCCAAAACCTCTTTCCTCACTATATTCCCTAGAAATTTCATATATTTCTTCCTGGTGTTAAGTATATGTGTTTTTCAGGGAGTTAAAATAAAAACGAATCGTTTTTACTATAATAACCAGGATGAGGAAAAGAGTTTGAACGACTCCGTATATAGTCATGCTAATTCCTTATCTCCGAAATTCACAGATAAATTAATAATGATTTATTGAATCTTAAAGGCTACACAGCAAATGGGTTCGCTAAATTTGCTTCGTACACAATGAAAGTAATTAAAGTGACATTCACTGCTGAACTAGAATTCCGAGAAGGAAATAAATTCATCGTGAAGACGTACGAGGACAGAGAAAGGCACTTGTCCGTTCTTAAAGGATTTTGTGGCACATATTTATCGTTTCAAGTGTTACTGTTTCAGTCATAATGAAGGGAATTTGGGCAGTAAGTGAGGCTTGGTATTCTTTATGGTGTAGAGACAGAATAAAAAGAGGTCAATACGCAATTCATATTAGAACGAATATAAAAAACGGTTTTATTATAAAAGTGACAATGCCTTGTTAGAGTTGCTATTTACGATCGTAGCAATGAAGGTCATTTTTTCTGGAGGTTGGCTAGCATGGCTCTCCACAATTTCCTTTCTTTGTAGCTCTTAGTAAATATTCTCATTTTGTGCTGTCATACATTTACAAAAGTTCTTTCTTTTTCTTCTATGTGCCTTGTTCTTCAAATGTGGCTGGCGAACATGGCTCTCCACAATTTCCTTTCTTTGTAGCTCTTAGTAAATATTCTCATTTTGTTATGTCTCGTAAACCCCGTGCTGCCATCCATTTACAAAAGTTCTTTCTTTTTCTTCTATGTGCCTTGTTCTTCAAATGTGGTTGGTGAACATGGCTCTCCACAATTTCCTTTCTTTGTAGCTCTTAGTAAATATTCTCATTTTGTTATGTCTTGTAAACCACGTGCTGCCATCCATTTACAAAAGTTCTTTCTTTTTCTTCTATGTGCCTTGTTCTTCAATTGTGGTTGGCGAACATGGCTCTCCACAATTTCCTTTCTTTGTAGCTCTTAGTAAATATTCTCATTTTGTTATATCTCGTAAACCACGTGCTGCCATCCATTTACAAAAGTTATTTTCTTTTTTTCTATGTGACTTGTTCTTCAAATGTGGTTGCGAACATGGCTCTCCACAATTTCCTTTCTTTGTAGCTCTTAGTAAATATTCTCATTTTGTTATGTCTCGTAAACCCTGTGCTGCCATCCATTTACAAAATTTCTTTCTTTTTCTTCTATGTGTCTTGTTCTTCAATTGTGGTTGGCGGACATGGCTCTCCACAATTTCCTTTCTTTGTAGCTCTTAGTAAATATTCTCATTTTGTTATGTCTCGTAAACCACGTGCTGCCATCCATTTACAAAAGTTCTTTCTTTTTCTTCTATGTGCCTCGTTCTTCAAATGTGGTTGGCGAACATGGCTCTCCACAATTTCCTTTCTTTGTAGCTCTTAGTAAATATTCTCATATTGTTATGTCTCGTAAATCCTGTTCTACCATCGTTCTTTTTCTTCTATGTGCCTTGTCCCTTAAGGAGGTTGGCGTTCATGGCTCTCCACAATTACCTCTCCTTCGTAGATTCTACTCCCTCCGTTCCGAAATAGTTGTACCAAAGAAATGTTCATGTTGTTCCAAAATAATTGTTCCAGTAGATAAAATATACCAAAAAGAACAAAAAATATCATTTATTCCCATACTCAACAGTAAATGAGTAATATTAGTGAATTGTCATATAAATAAGTGTGAAATATATCGAAACTGATATACATAAACAGTTAAATTAATAACAAAAATAACTGGGGAAGGTTTACTTTAACAAAAGCAGTTTTTGTTGCAACTCGTCAGAAATAGAAATGGATACTTCAAGTTTTCCTTCTCTTTCAAGCTTCTCTTTAGACATGTGCCGGAGTTTATAGTTGTTATCGCCGTCAACTAAAATAATTGTTCCATTGCTAACTGCAAACTTAGAAAAGTAATGTTAAGCTTCGACTTCTGAAGTTTATTGAAACTTTCTTCCACTGCTTCAATGAGTTGGTCAACATTATTTGGAGCTTGCTGGTGCTGAATTGATTGAATTGTATTAAAATAACTCAGATCAAGGACTTTCAAATCAGGACTATTTGGAGGCTGGCAAACTAATTCAATTTGCAAACCTAGACGTTCTGCAGCTACGTTTACTTCATCTGCAACCTGTTTTATTGCACCACGCTTCAGGACACGATCTGTGGATCTTTCCAGCAGTGCTTGCAACACAGCACTACCTTCATTATTTGTCAATTCGTGCTTCTTGCGATTTCGTTTAACATTTCTGCCAATTGGCTTCGCTTCTCCCATCATAATCTCTTGCCAGCGTGTGGTCTGAAAAAAAAAATTCAATTTTAATGTGGTGAAAAAGTGATATAATTTGCGCTTCAAATTATTCTACCTGAATAAGCTAATATAAATACTTGAGGAAAATCAATGCTAACCTGTTAATGTAAACGGCAAACAATTCGACTAAGAATGAATATATTCCACATGAGATTTTCGGCTATGGAACAACTATTTCGGAACAGAGGGAGTATTAAATTAGAGTCTTTTTATTATCTTTCCTAAATTCTGTTCTGCCATCCATTTACACAAGATCCTTCATTTCTCATTTTATGTGCCGTGTCCTATCTGGCGGTTGTTGAGCATGAATCTCCACAATTTCCTCTCCTTTGTTAATTTTCGTAAATTTTCTCATGTCGCTATCTGTCCTAAACCCTGCTCAGCCATGAACTTACACAAGTTCATTACTTCTTCAATATATCGTGACCCTTCAGCACTCTTGGCGATGATGGTTCTCCACAATTTCCTTTCTTTGTAGCTCTTAGTAGATTTTCTCATTTTGTTATGTCTCGTAAACACTATTCTGCCACCCATTTACACAAGCTCGTTCTTTTTCTTCTATGTACCTTGTCCCTTAAGGAGGTTGGCAAGCATGGCTCTCCACGATTACCTGTCCTTCGTAGATTCTATTAAATGTGTTCTTTTTGTTATCTCTCCTAGACCCTGTTCTGCCATAAATTTACACAATCTCATTCTTTTTTTATGTTCCGTAGCCCTTCAGCACTTTGGAAATGAAGGCTCTCCACAATTTTCTTTCTTTGTTGCACTTAGTAAATTTTATCATTTTGCTATATTTCCTAAACCCTGCTCTGGCATACATCTTCACAAGCTCGTTAATTTTTTTTCTTCTATGTGCCGTGCCCCTTCAGGAGTCCGTTGTTTATGTCTCTCCACTATTTCCTATCCTTTGTCATTCATTGTCGTTCACTAGTTAGCTTAAATGCATCTTCAGGGTAAGTAACAAAGGAATATGAATGCCACCTATATAGCAGTGGATGCTGGACAATGTCCTCGCAGATGAAGCAGAGACGTGTGGCAACACAGATGTGGTTCGACATATGGATGCTTTTAAAGCCATGGATGGAACATAAGGCAACGCGATTTTTTTTACGGAAAATGCGAACACAATCCTCTAATTTTGTTTTGAATGCCGGACAATTTCCTCTCAGGTAAAGAAGAGACTTGAGGCAACAGAAATGTGATTCTCTGGAACCATCCTGAGAATACCATGGACAGAATATGCAAATGATACTGTGAAGTCATAGCAGAAGACGTAGAATATGGCACTGAAATACTGGAATAGAGAAATATGCCTTCCAAAAGATAAATACATTATTAAGAAACGGGAACAACTTCTTAAGAACAAAGAAAAGGTGTGAACGATTTATGTAATAGCAGTCCTCTTATATTGTTCTGAATGCCGGACAATTTCCTCTGAGGTGAAGTAGAGATTGGGGCATCAGAAATGAGATTCTGTAGAACCATGCTGAGAATTCCATGGACTG
>OZ038488.1:73462987-73500487 GCA_964036315.1 Acanthosepion esculentum
CACCTTCCCTTCAGGATGGAAGCGATCATGGCTCTCCATAATTTCTTGTCCGTTGTATCTCTAAGTAAGTTTCCGCTTTTTGCTAAGATTCTTAAACCTTGTTCTTACGACCACTTAAGCAGGTTAAAGGTGATTTTCTTTGTCACTGTTGCCTTCAGGGCGTTTTGTGAATGTCAAATTCTACCAACCCACTTTCCTCATTATGCGTCCAAGAAATTTTAACTGTCTCTAAATATAAGTGTCCTTTTTGTTTCCTTATTCTCTAGAACTTTATCGGAGCTCAGTCCATGGTATTCTCAGTATCCTCCTGTGGAAACACATTTCTGATGCCTCGAGTCTCTTCTTCATCTGTGAGAAGTTTGTTCAGCATGAACTGCCATATGGCCCTGTTCAAATTTGCAAAATAAACAGTTCATCGTTTCATTTATAAACCGTCACAAACCTCAAGATATTTGGTGTTTGAAATTCGGGTATGACAAAAATAATATTAACGTGTTTCCGTTAAACCGTTAATTCCTACTAACCTATTTTTCTAACGGTGGTTGTTATTGGTTTATAGGCATAAACTTTAATTATTATCGGATTTTTTTTTTTACCGAATTCTTTAGAAGCCGATAATTACCGAATTTGACGGCATATAAGGCGTACCTTTTTGTACTAAAAAATATCTTTTAAAATTCCCCTGCGTCTTATATGCCATATGTAGGTTTACTAATTTTACTAATTACTAATTTTTTCTTGGTTCGCCCGGCTGAAATTGGGGTGCGTCATATATACCCGTGCGTCTTATATGCGGTCAAATACGGTAATACGTGATTTTTAATATTAGGTTTTATAGTTTACGTGATTTTTAATATTAGGTTTTATAGTTCACACGGGATTTTACGGTAAGTATTAATGGCTTCACTGCTTTCTGTAGGAATTCTTAGTTTTTAAAGAATTAAAACATTAATTACAAGAAAACTGAATGGATGGTTGTTCACAAAAGGAACAACTCAACAGGCAAATTCCAAATTTGCGATACCGAAATCAAACAAGTACAACAATTTAAATATTTGGGAAGTGTTTTAAGATAGAGACGGGAGGAGCAGCACTGAAATCCAAAGTGGCATTGGCATCGCTAAAAATGCATTCCAGAAGCTAAGCAGGGTATTAAGAAACAGTAAAAATTCATTAGAAACAAAGAATAGAGTACAGAAATGTTACGTAATATCAGTTCTCCGATATGGCAGTGAAGACTGGACAATCTCTTCGCAGAGGAAGAGGAAACTTGACGCATCAGAAATGTGATTCTACAGAAGGATACTCAGGATAGCATGGGCTGAACATGTGAGCAACGACGAAGTTTTAGAGGATATGGAAACAAAAAAAGGAAACATACTTAATCTCAGGAAGAGGTAAATAAGGCTTTAACTACTTAGTGAGTTTAATGGTTGGCTGAACAAGTTTTAGGAGAAATAAGAAAAAAGAGAAAAGAGCTGCAAAGGACAGGAAATTGTGGAGAGTCATGATGGCCCATACCCTGAAGGGACACAGCGCATAATAGAAGATTAATGGCTGTAATAAACAGGGGAATGATTTGGGCTTAATAAGTAAAGGAAAAAATCTAATGCTGATGTTGCTCGGATCTACGGGGAGGACAGATCTTACTGTTCAGTCAGTTAAGTGCCATACTTGATACACGATTGGCTAATTATGTCTCTTTCGAGTCAAGACTAACTAAGCAAAAGAGTTTCCCTTAGTCGATTGCCCTATCTTTCTGCGCTCGACTAGTTGCCAACCAAGGCTATAGGATTCCTATTCAACTCATACCTTTTTGAGAGGAGATGGATTCATACCTTTCCTAGGGGTATTTTTGAATATAACGGCCGTGAATGAAACTCGAACTCGGGTTTCCAATTTCTTATTTCAAGTCGTTATCCATTCATTACAACGTAGCACACAGTTACTTTTTTATCATTGTTTTACATTTTTTATTATATATATATATATTTCTATGAAAATATCTCGGACATTCAGGCCGGTAAATGTTATTTAATACTGTTTATTATAAAACAGAGCATTTGCATAAATACTTGCATAAAAAATGAAAAAAAAATGTCTTTAAATATATATATATATATATATATATATATATATATATATATATATATATATATATATATATAAACGTACATTGTTACAATTGTTCTATTATTGTTGTTGTAATGGAATGTCCCACTCTGCCTATTGCTTTTTGTGGACTGACTATATCAGTAAATATATATAGTGTGCACGGGATATACTTGAGACATTGCTTCGGGAATTACTAGCCTGCTAACCGAATCCCTGTCTTTCAGTAGTGTATTCTCTTTTACAATAAACTTCTCTTTATTTCATCTACGGATGTGTTACTGTTCCTTTCATTCGGGTACCACCTTTGTCTGTTTGTACCCTTTTTCAAGGATACAACATTTATTTATTTTTGTTAATTTTTTTATTGTACCTCATGAGATCGACGGAAAGAACCACCCTTGTCTCATAAAAATAACTTCTATTACATCACAATGTATGTTGCTATAAATGTTCTATTTTATTGTGATTTATTGCTGTCAATTTCTTATTGTAACGAATAAAACCAAGGGAGAGAACGGATCTTCTCTCCGTTATATAATTGTTATTAAATTATAGTTATAATTGTTCTATTGGAATTTATTTCTGTTAGCCTGTTAATGCACTTGATACGTTCTCTGTCTTCGATCAGAGTAAGACTCAGTCGGGCCTCTGTCTACGGACAGACTAAGAAGAATAGACAATACAAAGTTAGAAGTGTTTCTGGAACTAGCAAACTATTATCAAATCTACATCGCTAATATGTAAAATTCGAGAGCTCCACTGAACAATTTGCTCAATAAAGGTGTAAAGTGGAACTGGATTGTGTCAGATTGTGTTAGAAGGTATTTGAAGAAATCAAGAAAATACTAATATCAGGCATGTTTAGTGCAGAAATCCTATTGGCTTCAGGTGCTAGTGGCTATGTTATAGGAGGATAATTCTTCATAAATATGGTGACGGTAACATGAAAGCCGCCACACATTCTTTGTGTTCGCTACTGTCGGCAGAAAAAGACTACAGCCATATCGAAAAAGTGGCGTTAGCAAAAATATTTGCAGTGAAAACATTTCACAAATTGATAAACGTGAGGTGTTTACATTTACGGGCAGACCCCATAGCTCTATTATCAATTTATGGTTCAAAAGAGGTTCTTCAGACGCATGCAGCGAATGGATTACAACACTGTGGTACCATCTTATTAAATTCCGGTTTCAGGATGGAATACTGTTGTAGAATAGCTAGCACCTCTTCAGAACTTTACCAGATATCCTGGTTCATAGCCTTAAATAACCTTACGATTGAGGACTTCATCAGTTGATTAATAAGTTGATTAATAATTGATACTAAGCTGATCTTACTTCGTTTGGCTATACAGCATTTGATCTTCCTCTATTCCTTGTAAGTTGTCTTGTTAATTGTTTGTAACTTATTGTTCTGTGAATTTTGTATACTGGTGCTGAATAAATATATTTCTTTCTTCTCTGTATATCATTCACCTCGACGATACAACAAATACCAAACGTCCATAAAATACAACATGCGGATGGTTTATCAAGATTGATACCAAACTGAGGACACCGCAGCATTAAAAAGTGAAATAGAAATTTAAAATATATTATGCAATGTCGTAAGCGAACTACCAGTTAACCTGGAAGAAATAAAAGTAAACGAAGAACAATATATGTTTATTTCGAAAATTAAAAAAATAACGACCAAAAGAAAGTAAGAAATACTCGGTAAATGTTGGCCTTTGGCCCGAGTGTATGTGCTCGGTCTCCCCACACTAAACTCAACCTTGTGTTATATCTCGTCTCACTGGGGAGACTGGGACCGTCGTAGTCAGGCAGTCCACTGTCTGCCTTACTATTGACCAGATCTTGGTCTTCGGGATGAGTTCGACTTAATCGGGGCTATATGTACAGAGTAAACTCGGCTGGGAAAAATATATTACGCAAAGTGACCGATCCCGCCATTGCGGTAGAAGGGTAAATTTTGATCTTTGGCCCGAGTGTACGTGGTCGGTCTCCCCACACTAAACTCAACCTTGCGTTACATCTCGCCTCACTGGGGAAACTGGGTAAATACCAGTCCGTCGTAGTCAGGAGGTTCGCTGTCTGCCTTGCTATTGACAAATTCTCTGTCTTCGGGTTGAGTGCCACTTAGTCGGGGCTATGTCTACAGACGGAAACTCGGCTGAGAAAAATAGATAATGTAAAGTGGCCGATCCGGTATTTGCAGGGAAGGGTAAATTTTGACCTTTAGGCCGAGTGTACGCGCTCAGGTTTCACACACTAAACTCGACCTTGTTTCACATCTCATCTCTGTGAGGAGACTGGGTAAATACCAGCCCCTTAGACTCAATCGGAGATAATTCTAATAACGTCACGGTGGGTAGCCTAAGCAAGACATAATATTATAAACGTGAGGTGTAAGTTATAACAATTACCTTCCTAACATTTTGTTTAAGTTACTATGGAAATGTAATATAAATATTGTGAAGTTATCAGAAAATTTAGAACTCTTAAGTCCACTGTTATAGTTCTTTCTAATACTGGTGGGAGTTTCCTTTCTAACCTTTTGTTTAGGGTCGGGTGGAAAAGTAATAGCAACATGATGCAATTATCGGAAAAATTAAAAATCTTATGTCTACTAACAATTATCGCTCTTTCTAGTACTAATGGGGGTTTCCTTCCGGACCTTTTGGCGGAAGTGTGACAAAGTAATAATAATATTATGACGTTATTGAAAGAAAGACAGAAACTAATAGATATATATTAACCGTATAAATTTCCGGGTGAAATATAGTGCCGCAGATATACTATGTTGCTCCTGTTATTGCCGTAGCAAGTAGTTTTATTTACGTGGTCAAGTTGCAAGTCCTACGTACAGTTTTAATTTCAGTGTCTTTCTATTAAGTCGGCTACCAACCAGGGCCATAGTCTACTGTGCTATTAAGTCCTAACTGAGAGCAAAATGTATGGATCCGCGTACCTTTTCAAAGATATTTGTGCAAAAGTGAACTCAACCTCCTCGGTGATACTGTTTGTGGTTGCCGCAGTAAAACGGAAGAAAGTTTTGTTAAAACATAAGAAAAAGTTTATGCTGAGAAACATTGAAACGAGAAGGGTTAATACCAAAAATCGTGGGAACAATTGTGGATTTAATTCACACAAACGACTTGAATTGTATGTCGAGCAGTTTGAACAATAGAAGAGTAACCCAGACTTAAGGGACAATGTTGATTGAAACACAGCTGTAAATGCAAGCTGTAAAGCGGAAAATTCATCTTCGTAAACAACGAATTTGATGTTGATTCTCCCGGTCGAAAGTGAATCAGTGAATCAGCCACCCATGATCACCGAGGAGGTTTAGTGAGGGGTAATGATATGATGGATTGAGAGAAGGGAATTCCACCAAATTATGCCAATAAATACGAATGCGCGAAACGAATTCGTCAGAAGAAGGACGAGTCGGAGCCGAAGAGAAAGAGACGGAGGCAGAAGAGAGGCCCACCTGATTATCTGCCTACGGCTTCAGCCTTGTGCCAAACTTTACCAACAACAGAAAACCAGATTTTTGCCAGGTCGACGGTAGTATCACTTCCGATTTAGATGCGGGCTGGGCTGATAATTAATTGTATGTGAACTCTGATAAAAAACAATTATTGTACGGAGGACTGAAATGAAAACAGTACTTATGTTCAGTTTATTCGAGTGTTATTTTCTTTCTTGTACGTCATTGCCCTGTTTGGGCCAGCCCAACACGAAGGTACCTGCGACGATTTCCATTTTAGCTGCCGTATGATCCAACTTATATCACAATGTGGGGTAAAGTTAGCTCTGGTATGAAGCGGTCACGTCAGCGATCAGCCGCGGTGTTGGAAGTCTTGGACGACCTGGGAGTGTGTTGCACGATTACACGACATCCTAATCCTAAGAAAATAATGAAATAAGGCAGTAAAATTAATTTCAAACTATTTTTTTTAATTACCTTTTATTTTTACTTAATAGTTCAACCGAACGTTTCTTTGTTTTGTTTTGTTTTTACGTCCCTATTAGAAATTAAGTGTGTGGGTTCAAATCCGTTTCGGATCGTTTAAAGCAGAAATGTGTAGTGAAAATAGATGAGACTCATTTCTTTTTGTAGAATCTTGTATTCGCCTTTCGAAGCCTCAAATAAATAAGGACGGCGAAGTAAATAAAGCAAGACGAAATGCGTTGCTGCTGGGTGTTTTTGAACAAAGGAAAAGCTTGTGAAGCTTTGCCGAAAGGTGTTCCGATCAATCAAGAGTCTCATTGTCTTCATTTTACTTCTGGCAGGCGTTTCCGGTACCGATTTTCCGACACGGTCGCCCCAGGAAGTGCAAGCAAGTGGAAGTAGAGAGGAAATCAAATGTTTTCCACACGCACTAACACAAAGAGAAAGGGACTGACAGGTAGAGAGAGACTAGACTAAAAAAAAAAAAGACAGAGAAAACGAGCGATTACGTAGAAGTCAAAAGAGTCACAAAGAAAAAAAATAAAAGACATTCGGTAAAAACAAAGCAAGTGTAAGACGTATATACCTTTTACATAACTAAAGAGGCAGTTAAATAAGAACAAAAAATTAAAACCCATAAGATGTTCAAATGAAGTATATATATATGTATATATATATATATATATATATGAAGAAATATTGTCTTAAGATGTGCTATATTTACGGGATAAAGTGCTCAATATCAGAGATAGAGCGTGTGTAAATATAAAAGTGAACATGGAAGTCAACACTTAGAGGCGACAGTCTGTTTCATGCTAGATGCTAGGTGGCCTGACGATTGCATCTAGCACGAAACAGACTGTCGCCTCTAAGTGTTGACTTCTATGTTCATATATATATATATATATATATATATATATATGTTTGGTTAAATAATTCAAATGTAACTATGTTAGAAGATAAATTATATACAACCTATGAAGATGGTCTCAGGTGAGATTGAAAGTACTTGGGAAATACAAATTATTTGAAAGGAAATTTAGGCATTTTTCGCAATCATTTTTCTGTAGTAACCAAGAAATTAATTCGTGAACTTGAAAGGTTTAAACGTAAAATAAATAGCAGGCGTCGCATCGAAACCTGTAGAAAGTCACGGTCACTTTAGCAAATAATAGTGAAACTCCAAGCCAGTAGATTATTACAATATTTAAAATAAACCAAAGCCCAGAGAGATCTACTCAAACAAGTTTAGCTATTAAATAAGAGTTTTATTTTATATATATATATATATATATATATATATATATATATATATATATATATATATTATAAATTAATTGATTTAAAATACGTTTTTTTTCGCTACACAATGATAACCATCTTTCAAAAATGGAAGCTAAAACCTTCGAATTTATTTTTGTTATTAAATCTATATATATATAGCCAATTGAGAGAAAGTACAGAAAACAATCTAATACGCTATTGCGTTGCGATTTCAACATATTTTTGTTCTAATCTCTGCTAATAATAATAAAAATAATATATATATAAATATATATATATATATATATATATATATATATATATATATATATATATATATATATATATATATATGTGTGTGTGTGTGTTTAAACGTGTATATATATATATACATATATGTTTACATAAACACACGCACACACAAACACAAACACACACACACACATATATATATTTCTAAATGGAATTATTTTTAATCCGACATATTTTATTGCTTTAAACGTTATTATAGTGGATACATCCTATTTGAAATAGATGCCCCAGTTTTATTTTTTTTTACAATTTGCATTACCTCTAGGCGTACCGATACACGTAATAAACACTATTTGATATATAAAAATGGGGCGTCTAATTCAAATGCGGTGTTTCCCCTAAAATAAAGTTTTAAATATCACATATATATTACTTCAAACCTGTTATATATATATACATATATATATATATATACATATATATATATATATATATATATATATATATATATATATATATATAATCTTAATGATGGGGAAAATAATATTTATAAAATATGAATAGAAATAAATATGAGATTATTATTATGGTAAGAAAAATACTTCCTACTAAAGATGAAATATACAAATATAACGAACGATTGACAGTATTTCTTGTAATAAATAACAATAATTTATTAGAAATATTATCCTTCAGACGGGATAAAGAAAATATGATGCGAAACGGTAATATTTGATGTGGTGTGAACAAAAATAAATAATCCTTGATGGGCTATAAATTAGATTAACTGACGATATACATTAATCCTTTATATGAAATAGATAAAAAGAATAATTGACGGTATATGCTAATCCTGGCACTTGAATAAATAAAAATAAATGATATTATATCCTTGATGTAGAATTAATAAAATAACAGACTTAAAACTGTAATCCTTAAAGTCGAATAAATAAAAAAAATGTAAAAAATGATAATCATTTATGTGGAATCAATAAAATGAATAATGGAACAGTTAGGGTAATACTTGCAGTAGAATGAATAAAAATAACTGGTTAAAATTGTAATGATTTATGTGCAATAAATTAAATAAATAATGGACTAGATACGGTAATCCCTAAAGTAGAACAAATGAAAATACCTGACAAGAAATGATAATCCTTAATAAAATGAATAATGGAGGACATACAGTAATCCTTGAAGTGGAATAAATAAAATGAATAATGGAGGACATACAGTAATCCTTGAAGTGGATTAATAAAATGAATAATGGAGGACATATAGTAATCCTTGATGTGGAATAAATAAAATGAATAATGGAGGACATATAGTAATCCTTGATGTGGAATAAATAAAATGAATAATGGAGGACATATAGTAATCCTTGATGTGGAATAAATAAAATGAATAATGGAGGATATACAATAATCCTTGATGTGGAATGAATAAAATGAATAATGGAGGACATATAGTAATCCTTGAAGTGGATTAATAAAATGAATAATGGAGGACATATAGTAATCCTTGAAGTGGATTAATAAAATGAATAATGGAGGACATACAGTAATCCTTGAAGTGGAATAAATAAAATGAATAATGGAGGATATACAATAATCCTTGATGTGGAATGAATAAAATGAATAATGGAGGACATATAGTAATCCTTGAAGTGGATTAATAAAATGAATAATGGAGGACATATAGTAATCCTTGAAGTGGATTAATAAAATGAATAATGGAGGACATACAGTAATCCTTGAAGTGGAATAAATAAAATGAATAATGGAGGATATACAATAATCCTTGATGTGGAATGAATAAAATGAATAATGGAGGACATATAGTAATCCTTGAAGTGGATTAATAAAATGAATAATGGAGGACATATAGTAATCCTTGATGTGGAATAAATAAAATGAATAATGGAGGACATACAGTAATCCTTGAAGTGGAATAAATAAAATGAATAATGGAGGATATACAATAATCCTTGATGTGGAATGAATAAAATGAATAATGGAGGACATACAGTAATCCTTGAAGTGGATTAATAAAATGAATAATGGAGGACATATAGTAATCCTTGATGTGGAATAAATAAAATGAATAATGGAGGACATATAGTAATCCTTGAAGTGGAATAAATAAAATGAATAATGGAGGATATACAATAATCCTTGATGTGGAATGAATAAAATGAATAATGGAGGACATATAGTAATCCTTGAAGTGGAATAAATAAAATGAATAATGGAGGACATACAGTAATCCTTGAAGTGGAATAAATTAAAATAACTGTCAAGAAATGGTAGTCCTTGACGTAGAAAAAATAAAATGCATAATGGACGTGAGACTGTAATCCATGAAGGGGAATAAGTAATATAACTAACGCGAAAGGTTAATCCTTGAAAAGTGATAATGAAAACCAATACTGGATGAGATAATGTAATCCTTGAAGTGGAATAGAACAGAATAACTGAAGGGAAATGGCAATTCATCACGTGGAATAAATAAAATGAATACTGGACTAGATACGATAATCCTTTTATTGGAATATTTTAAAATGACTGACAGGAAAAGGTAATCATTGGCGTGGAATAAATAAAATGAGTAATAAGAATAATGGACGATATATTGTAATACTTGAAGTGGAATAAATAAAATGAATAATGCCTGAGATATGGTAATATTTTAAGTTTGCTCAAACTCAACGTTGATTCTGATTCCGCAGAACTGGGTTGGGTGTGAAAAAGTATTTGTTGTTAACATTCTTTTTTCATTCGGTTTTTCCAGTTACGAATCCTTTTTTTAAAGCTGATCGTTTTGTGTTCATTTTGTTTAGTTCTTTTTTCGTAACAAATTTAATGTTTAGTATAGAGCTTAGAAAAAATTCGCAGTGTGAGATAGGCAAGACGTAAGGCATGTAGCAACATCAGCACGCCAAAGGACACTCCTTTAAAGGCAAGGAAGGGCAAACATATTTTAAGTCAAGTGATAGCGATTGCTGTATGAGTCGTACGATTTTTGAATCAAGCACGGGCGACGCCGGGCCATGCTGCTAGTAATTAATAAATACTACTAAAACTCAATTAGAAGAAAGGAACTGAATGTTCTACCAGGATTTGTTAATCGTGTGCACAAACGTAATATCATAGTATTCGCTGAAGTAACTGTCTTTATGATAGACACAGAAAAACATTACAGAGATTCCTCGGCATCATAGTAGGACAAAGCGTAAAAGAAAAGAATATCAATCGATGGTGGCCAAAATTGCTTAATGTAAGACCTACATACATTAAAGTTAAGATGTTTGAGAGCCGCAAGACATGAACAAAATTGATTTTTTTCTTATTTACCTTTTATATTAACTGTGATGTAAAAAGGGGTACAGCCAGCATATTTCCATGAGTCGCATATTCAAGGTCAAAGACTTGGCAACTCCTGAATTATGAGAAGACTGAATGTATTGTCATAAACAAGGTGTCCCCACCAAAGCGAGCTACGTTTTTTGCGATGGAATAATAATGTAAATACAGAAATGTAATAATTTAGGAATTTTTATAATAGACGACGGAAAGGCTCATTTGAATAACAAAAAAAAAAGAGTAATATAAAGATGCCTTCCAGAGGCTAAACAAAGTATTAAGAAACTTTAAAATTTATATACATTATTTACATAGTTCGGACTGTTGTCCTCATCTTTATTGTCATATTCACGTTGTTTCGGCCGTTGTACGCTACAGCCTTCTGCATGCGATTGGAATTTCGAACTGAACCGTTTGTTTCGTCCGCCGGGGTAGTTTGTTCTAGGTCCACTTGTCATGCCTCTTCCGGATGTCTCAGTTATCTCCTTTAATTCCTCTCGCCAAGATTTTGTTCACCACTGCAGTAGTCAGGTATTGAACTCAAAATTCTTTGGCTCAAGTCACTGGGTCCAACCAACGCTTTTATCCGCTGGCCTTGAATTTCCAATCACCCGAAGAAGGCCAGAGAGTACAACGGCCGAAACATCGTGAATATGACAATAAAGATGAGTACAACAGTCCGAACAATGTAAATAATGTATGTAATTGCAATACATCATCTAAGAAATATTGGCATACATTAAAATCTATTTAGAAACAAAGAGTATTGACCTGAATGCTATACGGCATGTGAATACTGGACGATATCACGTGGATGAAGACGATACTAGAGGTAATATAAATGTGGTTCTACAAGGGATGCTGAGATTACTATAGACTGAATATATAATAACGAAGAAGCTTGAAGAAAAATGGAAACAAATTTACTCTTTAGAATCAGTAAAAGAGAGTTGAATATTCTGGGACACATAATGAGGAAAGAGAGGTTGGAAAATTTGACACTCACGGGGCATATAGAAGGTAACTGGAACAGAAAGTTGGTTAAATATGTCGTGTCAGACAATATTTCTCAAAAGAAACCATCTTGCACATTTATAAATGTGCCATTCGCCCCTGCATTGAATATTGCTGCTAAATCTGGTGCTACCGTTATACATGTCGAGATTCTTGGTAAAATCCAGAGAATGGTCTGTAAAGTAATCGATTCTGACCAGGTAGCTCGACGTCAGTCACGTTGTCACCGACGTCACGTGGATTCCGTCTGTGTTTTCTATACATATTTTCATGGCAATTGTTTGGACGAGATTTCCTCCTTGGTCTCTCGACTGAATAAATCTATGCCTGCTACTAGATTGGAAATTAGGTCTCACCGTTTTACTGTTGAACAAGCTAGACGCAACCGTATGTTTGATTCTTACAGTTTCTTTTCTCGCATATCTCTCTTGTAGAACTCTCTCCGGATTTCTTGCTTCTATGCCACCTACAATCTTCAAAAATTTGAATGCAACACAAATCTCCATCTTTTATCTTCCGGAATTTTGTTCTTTTATTGTCTTTTCTTCTCACTTCTCCTCTCTAACGTCTTTTTTTCTTTTCTTTCACGACCTGTACGACCCCTCGCGTCCTAGTGCCTTTATCACCTTGCTTGAGATGAAATGATTAAACAAAGATGTAAACAATAGCTAAGCTAACTAATAGTCTTCAGTAACAGAACACGAACTGGGACAGATGATATATAGAAAGTTGTGAATAGTCATAATCGCCTACGTCCTGAAAATATTCGGCACATGAGGATGAAATTCTATTAAGCGCCAATACTTAAAGACGAATGACATAGAGGCACTGACTAAATTATGTTTTTAAACTGAAGTGAGTTCGATAGTCATACCTGCATTGTACAGAGATCTTATATCGGTTTAACCTAAGCTTAGCGCTTATCGATGTAGAGTGGTGTTTTAGTGGCTCTCTTATGAGACTCCATGTTTTCACTATGCCGTACTATGATAATCTTAGCAAATTTCTAATAAAACGTCTTTGCCGCTTATAAATGGCCAGGACTACAATCGGAGAGTATTACGACTGTAGTGAAGCAAATACTGTGGATGCCCAATATTTGTGGGCAAGAGAATTAAATCCCAATTACAAAGACGTCTGAAGACCTCGAATGCAAAACGCGATAAATCCAATTTCTTGAAACTGAGAAAAAGACATATTTTGTAGCTCAAATATGTTTGGTTAAAACCCACTTTTTTCTTTTTTGAACATGAACATATATGCATTTGACTAGAAAAAGACGAACAATTAAAATGTAGAATTTGCCTGTAAAAGTGTATTTTAATTTAAAGCGTATTTTTTGTAAAATTCGATACACCCACAAAATGTTTTTTTTTTAATCCGATAAATCCACAATTTTTTTTTTTTTTTTTTTTACAAAATTCGTTTAATTCATTACATCTGTATAAACTATGATATTAAATAAAATGTTGATAAAAAAGATAATTTTGATAAGAAAATTGTTGTAACCTAGGGAGGATTACTGAATAGAATAATCACACGAAGGTTGGTAATGAACGATAATACTTAGGACAGGAACAACATATATAAGATTCGCTAGCAGCGCGTAGAAGAAGTAGTCAACTGCTAGAAGTGAGTCAAGTGAATTCTACAATGAATCTCCAACTGCAGGATATGTAACAACCACCCCACGCGGTTAGATGTGGCAAAAAGCTGAATTTAATGTGGGGTATCAGAGACTGTAGGCTCGGCCAAACATTTCCTGTAGACCCCATATAAAACGGGATCAGGTAGCTGTGTCCCGAGACGAGACTGTACTTCGACATAGCCTCGTTTGGGGATCCTTTCTGCTCGGAGACAGACTGTTTGACCAGTACAGCTGGAGACGAATCTCCGACTGCAGGATATCTACCAACCGTCCCACGCGATCAAATGTGGCACAAGGCCGAATTTAATGAGGGGTATCTGAGCCCGTAGGCTCGGCCCAAAATTTCCCGTAGACCCCGTATAAAACGGGATCGGGTAGCTATATCCCGAGACGAAATTCTGCCCTTCGACATAGCTTCGTCTGGGAATCCTCTCTGCCCAGATTCAGAAAGTTTGAGCAGCACAGTTTTAGACGAATGTCCGACTGCAGGATATCTACTAACCGTCCTACGCTATCAGATGTACCAAAATGCCAAATTTAATGTGGGGTATCCGAGGCCGTAAGCTCGGCCAAAAATTCCCTGTAGACACCGTATAAAACGTGGTCGGGTAGCTATTTCCCGGGACGCGACTCTGCCCTTCGACAAAGGTTCATCTGGGGATCCTCTCTGTGCAGAGGTAGATAGTTTGACCAGCACAACTGGAGACGAATCTCCAAACGAAGACCAACATACAATATTTACTACAGTATTTATGTGAATGGGGACATATCCATTATCGTCCGTACGTATACTACAAGAAAAGTATAGACATACGAAGAGGTACACTATTTACATTATTCGGACTATTGTCCTCATCTTTGTCACCATATTTATTACAACGTTTCAAGGACACGTGGCACAGTGGATAAAGGCGTTAGTTAGATCCAGTGACAGGACCCAAAGAGTTTGAGTTCAATACCCGATTAAGGCAGTGGATAACCTGGAGAGGGGAATTAACAGGAGATAATTGACAACTGGCATCCATTAAAAACATAGCACGTGGAACTAGAACAGTCTACCTCAGTGAGCGAAATAAAGGATTCAGTTCGACATTCCAACCACCTGAAGAAGGCCAGAGCCTACAACGTCCGAAACGTTGTAATAAATATGGCAACAAAGATGAGGACAATAGTTCGAATAATGTAAATAGTGTAAAACTGCTATTTATCTCAGAAATATAGACAGATACGAAGAGGTATCACTAAAAATGTGATGTGGGGTACTAACTCCCCCGCCCCCACCCACGCAATCTAAAGATTCTATCTTTCAACTACAGCCCGAAAACTGAGATAAAATGTCAATTTTTCGGATGATTTTTATTTTTTATTTGTGCGGTTTCTGAACGTGATATAATCCCTCCCCACCGAATCATATATCTTTTGAGGAATATAGATGACCTGTATAGGAAATTCTGATGATACCGCTGAGAATATTTTTAAAAGAAAGGAAAGAGTATAAAACGAAGTTATTTAAATTTAAAACTTGTTTATTTTATTGCATAATTCAAATTTTCAATAATGTAACTCTACATCACTGTCAGTACTGCAGGTAGCACATGTGTCAGTTTCAGGTGTCCAGATCCCAAATTGAATTACAAAGTATATTATATTAAATAATACAAAGGAGGGCTGATGCGGCTATTTTCTTTGAAAAGATCGTGCATTTTTTTTAATACTCAGGTCATTTGGGATGTATTTCCGATCAGGCGCTCTTCTTCTTCCCTAATGGCTTGGACATTTAAAGCTTATAATGTGGTTAATCTGTCTGCTCTCCTCTTTCGCTTCGGCATTTCAAACACCACCACTATATTCCAGCCTTGTTGCAGCATTCTTTGCATAGTAACACGCTACGCGACTAACAGGGTCTTTGCCCACACCTAAAACAATACATTTAATTGAATAGCCTGTGTTAGTCTCTCGTTAATTAAGTAAAACAATAGGAACAAAGAAATGACACATTAATATATAAGCAAGAAGAGCATTCACCTAAAATAGAACAAAAGGTGGCCTTGTAGAGTCGAATTCTTGTTGGATGATCCATAACGAACAAACTGTAATCATTGGTGACATCTCGACTCTTCTGGGCAACTTTGTTTTTAACTTTAAGGTGTCAACGCTTCACTTGCTTAAATATCATAAAGTTCAAAGGGGTTTGGCCTTGTTCAATGTTAGTTTTACGAGGCTAGAAAGACTCAAAGTTTTTAAGAAAATAGTCAGTAGTCATAATTAAAAGAAAACACACACAAACACACACACACACACACACACACACACACATATATATATATATATATATATATGGTACGGTTAAAATTCATAAATCTAACTACCGTCTTCGTCCCATTATTTCTCAAGTAACCACTCCTATTTACCAATTGACAAAAATTATTATTAAATTAATAACACCATATCTACCTAATAAATATAATATTAACTCTACTCATGAGTTAATAAAAACCTTACGTTCTCATAAACTGAATAATGGAATACTAGCTTCCCTTGACGTGGAAAGTCTATTTACTAACGTCCCCGTCATTGAAACTATTGATATAATTACTAATTACATCTATAACAACCCTCTTATGCAACCTTTTAAAATTAATCCAAATATACTCAAAAAATCCTTTTAATCTGCACTACACAGGTTCCTTTCTATGACCACCTTAATAATATTTATTTACAGGTGGACAGCGTCTCTATGGGATCTGTCCTTGGTCCATCATTTAGCAATTTTTATATGTCACATCTTGAAGATAAAATTTTTGGTATTATTGAAACACCTAGCATATACCTCCGTTATGTTGATGATATCCTTATACTTGCTAAAAATTTTGATGAATTAACCTTTTTATAACGTATTCTTCGATCTTTTGGCTAGTATAACAAAAAAAAATCTTTTTCACACTGTCACATGATAAAAATCTTCGCCCTGCACGTGATAACATCATCGCGTCTTTTGAATTTAAAAGGATTTTAACGTTCATTTAGTTTGTAAAAAAGTAGCAACATGATTATGCTACAGGATAAATGGCAAATGTTTGTTTAAAAAAAAAATTTTTGACTAAAAATATTGACCCTGAAGATGAACAATGATGTTCGAAAGCGCTAGGTCATCGTATGGACAATACTTATTTCGAAATTATTTTCAAATAAAAAGTCTCATTAGAGAATATGAGAAAATTCAAAAGAAAATATGCAAGACTATGTTGTCTTTAACATTCAATACTACATGTTTAAAAAAAAAGTTGCTGCCAAATTACACACACACATATATATATATATATATGTGTGTGTGTGTGTGTGTGTGTGTGTGTGTGTGTGATTTGGCAGCAACTTTTCTTTTAAACATGTTTTGTTGAATGTCAAAGACAACATAGTCCTGCATATTCTCTTTTGAATTTTCTCATATTTTCTAATAAGACTTTTTATTTGAAAATTATATCGAAATAAATATTGTCCGTAAGATAACCGAGTACTTTCGAACATCATTGTTCATCTTCAGGGTTAAAATTTTTTAACAATGTCTTATATATATGTAGAGTCAAATTTTTTTAAAACATTTGCAAATTGTCTTGTAGCGGAATCATGTTGCTACATTTTTTTACAAACTAAATAAACGTTACAAAATCATTTTAATTTCAAAAGACGCGATGATGTTATCACGTGCATGGCGAAGATTTTTAATCATGTGAAGGCGTGAAATGAGTTTTTTTTTATTATACAAGCCAAAAAACCGAAGAATACGTTATGAAATTTAAAAAGTTCAAAGGAAATTGTTATGAGGTGTATCTAATTATGTAGAAATATATTATAAACTTTGAAGGATGTTTCCAGAAATATTGTAATCTATGCGATTAATAAGATATCTTTTGCTTTTAATATGTAAGGCTTCTAAGATTTTAAGGCGTCTAATGTCTAATATATATATATATATGTAACGTAAATCATTCAAACGAAAAACAAATACTGAAGCTAGTTATATGGCGAGAATCACTCTCACAAACAATATTTAATAATTATATTGAATCACTCTCACAAACAATATTTAATCATTATTAAATATTGTTTGTGAGAGTGATTCTCGCCATATAACTAGCTTCAGTATTTGTTTTTCGTTTGAATGATTTACGTTACATAAATTGAATACGCACTACAAAACCGATATATATATATATATATATATATATATATATATATATATATATATATATGAATAAAGACAAAATGCAAAAATTATCTTAGCCAACGTGATTTGTTCTCCGATGAATGCATAATACATGACTATAGATATCTTAAAAACGTAACTTTTACAGAGCTTTATCTAAAATATGTGTAGTAGAAAACCATAGAAAACTGGAACAATTAATGGTGATTTTGATTCTACCTCCAGTCACAGTTCCTCAGATGGAAAGAAGACGTTAATATTTGAAACAGACACCTCAAACAGCAATGGGGGACTCATTAAATTTTAGTTATTCGTAAAGATATTTCCATCTTAAATACGTGGTTTGATCGTCCTATGATTACTTGGCATAGCTCAGATAAAATGAGAGAAAAAGGTTATTAATTTCAGCCTGTTAGTTCTTTTGTTGGGCTCAGGCAGTTTGTTACAGATGCTCGAGTATATAATTCATATGTTGAATCAAATTCCACATTTCTGGTAACAAAACCGATAACCCCAGCCAAGAACATAGATCAGGTCTGCTTACATAGACCAAAAAAATGATCGTTGAATATAACATTCAGACTTTTAAAAATGATATTGTTATGGTTGCATTTTGTGACAAAATAGAATCCAAACAGATGTCTCCACATTTTGACCCGAAAAACATTGAAAATCACATGATGTAATCATATCTTCTTTAGCTGAATCACGTGAGAAGATTCCTAAACTAAGAAGACAGAGAAAAGCCCCTTCTGCGGGATGACAATTCCGAGTTGAAAAGACTGATAGAAAAAAGACACAAAAAAGAGAGAAGAAAAAGAAGGGAAGCGAAAACACTAAACAGCTAACAAGGAAAATGAAAAGCTAGTAAATGAATTGAGGAAGCAACATCATTTCAAAATTGGAAATAAAATTAATGTACAAAAAATTCAGTATCTGTCTATATTTCTGAGATGAGTTATTATGTACATTATTTACATTATTTAGACTATTGTCCTCATCTTTGTCGCTATATTTATTACAACATTTCGGCCTCAATTGCACAGTGGATAAAGACGTTAGGTAGATCCAGTGACAGCCAAAGAGTGTGAGTTCAATACCCGGTTGAGGCAGTGGAGAATTTGGAGAGGGTAATTAACAGGAGATAATTGATAACTGACATCCATTAAACATGGCACGTGGAACTAGGACAGTCTATCCCAGTGAGCGAAATAAAGGGTTCAGTTTGACATTCCAACCACCTGAAGAAGGCTGGAGTGTACAACGGCCGAAACTTTGTAATAAATATGGCGACAAAGATGAAGACAATAGTCCGAATAATGTAAAGAAAAAGATTAAAGATTATATGTTGGAATGTGGGAAAAAAACGCAAAACCACGATATCAGACAATCAAAGACATGACGAAGAAACGTCCTAGTATTAAAAAAATTACTTCCTATCACATTTCTATCGTGAACAAACAAAAATGAAAATGCGAAAGCAAATAGATTATGCACCAAACGTTATTTGTCACCAAACTTAAATTTGTCACCAATAAAAAAGAACCTCGTGATAGGGACGTCAAAAAAGACAGAAGTTTAAAAAAACAAAGAACTATAAAGTTTCACTTGACATTGAGGCTGAAATTTTGAAAGTAGCTTACTCAGAGTTTGAATTTCAAAAATACGTTTCTCCGTTTTATGTGGGGGTGTCTAGAATCAAATGGAACCCCCCTTCCTAAGTGGGGTATACTGCGTATTAATTCGCTGTGGAAACAAACTTTTGTCATGGTATCTCCACACGCTCAGGGTATCTCAATTGGATTAATTATGGCGAAAGCAGTGATAAATATCTTATTATAATTCTACTTGCCTTCCTTTAGTTTACATGACCGTTACGCTATGCCAGTAACTCATAAATAATGGACTATTCCGTTTTGCTCGCATGGAAAACGGAAAATACATACCAGCGACTCTATTTGAATTTAGTGAAAGAAAGAAAGAAAGAAAGAAGGGAAAATGGAAGAGAGAAGTGTTTAACGTTTCCTGTCAATACCTCACAAATAATGGACTATTCCTTTTTGATCTCGTTAAAAGACGGAAAAGGCATATCACAGATGCTACTCGGATTCAATGACAAAAAATGGAAGCAAGAAATAAACAAACAAAAAAAAATGGAGGGAAGATAGAAGTGTTCAACGTCTCCCACCAATATCTTCTAAATAATGGAATATTCTGCTTTGATCATGTGGAAAGACGGAACAGACGCATTAGCGAGTCTACTTGGTCTTAGTGAGAAAATGAAAGAAAGAAAGAAAGAAAGAAATGTTTAAAGTTTCCTTTCAATATCTCATAAATTATTAAGTCTTCCATTGTGTTCGAATGGAAATACGGAAAAGACATATCAGAGACGCTACTTGGTTTCAGTGAGAAAATGAAAGAAAGAAGAGAAGATGGAATCGGCGATAACAGAGCAGCAACTAAATCTGAGAGTTAGGGTTAATAAATTTCTAACGACAGTAACGTTAACTGTTCAGTCAATGGATGCCGAATGTTTCCACATAAGGAAACGGCTAAAGGCCTCCTAGACTTGACTGTACGTATTAAGCCCCGGGAAAATGGGTATTTAATAAGTTTAGCTTAAACTTGCACAAGGCTAGGCAAGTGGAGCGCCTTGAAATCGAAATAATTATATAGTCGTAATGATCGGTACATTACCTTAGCTCTGAGCCAAAAGCGTGTTGCCCGAATCTTTGTCGTATAAATAGCTGTTTGCATGATGTTACTTTAAGTTTAAATATCAGCGGTTGATTTCTGCGTCGCTACTGGCCGATGGCAATGAAGAGGACCTTCAATCTATTTTCTCCAAATGAAAAACGGAGGAGCTCTTAACCTTATCTATCTTTCTATTTATTTTTATTACCCGTTTCATTAATTTCGCTCAGTCAGAATCACGCTAAGATCAAGAAAACCTAATGCTATTAGATTTAACTCATGTAAAGATTTCAAACAATTATGTTGCTTGCATTCTATCTTTAACTTAAAAGGCTTGTGAAAAGATTTTTCATTTTCCCTCACAAGGATTTTTGATTGGCGATATATTGTCAGCGATTTACGTCAAAATTAGTTTCATTCGTCTTTCTCATTTTCATGTCCACGTTCGCCAAATTTGGAAGGTTTTTGCGTTCAAAAGGCTTCGAGTAGCAATAATTCTTTAATTTGCTTTCTCGTTCTTCTAAGAAAATATATAAAATAGCGTTTCAATGCTAAAGAGCAGGAAACATTACGAAAGTTATATTACGGCAAATTTCAAAGTTAACAAAACGAACGCACACATATACATCTCTCGCCATATAAGTGTGTGTGTGCGTTTGCGTGTTTACTGTTACATACATACATACATACACACATACATACATACATACATTTATATCTATATAATATGTATTTAAACAACAAGAAGTCATACAATTTTTGTTACATTTATTACACATATAATTTCTATATTTCTGGTGGAATAATGCTGACTATTATAGATAGATTGTTTAGCGACATAGAAACGTATAATAAAATGTTTCTAGAGAAATTTACGGGAATATATATATATATATATATATATATATATATATATATATATATATATGTATATATATATATATATATATATATATATATATATATATATATATATATATATATATATATATATATATCTTGTCATCCACAGACAGACTGTTTCGCTGTATCACAGCTCATCAGTGTGTCTAGACATCCGATTGCCTCAAGTCGGGATCGAAACCCCTGATTTTACCCCTGAGCTATCAGCGCCCAGTAGAGAGAAAGGCGGATTTTCACGTACTTCTTCAAATAAACATACCAATGACCGAGAGGGATCAATTCATAGAAGAGCTTTGCAGTATTAGCAGTAGTGGTCATTGTTTAGAAATTCTCGCTTTCTCTCAAGAGAGTGCTTGACAGGAATTAAATTTTTTACATTTTTTTATTTATATATCACGTACCACGTATTCATCAGAGAACAAAACGGATCTTCTAAGATAAGACTTATTCTCATATATATATATATATATATATATATATATATACAAAACGCATCGGCTAAGATAAGTTTTATTCTCACACACACACACACACACACATATATATATTTATATATATACTTACATAAGAATACATATATATATATATACATGAGAATATATATATATATATATATATATATATATATATATATATATATAAAACGCATCGGCTAAGATAAGTTTTATTCACACACACACACGATTGTCAGCAACACGCCCACGTGTGTCGAATGTGGCACAAGGCCGGTTTAATGTGGGCTCACCGAGCCCGTAGGCTCGGGCAAAAATTTCCCGTAGAACCCGTATAAACGGGATGGGGTTGGTCAACCTCCCTGAACGAGGCTCTACCCTTCGGCGGAGCCTCGTCCGGGTTCCTCCCTGCTCAGAGGCAGAGAGTTCCCCTCTGCCTCAGAGGCAGAGAGTTCCCCTCTGCCTCAGAGGCAGAGAGTTCCCCTCTGCCTCAGAGGCAGAGAGTTCGACCGAATAGCTGAGACGTCCAAAAAGGACTGAATCTCACACTCACACACACACACACACACACACACACACACACACACACACACACATATATATATATATATATATATATATATATATATATATATATATATATATATTCATACATGAGAATAAAACTTATCTTAGCCGATGCGTTTTATTATCTGGTGAGTATATGATATATGACTATACAAATGTTAAAAATATTAAATATAACGGTTAAATACATAATCTCCTGTTATTTAAAATATATAATACAATAAATTAAACTCAGACTAAAATAATATAAATGTTAATTGCATTAAAAAATCATCATTTGGTCAATTTCGTTTATTAAACATTAAATTACGTCATTTAGCATCTTCCATAAGTTACCTCGACTTTTCAGTTAACCTTATGAATATTTATTAGCGCTACTTAAATTAAACATTTTAAAAACTAATAACATTTCTACTTTTGCTTATAAATAATTTTTACAATATAAAATCCATATATTTGCCTTGACAATGTTCTTCAGAGGACGAAACGCGTCGGCTAAGATAAAAGTTTATATATTGTCCTTTTACAGATATATGCTTTAGTTATATCTGATATTTTACACACACACACACACACACACACACACACACACACACACACACACACACACACACACACACACATATATATATATATATATATATATATATATATATATATATATATATATATAGTGGACTCTCCCGTCGTATTCGACGGATGAGTGTCAAAAAGCTCACTTCTTAGAAACCGAAAGCCTAGACACCGGCCCATATGATTTTCTTATAGTGGTCAAGGCTTTGTCCAGAACCAACCAGACTTTTGAGGGGCCGAATACAGAGGCCTGGTGCACTATGTGCCACAAGATCCCCAAACGACCCTCCGCATGTTTTGAATTCAGAGTTGTCCTTCTAGACCAGTTGTCATCCAGGGTTATATAAACCAGTCTGTCCTGCTATTTATCAATAGCTGGAGGGAGAAGAAGAGGATTCATGCCTTTCCCAAGGGTATTAGCACGTAAGTGAATGTAATAGATTCGACTGGAATTCGAATATATATATATATATATATATTATGTCATTCACAGACAGTACTGTTTCGCTGTATCACAGCTCCTCAGTGCGACTAGACTTCCGAATGCCTCAAACCAGGATTGAAACACAACTAATTTGGTACCAGCCAGAGCTATCTTCACTCGGTAGAGTTACACAACTAAATCAATCGTATTGTTTTTACAAATGTAAACAAATGCCAATCAACCAAAGTGCTTCATTCATTTTACTGAAGAGCTTTGCATTAGTGCAGGTGGCTGTTGTTTATAGAATTAGCTTATCACTCAACAGTGCTCAATTGAAATGTATTTTCAAGAGCTAAATTATGTCATTTACAGACAGTACTGTTTCGCTGTATCACAGCTCCTCAATGCGACTAGACTTCCGAATGCCTCAAGCCAGGATTGAAACACAACTAATTTGGTGTCAGCCAGAGCTATTATATATATATATATATATAGGTAAAGATGTATAATATAAATTGCTTCATATTATATTACATCACCAATCTTTATTGAATCCATTCTTAAGAATCTAACGGCTGTTTATCTAAAACAAACGGTATGTACGTAAAAATGTTCCTAAAACAACAAGCGAAAAACCAACAAACATAATGTCTGATAGACAACCCCATACACTTATGACATACATTATCATCTGAATCCAACATAAACAAACTAGAATTATTATACACTTACATAATTAAAATAATAATTATGGTTTTTCAGTTAGGCTTAATTCCTTGGAACTTCGAATGGACGCATCGTCTCTCTTTGAATTTGAATCGTCACAAATTTTAACAACTTGGATGCCCGTGAAACATGATGAACTAATAAAAATCAAGTAATACAAAAGAAATACCATAATTTATTTCTTTTTATCCATATCTTATTCTATTGAATATTTAATAAAAGAGAAAGGTTAGATTAATAAACGTCTGGAAAATACCCAATCCACAAAAAACAGCTGTCGGTGAGTAATTCCCTTTTCATCACATCATCTTCTAACCATAGTTCCGTCTTTCAACACTCGACCAGGTGATCTGCCAATTTTTACTAAAACACCCTACACAATAAGACATCTGTCCACCTCCCCAACCTATAACTCTCTTCATCAATGTTTATAATCTCACTTCCTCCCACGACACACTCTAGTAACAATAGACCTTCCTAACACTTTTACACTGATCAAAATTTTAAATTTAACTTATTTATTATAAAGACTTTCGCAAATCGAGCAATCAGACAAAGGTTTTTTTCTTTTTGCTAATAATATGATTTCCACTGGAAAATGCCCCATCTACAAAAACATCTATCTGTGAGTAATTTTCATTTCTCTGTTTGTTCCTTGGACTGCTGATGAAGGACACAGTCGTGTCCGAAAATTCCGAACATAAAACCTTTCTTTCCGTGCTTCATTTCTGTCATATGGGTAATATTTAATAAATGTTTACCGTACTGATTATATTAGTACATTTTCGTTTGTCCTTATTTTATTATCGAACCTATCTATTTTTTAAATTATATATATATATGTGTGTGTATATATATATATATATGTGTGTGTGTGTATGTGTGTGTTATGAAATGGACCATGTCCGAAAATGATTTTAATATATTTTCTGTTTATATGTTATGTTTATAGATACAAATATTTAAGTAAATGCACTGTTTATAATAAACAGTATTAACAACAATTAACGGTTTGAATGTCCGCGAAATTTCATAGGGTATATGATGATTTGGTGTAGGATACAGGTTCGATTCCTGTCGGAGGACATATATTTTCTTTGAAATTCCTCGGACATTCAATCCGGTAAATAGTTAATACTGTTTATTATTAACAGATCATTTACTTAATCTTTTGTATCTATAAACATAACGTATAAACAAAAATCTGTGGATGACAATATATATGTATATAATAAGTATAAATATATATAATGAATTCGTTAAATTTTTTTCATCCAATATTTTCTATTCATTTTTATTCCAAATGGGCATCCACTAAAAATAGAGTTTTTATATGTCTCTCTGTATATATATATATATCTCCATCTCTCTCGCCCTCTCTCTCTCTCTCTCTCTCTATCTATCTATCTATCTATCTATCTATCACAACGCGTGTAAATATTCGACACCTGATTTTCTGTTTAACCGTTACTCATGATGGTACATTGAACTGATTTTAATTCCCGCCATCTAGCATCGCGTGGGTGTAGCCCCAAAAAGTCTTGTCTCCCTCATTTACAAAACATGAACGTTGGACAGTTTTTCCACAAATCTCATCCGAAATTAGGAAAATTTGGTAACAGTGTAAACACCCAGAAATTGTGGGATGATTTTGACAAAATCTGTTCATATATATATATACAGTGTAACCCGGATATAAGAGACCCGGATATAAGAGAAACCCGGGTATAAGAGAGGTTTTCTCTGGTCCCAAATTAGAGCCTGTGTTAATGTATATATAATAGACCAAACCCGGATATAAGAGAAACCCAGATATAAGAGACTCCATCTCCGGTCCTGACAACTCTCTTATATCCGGGTTATATTGTGTATATATATATATATATATATATATATATATATATATATATATATATATGTGTGTGTGTGTGTGCGCGCGTGTGTGTGTGTGTAATTTAATTCTGGTCGACCACTCTTGGGAGAAAGCGCGAATTTGTAAGCAATGACTAATACTCCTAATACTGCAAAGCTCTTCTATGAATTGAGCCCTCTCCGTCATTGACGTGTTTATTCGAAGTACGCAAAAATTAGCCTTCCTCTCAACCGGGCGCTGATAGGTCACGGGAAAAATCTCCGGCTGATGGCATATATCAGTTGTGTTTCGATGATTAAATCGGATGAATTTTTATACAACGAAACTGTCTGTCTGTGGATGTCTATATATATATACATATATATATATATATATATATATATATATATATATATATATATATATATATAAGTGAACATTGAAGTCAACACTCAGAGGCGACAGGCTGTTTCATGCTGGACGCAATCCTCAGGACACGAATATCGGATTTTTCTTGGTTCTTCTTGATTTGGACTTTTTTAGGTCGCTTATTTAATAGTTTGTTTTGGTTTGGGAAGATAAAGCTATTTATTCGTCCAATGTTTAGATTACTTGCCGTAGTCTATTCTGTTATTTTGGACAGCAATCTAAAAATTGAACGAATAAATAGCTTTAATTATCTTCCCAGACCAAAACAAACTATTAAATACGCGACCTAAACAAATCCCCACCCAAATTTTTTACTACGTTAATAAAACATCAAAAAACGAAACGATTAAATACTACAAAATGAAAATGAAAAACAAGTACAATAAATTAAACCAAACAAATAAATAAATAAATAAATAAACAAGCCACTCCCGTAAAAATATCCAACCAGAATAGATTGCTCACAATGCACCAGTGACCCATATATATAAATAGTCGAGGAAAAATCCTGCATTAGCCGTCTGAGTCCAGCATGAAACAGCCTGTCGCCTCTGAGTGTTGACTTAAATATTCACTTTTATATTTACATACGCTCTATTTCTGATATTGAGCCCTTTATCCCATAAATGTAGCACACCTTAAAACTATATTTCTTCATATATATATATATATATATATATATTCTTCATATATATATATATATATATATATATATATATATATATATATATATATATATATATATATATATATATTTATCCGAAGAATAGCTTTGTCATTTTCTTATGAGTGATGACCAAATTGCAATGTACCTTTATTTTTCTTGTCCTCTGTGTGATATTACTTTTCGTAATCCGGAAATATCTTACGGTATCATTAACAAAAGTACATTTTTTCGTATTAGCTTCGGAGATTCCTGACAATATGGTATAAATTCAATTAAGAAATGTCATTCTCTTGCACGCAAGCAGTTCATTTGCCGCCGGGGGTCGGAGGAACCATAGTTATGGCGTTTTAACAGGATCTCTTCGACAGAAGTACACATACGAGCAAACATCCCCACAGCTTTCATCATGTGTGGGATGATGTGTTGAAAAGTTAGCAGCCCCACCAATAAGGACCATAGCTTCCAAATTATGATGTTCAACCAATTTATTTAAAAATGATGAAAAAAAAAATGATTAGAAACGAAAACATTTGTTGCTAATCATCGCTCAGTGACGGGAGATATTTCGGTACATTTCTAAGCTATATATAAAAAAAATGAATTTTATATGTCCGTCTGCAACCCTTAAATCAATGAAATTGTGCATTGGTGACAGAGGAAAGAGAAAGAAGGTAACGGATAAATAGAAAACAATGGATTAAGATAAAATAGGAGGAGGGAAAATGCGTCAGAAGAAAGTAACTGAAAAATGGAAAAGGAGAAAGACAAAGGAGTAAGTGTATAAATAAGTGATGGCTCAATTTGATATATCGCCCTGTTGGTCAACTCGGCGTCGTGTAATGGTTAACAAGTTTGTCTCCGTAAAACAGTTACGACTAAATAATGAGCTTGATCCTCACTGGGTGGCCTATACTTTCGGCCTTGTGCCACATTTAAGCTACGCTTAGAAAATCAATATATCCCCTGGTTATCAAGAAAGACAGAATTATACACATTATACATACATTTTTTTGTATTTGTCAAGGACAGCTTTAAGCGAAATGTTTATGGCTAAGTGGGCAAAATTTTCGTCTGACATGTTTCGTCCTGAAGTTGATGCTTACGTCGATGCGACTACGCATGCGCACGGACGCTGGGAATTTAAAATTGAAAAAATATAATTATTTTGAGTATATAGTCAGCACGAATTGGCTAGCTCGAGGTGGTGTATTTATTAGCAATCTTGTCTCGCTTAAATATTTACAACGGAGTAGTGAGTTCAATCCTGACTGGGTACCCTTTTCTTTAGGGGTTATCACACATCCAAGCGTAGCTTGGAAAGTCAATAAGTCCTCGTTGATTTTCGTTAGGTAATTTATGCATTTTTTTTTAGTTTCGGTCCCTTTTGGTATTAAATATCACATATTATGATAGAAGAAGATCTGTCGAAAAAGAGAAATGTTGAAAGAACCGGTACGCAAATTTATTGGGGATTATCCAG
Organism: Acanthosepion esculentum; assembly: GCA_964036315.1. NCBI lineage: Eukaryota > Metazoa > Mollusca > Cephalopoda > Sepiida > Sepiidae > Acanthosepion > Acanthosepion esculentum. The sequence continues at coordinate 73,491,570 of OZ038488.1, forward strand.
GGATTAAAGGACATAAAGCTATTTCTAAACATTTTTGTCTCAGTAAATTAAGAATGACCCCAATTTGGATTTAAAAATATTAAAAAAGAAAACAATTTATATACATATTTGTCATCCACAAACAGACTGTTTCGCAGCTCATCAGTGTGGCTAGACGTCCGGTTGCCTCTAGGTAGGATCGAAACCCGACTGAATTTGCGTCCGTCAGAACTACTACCAGTAAACCGTTGGCGCACGGCAGGGATGAACGTGAATTTTAGCGTGTTTATTTTTAGATTTAGATAAACACACAGTGACTGACAGTGACTCAATTCTGCCGAAGAGTCGTGCAATATTAGCTTAAATAGTCACTGTTTACAAACGCACACCTCAAACCAAAGAGCTCAACCGAAATTAATTTTTCAGTAGCCAATGTTTGCGAATGACATTATATATATATATATATATAATGTCATTCGCAAACAGTACTGTCTCGTTGTATCACAGCACCTTAGTGCGATTTGACATCCGAGTGCCAGGGTATAAACCCAACCCAGTTGGTGTCACTCAGAGCCTCTACCATTGAGCTATCTTCACTCGATAGATTTACACGGCTAAATCTAGCGTAAATCAGCGGAAGTGCTCCATTCATTTTCCTGAAGAGTTTGCATTAGTGCAGGTGGGTGTTTCTAGAATTAGATTATCACTCAACAGTGCTCAACTGAAATATATTTTCAAGAGGAACAAGAGAAAACAATATATATATATATATATATATATATATATATATATATATATATATATATATATGTATATATAGTAAGGTAATGAAGAGTTTGATAATCCGTATTGATAATTCCAAAGAGGATGTGATCCAGAGTGCTCAATTTTACACCAGAGTAAATACATATATATATATATATATATATATATATATATATATATATATATATATATATATATAGTGTATTGGGGCAGAAGATCATTATTTAAACATATATTGTTAAATATAGCAGATAATAAATGTTTATTATTTTTTTATCCTCAGCCGTTCTAAAGTTTGTATGGTTGCTTTAATTTCGGGTGAAAATTATGGTAAAAATTGTCTAACATTTAGATATTTTTTTTATTAAGCTCGTACTTGATCTAAGCTATCGGCACACATCTTCAGCGTGGTTATGCGGACATCTAAACAAAGATATTCACGATCAAAGAGGATATGTTTGATAGTTCCATAGAAGATTGTTATCCGACGATAACAGTCGCGGAATATCAATTCATGATGCAAAACAAACACGAAACAACCCACACTCAACAAAATTATATTCCAGACATATGGTTCTGTTGTTAATATTTCGGTCTGTCACGTGGGGCGACGTCGTAGAACCACATCATCAATTTATGTCCTGCGTCTGCTATTCCGCAACCGTTATCGCCACCAGAAATTAAAGCAACCATACGAATTTTAGAACGGCATGTTTATTTACATTTAACTATATATCTTTAAGTCTTTTATATTTAACTATATATGTTTGAATATATATATATATATATATATATATATATATATATATATATATATATATATATATATATAAGAAATTCATCGAGTTTAGAAGAAACCTTAACAGAATTCAGAAGAAACCTTAACAGAATTCAGAAAGCACTGGACGGACGTTTCGTCTTATATTGGGGACTTATCAGCAGAGCGCATCCAGTACCGAGAATTGAAACCCGAACAGTACCGTTAGGATGCAAACGTCATACCAACTGTACCAACCGGCCTCAAGTGATCGAGCGGCGCTATAACGAGTCTAATTCGTTACTTTTTCGTCAGCGAGGTCCGTTGAGGTTTCTTCTAGACTCGATGAATTACTTAATTATGATTATTTCAAATTCTCCTATTTCTCTCTGTCTCTCTGTCTCACTGTCTCTGTCTCTGTCTCTGTCTCTGTCTCTCTCTCTCTCTCTATATATATATATACATATATATATATATATATATATATAACAGCAATAAACGTATGAAGCTTGATATTACTAGACATATTAAAAACGGGCGAAGCAACCGGTTTCGCTCCCGCTCATCAGGCTTTCAACGGGAGATTTAATTCAAATTAAAAACACAGAAAATGTACAATAAAAGAAAATGTGGAGGAGGAGGGAAAAAATCTCCCGTTGAAAGCCTGATGAGCGGGAGCGAAACCGGTTGCTTCGCCCGTTTTTAATATGTCTAGTAATATCAAGCTTCATACGTTTATTGCTGTGATAAAATTTTGTACCTTAAAAAATATCTTTAATATATATATATATATATATATATATATATATATATATATATATATATATATATATATATATATATATATATAGTATTTATTCAAAATTATAACAAAAGCACGTTATAACATAACTAGGAAAAATAGCTATTTTGTTTCAACATTTCTGGTCTCTTGTAGATGGAGGTGTTTTAAAAAGTTCAAAACCAAACAAACTCCCCTTGTGTGTGTGTCTGTGTGTGTGTGTCTGTGTGTGTGTCTGTGCGTGAGAGAGAGAGAGAGAGAGAGAGAGAGAGTGAGAGAGAGAGAAAGTGTATTTATGTATGAATTAATAAAAACAAAATGAAAACTTATTTACCATCTGTTCCCTCATCAAGGTAAATATAAGAATTTTCTTTCACATCAAGTGTTTACAAGCATATTAAAAATAGCGTTACCTTTTAAGATTTTTTTTTACTTTAAGAAAGCTCAAACTATTCTTAAGTAAAGGTAAACTATGAAAGTATACTAAGTGATCTAATTTATTGCCTAATAAAAGATTAGTAAAGTTTTCTTTTTGGACTATTCATATCGTCTTTTCATAGATATATTTTATTTATGTATGATTATTTGAACGTGCACACATACATATATAATAATAATAATAATAATAATAATAATAATAATAATAATAATAATAATAATAATAATAGCTGGCAACTCGTATCCCTAATTCAGAGGCTTGCTCACGCATATTTCTTCAACACCAACAGAGCCAACCTGTGGTTTATACTAAAACTATGCTGAGCAGACCTTAGTTATAGTTTTTGGGAGAGAGCGTGTTTTCTAGCGTGATCAACAATCTGAACAAGGCCAGCACATCCAAAACCTCGGTCACAATGACTTGTGACTTCGTGCTAGTACAGCTATCGACAGCCCCCAAGAGTTCTGTCTACCCAGTTTCACTCACAAGGTTTGGGTCAACCCGTTGTATGGTTTTCAGGCACCAAAGGTCCCGCATATGCATATATACATACATATATATGTGTATATAGATACATACATGTATACATATATGTGTATATTCATACATACATATCTGTATATATGCACGCATAAACTCCACACACATACACACACAGATGCACGCACGCAGCCCCCCATATATATATATATATATATATATATATATATATATATATATATATATATATAATTTACAGTGTAACCCGGATATGAGAGAGTTGTCGGGACCGGAGAAGTCTCTTATATACGGGTTTCTCTTATATACGGGTTTGGTCTATTTTGTTTAGGTTAACACAGGCTCTAATTTGGGAGCAGAGAACATCTCTCTTATATCCGGGTTTCTCTTATATCGGGGTCTCTTATATCCAGGTTACACTGTATTTATTTTAATCATGTAGGGAAACTGGCAAATTAATATGCCTAATTTGCATAAGTGCAAGACAAAGCCTATATAACTCGTCACTGAGAATAACGTGTAGTACAAGCTTAGCGACTGACTAGTACTAAACTTTGACCTCACAACAAATCAATTCACCTCAAACAAGGCAATAATGCCACTGATGCACAAGGAATGAAATGTAGTGAAAGAGGACTAGAAGACTTTAAAAGGAAGCGGAAATCTAATCCTAAACAGGAAACAAGGAATATTCCTCTAGTCCTGTTCAAAAGACTAGGAAGGCGATTTAACTGCACGATAGGCGACCCTAACTCTTCCTGTTATATATATATATATATAAGCGTCTTTTGCTCTGTCTAAGAATACATAGGTTTTGACAAAATGTAGATGCACAATTAGAGATGGAGAAGTGAGGTGTTTTTCGTGTGTTTGTAGACCATTAACTAGTTTTACATTTTGTAAACTTATTGCATTTGCTAGTAAACCGAATGAAATTCTGTGTCATGTCTATTAGAAGAAGAAATCAGTCTCTTCAATGAAGAGTTTAAAAACCATTTTATTTTTTATCTCCTGGTCCATTCCCTCGGCATTGAAAGCGAATAAATAAAAATTAAAAAAAAAAATGGAAGCACTTTTTCCATTCAACTTCTATTTTATTTTTCGCTTTCACTTATCGACATTAATTCTTCTTTATTTTTCTTATTGTCTTTGTGTACATTTTCGTTGTCATGACGAAAAAGCCAATGATTGTCTCTCTGTCTTGTTTTCTCTCTTCTGCCATTGCAAAGCTCTGGCTTTGTTAATGGCAGTACCATGCGTGCTTTCTTGTCTCGTTATTTTGTTAACACTTCAGCCACCACAAGACCGATGAATAATTCCATTGTCCGGCTGCTTTTTTTTCCAACTCGATTTGCTTCCAGTGTCTTCTCGTTGTTGAGGAAGTCTTTTCATTACATTCTAACATCTGTGAATTCATCACGTTATTACCCCACTCGGCCAACTTTATGTTTTTTCATTACATGAAATACATTTTTACATTTCGAGTCTTTGAAATTAAAATGGAAATAAAGATAAGAAAAAAAGGATGAAGATTATTCTCTTTTGCAAAATGGGGTTTCATTCAACGATGAAACAGTCGGGAAATACAGTTAAGAAGAAGAAGAAGAAGAAGAAGAAGAAGAAGAAGAAGAAGAAGAAGAAGAAGAAGAAGAAGAAGAAGAAGAAGAAGAGGAAGAGGAAGAGGAAGAGGAAGAAGAAGAAGAAGAAGAAGAAGAAGAAGAAGAAGAAGAAGAAGAAGAAGAGGAAGAGGAAGAGGAAGAGGAAGAAGAAGAAGAAGAAGAAGAAGAAGAAGAAGAGGAAGAGGAAGAGGAAGAGGAAGAGGAAGAAGAAGAAGAAGAAGAAGAAGAAGAAGAAGAAGAAGAAGAAGAAGAAGAAGAAGAATTGAGAGAGATGGGAAAAAGGGAGAAACAAACAATTCTAAGAAGAGAAAGTAAGAGGAAGAAGAATGAGACTATTTCGGCGAGAAAAACCGGAAAAAGAACATCTATGAGAAGAGACGTGGCAAAAAACAGAAGAGAGGAAACCTGTAAAATAAAAGAAGAAGAAAAAGAAAAATAAGAAGAAGAAGAAGAAGAAGAAGAAGAAGAAGAAGAAGAAGAAGAAGAAGAAGAAGAAGAAGAAGAAGAAGAAGCAGCGGTAGAAGCAGAATAGGAGGAGGAGGAAGAAGAAATGATGATGATGATGATGATGATGATGATGATGATGATGATGATACTGAGAAAGAAAGTGATAGTAAAGAAGGATACTGAAGAAGCAAAAGATCATGATGATGATACTGAAGAAGAAGGTAAAGAAGAAGAAAGAAAGATGATGATGATGATGACACTGAAGAAGAAGGAGAAGAAGAAGAAATAATTGAGTAATGACATAAATATACAAAAAGTAAAATAACGAGTAGATATGAGCACGAAGAATCAGAAACAAACACATAAATAGCAGGTGAATGTATGAAGAAGACGAGGAAAATCAGAAAGATGTGGAAGGAAAAATAGATAGCAAAATCAAAGAATAATGGGGGCGGGAGAGACGGAAAACGAGTAGAAAAGAAGCTGGAGGAGGAACAAAGAAGAGTAAATGGAGAAAGTAAAAAGAGGGAAGTGGTCGGTAAGAAAACAAGTGTAGTGAAAGAAGGAAAGAAAACCAGAAGAAAGAAAATGATGAAATGAAATAAATGAAAGAGACTGGAATATAGGGAGTGAGATCGGGGGCACAAAATAGAATAAAGAAAGTTGTGGCACGAGAGAAAGCGTTTTAAAAGAGGAAGGTTGACAAGAGGAAGAGAAAGAAAATACGCGAACGAAAAAACGGATCAGGGGAAATAGGAAACACAAGACAAAGGAAAAAGTAAAAAAAAAAAAAGAAATGAAATATAGGGGTGCGGGAGAAAAAGAAGAAGTAAAACAGACAAATAGGAAACCTTAGCTATGGAAAAAAAAATCATGATCAAGACGAAGAAGCAAAAACAGAAACAATAAATTTAGAAAGAAATGTTTGTCTGCCTCAGGTGGTTACATAAAACCCTCCAGTATCAGGTCGCAATTGATGGGCCGTTAATGTTACGGATATCGGCTAGGAATCTGGGATCAAAGAACCAAATTCAAATTCTAACCTAGTCTGATGCGTTCACCTTAGACAAACTGCCCTTAAAAAAGTCTCAAACCTCTCTCTCTCTCTTTTCTCTCTCTATCTCTTCTCTCTCTCCTCTCTCTTCTCTATCTCTCTCTCTCTTCTCTCTCTATATATCTCTCTCTTCTCTCTCTCTATCTCTTCTATCTCTATCTCTCTTCTCTCTTTCTATATCTCTCACTTCTCTCTCTCTCTTCTATCTCTCTCTCTTCTCTCTCTCTCTATATATATATCATCTCTCTCTATATCTCTTCTCTCTCTTCTATCTCTCTCTTCTGTCTCTATGTCTCTCTCTCTTCTCTCTCTATCTCTCTCTCTCTTTCTCTTCTTCACAAGCGACGATCTAAATAGCAGGGTAAACATAACTCTCTAGATTTAGACGATTGGTTGGTTGATTTTGTTTAACGGCATAGCAAAACTTCTATGGGTTATTTAATGCCAAAATCTAAATAATTTGAACATAATTTATGGCTTCGACTAAATATCTTTTGAACGCAACTCTATGCCTTCAACTACAGATAAAATATATTACTGGTCATGTTGCTTTAAAAATCTAATTTTACTACAAATACGTATTGTTGCTATTTTCTGTAGTATAAAAATGTATTTGTATACTTTCGTTGTGCTTTCTTTAGCGTTTCACTATTTGCCCACAGCTGAGACCCTAACAGGTGCTGCCACCCCGGCTCAAGATGAACCTGGGAACAACAGCAATTAAGAGGTGGTTCTATGCTCTTCAAACCTTCCAATCTAGCGATCAGAGGCCTTGTTGGAGAATGTAATTTATCGTCATACTCAGGATTGGACTTAAACAGTGACTAGTTTAAATGGTAAAATCTGAATTTGAAAGTGTGAAGATGGCAAGGAGAAACAACTCCTGTTGCTTTTCCAAGAAAACATGACAATTCACAGTCAATAAATTAAAAGAAATCGATGGAAAATCATGGTCGTTTATCTCCTAAAGATGATAACTAAAAGAAAAGGCAGAGGTCGGTGTTCGAGCGCTGGCAAAATCCAGTGTTTCTAATCCCGATTTTATAGTAATAGGACATATCCACTTGGAAGATATGAAAAAAACAACAATCTTCCCGTTTTTATTTGCATTCGCACTGCGTTCATAATAGCAAAATTGGTTACAACGTTCACCTTCTGAGCATAAAACCCTGTGCGAAATACCACCATGGTCAGCTTTTCACTAGGGTGACATTTTGGTGTTATCAGTGTGGAGAAGTGAACCCTGCGTGCGGCACCATTGCAACGTAATTAAAAATCAAAGGATTTCTCAAAGATTAGGGAGACACAATTGTTTGATACCAGCCAATGCTTGTGCTAACACGGATTCACATGGTTTGTACAGATATTATAGAAAAATATTTTTATAATAATTTTTCGGATGAGATCTCGGCTATGGTACCCAGACTTTATGACTTTAAACGCAGTACTAGCCTGGCGGCGAGATCTCATTAATTTACAGTTGAGCTGGCTAGACGTAACCGTAAATTCGATGCTAACAATTTCTTTTCTCTCACTTATCGCTTGTGGAACTTCCTTCCAGGTCCGTGCTTTCCAGCCAACTTTAATCTGCTAAAATTCAAATTTAATGTCAATCGCTATCTACTGTACTTGTGATTAATCTTTTCTCTTCCCGTTCATTGGTAATGTTTCTGTTCCTAATTCTTCTACACCCAGTAACCCTTTGTGTCTTAGTGTTCTTACGGTCTTGCTTGGGGTGATACCGATTTAAAAAAAAAAACAACAAATAAATAAAACTGTAAATGAGGTCCGCTCAGCATAGTTGCAATATAAACTACAGGTTGGTTTTCTGGATGGTAAAGAAACATAAATATGCCTGAGCAGGAGTCTTCAATAGGGATTGGCTAGTCGCCATACCAGATGAGTGTGCTCGTAAACGAGTAGCCTGTTATTATTATTACTGTGGTTAGTAAAAAACAAAAAACACTGGTTAGTAACTAGATGGGTGAAAAGGTACTGTAAGCTTGGATGTGCGGTTGGTGCAACGGTTAATCGCTCGAAAATTGGAAACGAGAAAGCGGAGTACTAAATCCAGTCGGGTTCGTTATATTGTCTTACGCGAAAATACAATTGCGAAAGATATGAATCCACCTATTCTCCTCCCCTATCTACGGGTTAATTAGTAAAACCTGTATCACTAAATCGTTATTATCTAAAAAAAATCTTACAATCTAAAATTATTTTCTGGCTTTAAATAACATGCAAAAGGTTGATAAGCCGTAAAGAACGGAAGAATCAAATAAAAAAGCCAGCACCCGAATGCCGATTTTCCATGGCCCTTGCAACCAAAAAAATATAGAACAATGAATATTAATTTTAGAAGGCAGTAGGGACTCACATTGAAATTTGGTGCAATATATTCTTTCTGTTTTCATATTTTCTCACTTTTTGTTTCATGTGAGAGTAAGTTTACTTTAAAAACAGTAAAAATAATTCCCGTTCATGGTTCACCACAGCGTCTTGTCTCTTGTAGCACTAAGTAATATTTGACACTTTATTATCTCTTCCTGTTCATGTCCACTTGCACATGCTAGATAGAT
>OZ038488.1:73505487-73550487 GCA_964036315.1 Acanthosepion esculentum
GTTTGTACCGCAACCCCCCCGGCGCTGCGATCAGTGCCACATGTTGTTCTTGCTTTGTTTCGCTGGGGTTTGTTTCCGTCGGGTATCTGGATGGGTCGGTGTAAGTCTTTTCTTTGTTTGTTTTTTTTTCTTTCTTTCTTCGTTTCTTTCTCTATTTCTTTCACAAGCTTTGGGTGACAAATATATTTTTTCTCTATTCAACAAACAATTATTTGCTTATAGATATGTAACCTTTTTTTGTGTACTTTTGAATAGGGCACCGTCTTTTGCAGTATGTGTATGCAGATGTGTCTATTTCTATCATCTATCAGTTATGGCTAGCTGCCTTCAAATTTCATACACACACGTGCGCGAATGCACACTCATACCCTCACACACACATTCATATATATATATATATATATATATATATATATATATATATATATATATATATATATATATATATATATATATATATTTATGAGATTTAAGGCAGCTAACCATAACGGATAAGTGACTGAAGTAGATAGATCTACACACACACACACACATCTCTCTCTCGCTCCCTCTCTTTCTCTCTCTCTCTCTCTCTCTCTCTATATATATATATATATATATATATATATATTTATATATTTATATATAGATAGATAGATAGAGAGATAGATAAAAAATATAGAGATAGATATGAATACACTGCAATAGATAAAAGGAAAGCGAGAGAGAACAAATGAGATAGCTAGCTAACTAGCTAGTTAGCTAGATAGATAGAAACATTATGTGATTGACACATAGACAGACCGACAGATAGAAAGATTGACCGCGACAAAAATAATGATAGATAGATAGATAGATAGATAGATTAAAAATATATCTAGCTATTTCCACAGTAAAACGGTGAGACCTAGATGCCAATCTAGCAGTACGCTTAAATTCATGCAATCGATATACCAAGGAGTCGAGCTCATTAGAACAACTAATGTGTGTGTATGCGTGATTCTCTCCTATCTTACACATTTATTCGTCCATGCATTCAATATTGCTGCCACACATGGCCATCTGCTTGTGCTATGTATTTAAAGATTATTGATAAAATACAAAGAAGAATCCCCCCAGCGTAAAGTATCTACCCAGTGCCTTTACTATAAATATTTTCATGGCAATTGTTTTTATGAGCTTTGCTCTTCGGTAGCTGAATTATGAATTTAAGTACAGCAATAGAATGGCGTCATCATTTTACAGCTGAAATGGTTAGATGTAAACGTAAGTTATATGCTAATAATTTTTCGTTCGCACTCCTCGGTTGTGGAACTCACTTTCGGCTCCTTACTTCGAAGCCAACTAATAGATTAATAAAAATTAAATGCAATATCAATCGTTATCTTTTGTCATCGTAATTCTGTTATTTTATTGGTCTCTCTCCTTAATAATATTTTCTTTCTCTCATATACTTACACACTTGGTAGACCCCCGTATGTCTTAGTGTCTTTATTGCCTTGCTTGGGGTGAAATTATAAACAAAATGAATGAATCGTGATTAAGATTTTCTATATTTATGGGGAAGAGCACTCAGTATTTGAGATTTTTCTACCCTTCTTATGTATAAATAGTATACGCATCACTACAAGGCGACAGCTAGCATCACGCTTCAAGCGATCTTTAAAGTGTCCGTACTCCTTGTGCACGCACAAACATATATATATATATATATATATATATATATATATATATATATATATACACACAGTTGTGGCACAAATGTTCAGAACGGCATTGTTTTCGTCAGAAAAGTAGGTATAAGTTTTTATCAAAGTTGTTTTATATTCTATAATTTTCACAGACAATAAATAGCATATTAATTGCTATTGTCTGAGATTTTGGTGTAATTTAAGAGGATAATACAAAAGTTATGGATGATTTAGTGATTTACTGCAAAACCCATGGCGGCCAAAATGATCAGAACGGTTGAAACAAAATAACAAAAATGACAGAGAATACTGGAATTATTTAAATATTTAGTGTGAAGACCTTTAGCTTCAATCACACTTTGACATCTTCGACTGCATGAGGAAATTAAATGTTCAATTTTCTTGCTGGGTGATCTTATTCCATTCTTCCTGAAGGGCGTTCCATAATTGCTCGGTTGTCTTAGGATTTCTGGCTTTCGAACGTTCTCCTAGAATATTCCACACATTTTCAATAGGATTGAGATCTGGGCTTTGAGCAGGCCAATCCATAACAATAAACTTTTTAGCTTTGATTAAGTTCATGACCACCTTAGCTTTGTGACATGGGGTATTGTCCGGCATGAATATGGGTGGTAGCTTAGTTGAATTTCTCAGCACAGGCATGACATGATCTTTTACAAGTTGTTTATAAATTCTTGCATTTACCTTTCCATGTAATCGCACCAAAGGACCCACACCATCTCCAGATATCATCCCCCAAACAATGACACTTCGTCTACCGAATTTAACACTAGTATAAAGGCATTTGGGCGACAATTTTTCATCTACTTTTCGATGAATGTACCTTTTCCCATCTGAGACAAATAACATAAACTTAAATTCATCACTGAAATGCACCGTTTGCCATTTTTCTTGAGACCACAACACATGTTCGGTTGCAAAGGTAAGACGACACTTTTTATTCTTGGAGGTGATCAGTGGCTCCACTGCAGGTGCTTTTGCTTGTAGGTCATGTTCAACTAAACGACGAGACACAGTTTTTCGAGATAAAGTTTTCTTCAGTACAATGCTCATTTCCTGAGAAACAGCAGCAGCAGTTTTAAATCTGTCCTTTTTAATCAATTTTACAATAGCACGATCTTCTCTCTTGTTCGTTTTTCTTGGCCGACCTGTAGACTTTCTTGCTTCACACGAAGCACAATCATCGTAGACCTTAAGAATACCGTGAACAACACTTTTTTGACTTGTTAACAATCTTTGAAATAGACCCAATACTTAAATTATCCTTCTTTCGAAGCTTAATAATCTGCTGACGAATTGGTAACGGAGTAAGTGGCATTATATTAACAAAGTACACTGCAGATATTCTTACTAATATTTAGTAAACGAACCGTCACGTAAACAAATTAAAAATAAATTGAGTTTGCCGGTTAAACACGGAGGAAAAGCAACCGTTCTGATCATTTTGGCCGCCATGGGTTTTGCAGTAAATCACTAAATCATCCATAACTTTTGTAGTATCCTCTCAAATTACACCAAAATCTCAGACAATAACAAATAATATCGTATTTATTGTCTGTGGAAATTATAGAATATAAAGCAACTTTGATAAAAACTATACCTACTTTTCTGACAAAAACAATGCCCTTCTGAACATTTTGGCCATAACTGTGTATATATATATATATATATATATATATATATATATATATATATCGGATGCAATGAGAACGAAAGTAATATATAAACTCTAACGTTCACCAAACTGCTATGAACAAGCACTATTGTTTCACTCTGTCACCTTTTTGCTTTATATATATATATATATATATATATATATATATATATATATATATATATAACTGGAAGGCCGTTTCGTCCTATATTTGGGACTCATCAGTATTGCGCATCCACTACCGAGAATTGAAACCCGGATACGTTGCCAGGCAAACTCCATACCAACTGTTACAACGGGACTCGGTGACGAAGAGGTGGCGAATCAGACTCGATATAGCGCCGCTCGATCACATATTCCGTGGTGGAACTCAACTGAGTTTCTTTTTTTACCCATAGGACTGTGTCCCCTCGAGCCACGACTACTATCACCAAGCCGCTCCAACCGTCCCAAATATAGGACGAAACAGACGTCCGGTACTTTCTGTATTCTGTTGAGGTTTCTAGACTCGATGAATTACTTTATTATAATTCTCAAATCCTCCTAATTATTTCTATATATATATATATATATATATATATATATATATATATATATATATATATATAGATAGATAGATAGATAGATAGATAAACAAATGGAAAAAGGAAGTGACGTTTCCCATACAACTTGCTTACAAGCAGAATTGTTTATAATCATTTTTGGTTCCCACCGGTCGAGGTGCAATTGAAATGCATCAAAATTGCGGCCATAACCACTCATGGGAAAGATTTCAGGAATAAACTCTGAGGACCAATCCCGAGTCGCGGTCCCTAAGACAGCCCGATGTTATGTTCAACATCGTTCTGGCAACTCTTGGAAATGAAAAAAAGAGAAAGGTAGACAAACAATCGAAAGAATCTTATTCCCCTGTTCACCCCGGTGCCGCTATCACCACCAGTGATTGATTCCGGATTAACCCCACACCACCCATACTTCCTCCACTACCCATCATAAGCAAGTCTTTTTCCCGATACCATTCCGAGACCATTACTTTTCACTCATCTCAACTCAGAGTGTTTGGCCGTGGTAAGTGGAGATCCATTTCAGAGTCGCCTTAATTTTCATCCAAACTCCATTGTAAATAAGTCCGCCGGCGCTGTCCATAGAAAAGAGAAACTTAAAGATTGAAATGAATCTTCTGTAGAATCATTTGTAAGTAAGCTACATTACCTTGCGTCATCTTGTAGATATGTAGATGTATGTGTCATTCTTTGAATTTTATTTTATTTTGTTGCTTTAGTTTACGATGTTTCCACCTATCTGATCTTGCATCCTACGTATTTTGCTCTCTTCGTTGTTATCAATTAACAAATTTCTTACTTTATCCCCTCCTCTACAACATAATTAATTTAGAATGTTCTCACCTACTGTTGCTTATCAATGCTGAGAAACTAACGCGACAAGAGGGAACTAAGTTTTACCATCCCGTTTTTTTTTAGTTACTAGTAGACATAAGAACTTAGTATAAGCTATAACTTATTATAACCTCCCTCGTATTTTATATGAAGAGATATGCTCGCCTGTCATCCGGCCCACAATCCTACCATGTTTATTGAATGGGTGTAGAAGTACATCCCTTGTCCCTTGATCAGAGTATGTTTTACCGTTTCTCTGTCGTTCTTCTACTAGGATCGCAATGATATAACTGTTTTATTTTTTGGTGATCAGACTAGACAGTGGCTGTGACATTCCATTATGAGGATACTGGGTTGGCAGTTTGCTGGCTACTGCTTCCGACTGGTCTTTAGGGGCCCGAACATTTTTGGTAGCGAGTAGAGAGGCTGCTCCGATCAACAGTCGCATAATTTCGTAGTATCTGCGCTGCCATGTCACGCATGGCTAGGTGTCCCTGCATGTATTTCCGGTGGGCAACTCTGAAGTTATATTATACTCTGCTCTCAGTCACACACTGGCTAGTTTGTATTGACATTGATGACAGATAGTGACAATTATGGTGCTCTTCTTTCTCGTTCCTCAAAACATATCTCATGGAAATCACAACGAAAAGAAATACAACTAAACCAGAAAAAAAACACCTACGCACCTAAATCTTTCTTTCTTCAATGATCAAAGTATCCGTTTTCTACTTTTGCAGTGTAGAATCTTGGCCCTTTGTAAAACAAACTTGAATTCTTCCATTGCTACCAATGAATTCTTGGCTCCAGGCTATCTTCCCCGTTACTGAAAAGATTACAGCATTCACATGCATGGCTTTTGTGCTTACATTCGGGATAAACTTCCGATGGCCAGGGAATTGTTTCTCGAGACCGCTGACTACTATTTCATCTGCTTCCGTCGTTCTACTACTAAACTCTGTCAGCTATCTCTTTTTCTTTTATCGCTCCCCCTCTTCTCAGGACTACAGTATATAAGGCGCAATAGCTGACAGTATAGAAAAGGCACTTTCTCTCCATCGATCTGCGGACATCTTTGTCTTCGGTGACTTTAAACTACCATTTACCTCTGCCTCGATACTAAAGTTTTGATCAGTCAGACAAGGATAAATTGGCAGCAGATGTACAAAACGAACACAAGACCGTCGTTAACTGGGACAAAAGGTGGCTTGTGAATTTTAACGCCCCCAAAAAGAAACTTTTCTCCATTAATCACCTGAGAGACCCCTTACTGCCTTTCATCAGTACGGCTGATACTATTCTCCAGGAAAGTGACGCTACGCCTTCTCGGGTTAACGTTATCAGCTGACATGATGTGAAAAGACGATATGGAATCCATTGCTACGACCGCTGCTAAGAAAGTCGGTTCACTATACCGGGCGAGATCATTTTTCTCTCCGGAATCTATCTTGCATAACTACCATTCGTCCATGCTTAGAATATTTCTGCCATATATCGTCCGGTGTCCCTGCTATTTACCTGGAGCTGCTTGATAAGATCCAAAATAGAATCAGCAATATTATTGGTCCTGATCTGGCAGTTCAGTTTCATTCACTTTCCCACCGCCCTAAGGTTACATCTCTGTGCCTTTTTTTAAAAAATAAATGCCTTCAATAGTAATTGTGCGGATGAGCTCTTCGCTATGGTACCTAGACTGTATGCATTTAAACGCTGTACGAGACTTGTAGCGATATCTGATCTATTTGCATATGTAAGCGTAAGTTCTATCTCACGGCTATTTCTTCTCTCGCTTGTGGAACATCCTTCCGGCTCCATGCTTTCCAGCCAGCTTTAATCTGCAAAAATTTAAATTTAAATATGTCTACTTGTTTCTTGTTTAATTAGTTAGGGCTATATAAGCGTTTTAAGATAACCAGTTTTTCAGCAATTGTTTCGAAATATTGTCCACATCTTTATTGACATGTTCACAATGTTTCGACCGCTTTACGCTCCGGCCTTCTTCAAGTGATTAGAATGTCTAACTGAACCGTTTATTTTGTCCACCAGGGTAGATTATTCTAGTTCCGCGTGCCTTGCCTCTTTCGGATGTCTCCAACTTTTTGTTCACTACTGCAGTAGCCAGGTATTGAACTCACAACTCTTTGGGTCATGTCACTGGATTCAACCGACAATTTTATCCATTGGGTGATATGTCCTTGAGAACATCAGTGTATGAATTTTTGGGACTTATAAACTTAATGTCTCTGTAACCATTTTCTTTTACCAAAGCTCATATTGCAATTTTGTTGTCATTGTTGCTTTTCTCTAGCACTGCGGATTACTTGTTTCCATATTGTATTTATTTCTATTCTCGGTCGGCTTAGGAGATTTTTGTGGCCTAGTATATGTGCTGATTCCTTATGTTTTCGTATTTTCCAGTGATGTTCTCTGTCTATTATTTCGATCTCATCCCACAGGAGTGTGATCTTTCTTTTTCCTCCATAGTTCGAAATAGTTAAAAATTCCAATCTCCTGAAGAAAGCCGGAGCGTACAACGGCCGAAACGTCGTGAACATGACAATAAAGATGAGGACGACAGTTCAAACAATGTAAATAATGTAAATAATTACAATACATCATCTCAGAATATTGGTTGATTTTGTTTAACGGAATATCAACCTTTATTGGTTATTTATTGCCGAAATCTAAATATTTTAAACATAGTTTTATGGCTTCAACTATAGATAAAATGTATTGTTGGTCAACTCAGAAAAATTCCTGGTCAAAATAAGAACGGATTCTAAAAATAATTCTGATGTCTGGTCAGATTTTGGGGAAGTGTGTTTGGCAAAGAATGTTTCAGTACCCCCTCTTATGAATATTAATAGTCGATCATCTATTAACGAGGATTAAACTCCCTCCGCTAGTAATGGCCTGGAAGGTGTGTTTGTTAACAGCTATTGCTTTATATATAAGTTACATCGTAGGATATATATGTGAATGGATGGCAGGACTTGAAATGGTAGGGATGGTAACAAGACAAATATTACTAAGAACTACAAATGATGTGAAGTTGTAGACAGTCATTATCAATCCTGGTTCATAAGAAAATGAATGGATCTTGAATATAAATATATCCCATTTTATCTTTGAAGTGTTAGCAAATACGTCTTTGCATTTCGTGTTAATCTTAAATCCTCATTTTTCGCATGCACTGGCCATAGTATTCTTAAATCCTCATTTTTCACATGCACTGGCCATGGTATTCTTAAATCCTCATTTTTCGCATGCACTGGCCATGGTATTCTTAAATCCTCATTTTTCACATGCACTGGCCATGGTATTCTTAAATCCTCATTTTTCACATGCACTGGCCATGGTATTCTTAAATCCTCATTTTTCACATGCACTAAACATGGTATTCTTAAATCCTCATTTTTTACGTGCACTGGCCATGGTATTCTTAAATCCTCATTTTTATATGCACTGACCATGGTATTCCTAAATCTTCATCTTTCACGTGCACTGCCAATGGTATTCTTAAATCCTCATTTTCACATTCACTGGCAATGCTATTCTTAAATCCTCATTTTTCACATGCACTGGCCATGGTATTCTTAAATCCTCATATTTCAGATGCCCTGGCCATGATATTCTTCCGTGGAATAAGATCACAGTCGCGAAATTGTTCGGCGATATTGAAAAGGTGACATTACGTAGCAGTCCAGTATTTTCTTCTTAGCTTACGGTGCTATTTTTCGATCCCTTTGTGACGGAGCCAATTTCTAAAAACATATATTTCGTTATTCCTATCCATCATCTGTTGCCATCTTCTATCTTTAGAAGACACGGATTGAAATCCAAAAATGTACTATTTCTGCTTCAGATTCGCTTTCCAGTCTTGATGGAATGCAAAATCGTTGACGAGGGGAACATTTTCCACTCTTCCGCCTGTATCCTACAGAGCCAACATCGCAAGCCTATCGCTTTACACTCTCGCTCGTTCGGATGTGCTCCATTCAGACCTTTTTCGGCTAGGAGACACGATTCTACCTCCATCGAGTCGAATCACACTCATTTCCACCATATTCCAGGTGTAAGGATAAGATTCCATCAACCAGCTTATTCACAAGAGCTGCTTATCTGTAGAAGAGACTCCTGCACTATGAAACCTAAAAAACTTAACTTATTCAAGTCACGTGTAAATCGTTATCCTTATAATGTTCACTTCTTACCACGCCTTCTTGCATTCATATAGCAATTCTCATTCAGTAATTCTCTATATTGAGTGGCTCTCGAGCTTTGCACTTTATACAAAAAACAAAACAACTGCACTAACCAGACAGCTGAGTTTTCGCAATTGTTTGATTTTTACGACACCTGTGTCTAATTTGGATTTGCTCCTATTGGTCGCAACTATACTTGCTGTCTTCATAAACGAATGCTTAGTTCTGTCGTTGTAATTTAATGTCCTAAACAACATATTTATTTTAAGTATCGGTCTCGTTCTGAATTTGCTCCCAACGCCGTCTCCTGCTTGTACTATATGTTCCCCTCCAGGACATGGGTAATCATGGCCCCCCTTAAATTTCTGTCTCTGGCTGCTCTAAGTAATATTCGAACGTTCACCATCTTTATTTTCTTTGTGTTCTGTTATCCATTCAGAAAACAAAAACAAAACAAACAAAAAAAAACCTCCCCTCTGCCGTACAGCTCTTTCCTTCAGTAACTCACGTGAGTGTTGAATTCTTAAGGAACCCTTTTGTTGTAGAGTTACTTTCCGCAGTGGAAACTGTATTTGGACTAAATTCGGTCCTAAATAAGTTCGACGTACAAAAACGTTAGGAACTTGTTATAATAAGTATTACGCAGAGTAATCTAGTTGTGGTAGCTGACTACTTTCGTATTCGACTCCCCGTCGACCCTCACTGACTCCTACTTATATTAGGTGGGAGAATCTATTATCTATAGACATAGGTGTGTTTCACCATAACACCTTTCTGCCTTATTACGTCTCTCAGATATGTCAACTGTCTCTTTCTGATTGTAAGTATACGTTTACTTGCTGTTCTTCTTTTCCTTAATGCCGCTTTGTTGCTGACATGTTACATCTATGGTATTGTTAGTTCGACTTTAAAAAACAAGATCTCCATCGCTTCTCACATTTTCATAATCTGTGAGAAGGTAGGGAAGGAAAGCAATAAGAAAGGACTAAACACCAAATGCAAAAAGGAAGAATGCATGATTGCCAGCTAAAGGAAAATTCCAACATGCGAATTCCAAGTTGGAGATAGAAAATTCAAACAAGCACAAAAATATATTTGTCACGTTTTAACAGAGGACGGAATGTGTGACACCGAAATACGAAGGCGCATTGGGATAGCGAGAGAGGATTTCCAATTAAGATTAAGAATCTTGAAGCAAAAGAAACGTGGTTCTACAGAAGGATACTGCGAAATTTTGGATAAAAATGAAAACAAAAATGACACCTATACTTAACCTCAGTAATAAACAGTAGCAATTTCTAAGATACATATTGAGGAATGAGGGCTTGGAAAATTTGATACTCACAGAGTATATTGAAAGCATGGGGGTCAGGGGAAAGCAGTGCATAACCTATTTAACGAGTTTGTGTAAATGGGTGGCAGAACAGAGTTCAGGAGAGAGGATAAAAAGACAAAATTTAATAAAAGCTATATAGGACAGGAAATTGTGGAGGTCCACGATCGACAACACTATAAAGGGACACAGCACAAAGAAAAATAAAAGCAGATTTTGAAACGTTTACGAACATATTGTAAATATAAATAACATAAGACTTTAGCACACTTTCTTTGTTTTTAAAAATACTTAAAAATACTGTCTTAATACTTTGCTTAGTTTCTGAATGTTATTTACAATTCAAATGCGATTCACTGTTACAGTTCCTGTCAGTGTTAAATACATATCTGCTCCTTCTGTATACCATGTCTCTTCGGGATGTGGGCGATCATGACTCTTCCACAATTTTCTATCCTTTGTAGCGTTTAGTAACATTTTTTTAATCATTTCAGCCCAAGTTAGCCAATAAAGCCACTAAGACGAAAAGAGTTACAGGGTGTTAGAGAATATGAGAAAAAAAAACATATTACGGAGAGAGAACAATTAAAAGAACAACAGTTAAGAAGACGGTAGACAACGATTGACATTTCATTTAAATTTTCGAAGATCAAACTTAGCTGAGATGCAAGAAACCAGAAGAAGATTCTACAAGTGCGATAGAAGAATCTGTTAGCATATAAATTACGGTAACATCTAGCCATTTAAACAGTAAAATGGTGAGACCTTGACACCAATCTAGTACCGCGCTTAAATTCATAAAATCCAGATTTCTATCGAAGAAAGTTCATCAGAACGATTACAATTAAAATATTTATAGAAAAGGCACAGGAATCTCTTTTAAGCATTGTTCCAAATCTTACCATATTACACTTTCTCGTTAAGTATGTTACCCGTAGTTTTCTTATGTCCCTTCCGCCTTCAATATGTTCCGACAGTCATATTCTCCAAGCATTCTAATTATGTGCCCTAGAAATTTCAACACTGTGTCTATCAAAATATAAACGTCCGATTACATTTTCTTTAAGATTTTCTCGTTATTCAGATGTTTAGTCTATAAGTTTCACAGTATCCTTCTGTAGAAGCAATATTCTCTCGCCTTATGTATCTTCTTCATCTGTGATGAGATTGACCAGCATTGGTTGGCACAGAGGTGGGCTTATATTTCCTAACAATTTAGGTTTTTTGTTCTTCTGTATATCAAATTAAATTTTCCTGTTTCTTAATATGTCGATTCTCTTTTGGAAAGCACCTTTCGTTATCCCAATACGCCTTCGGATTTCGGTGTTACATTTTTTCGTCTTCTGTTTGAGCAATTCCCAGATATTTAAATGTTCATACTTGCTCCACCAATTCGTAATTTGCATTTTGAGCTGTTCCTTTGTTAACAAGCATATATTCTGTCTCCTTACAATTGAGGCTTAGTCTTTTCTTCTCTCCTTCTTTTACTGCATTGTGTAAGAATTCATGCAGTTTCCTTTCTGTGACTCCTATCATCATTGTTTCATCTGCATATGGTTGGTAGCTAAGGCTGTGTCCATTAATAATCAATTCTGATAGGACTTCCACTTCTCTCAGGATCGCCTCGCTGTTAAGGTTGAATAAGTTTGTTGAGAACTCGCATACTTGTCTTTCGCCCCTTTCTATTTTATCTCTTTTGAAATTCATTTTCTCTTCGTATGCAGGCATATGAAGTAGAGTGGAACCTCGGTTCATGAATTTAATTCGTTCCTGAAAGCCGTTTGTAACCCGAAATGTTCGGAAACCGAAACTATTTTCCAATAGGAATAAACGTAATGAAAGTCACAGTACAATTGGAAAAGAAAACCACGGCACAACGCAAGGATGTTTACAACACGGCCGTCGATTCAGAAATTATTCCGTTCGCGTTAACTTGGTTCGGCTATGTTGTTCGAGAACCGAAATTTTGTTCGATAACCGAGGCATTTCATCTCGAATTTTCTGTTAGAAAACCGATTTGTTCGACATATGAGACGTTCGAGAACCGAGGTTCCACTGTATAAGTTTTGGATTGTTCTATCTTTCTCAAATAGGTCAAGCTTACCTAGCAGTTCAAATAGTTCTTTGTGACGAACATTATCAAAAACATTTGCATATCCATGATTACATTACCTTTCTGTTCTTGAAGTCAAAGACGTTTGTTTTTCTTAGGTCTGTGTACAACAATGTAACCACATCGACCTTGCATCTGCATGCAACCCCTGTTTAACCTGGCTGCCGTTTTAATCTCAAAGACAAACCTCCAGAGCTTTCTTCGAATAATTCTTGACAAAACAAGAAAACCGTGATGCCGAGAAATAACTCTCAATTATTTGATTATCTCATTTGCTGCATTCATTCATTTGACAGCACGTTTTCTTTGGAAATTAAAAATCATGTCATGTTATATATTTTAACTGGCTTCTATTCGTTCGCCTTTCCGAGTTGATTCGTTCTTTATTTCCCATTCATTCGCTCGTTTCAGACTTGATCTTCTTCGGATTTTTTTTGTCTGCAAAAACCATTTTCATGTCTGTCAATGTGTGTGGGAGACGGCGAAAAGAAAAAAAGAAAGAAAGGCCGGTTGATCAAATGCGTGATAAGTGAAATAAGACTACCTATGTGCATTTGACAGCACCGCACTGTATTAGGGGTTTCTTTTATTTCCTTCCTTTTTAGATTTGTTTTCCGTTTCATTTTCATATTTTTCTGATTTTTTGTTTTTCTTTCTTCCAATATTCCTTCATTTAAATCATTCATTTTTTAATAATTTTGAATTATTTTTCTTTTTTTTTCGTTCTTTATCTTTTCTTTCTTTTTGACATAATTGCAATGGATTAATGATTTCCTTCCTTTTCTTTTTCATATTCCGTTGCTGGCCACATTTTATTTGCCTTTTCCTTTCATTTCAGTCTTTCTTTTTTATTTCCTTCTTTAAACTTTCTCTCGTTTTCATTTCTTTCTTTCATTTTTCTTATTCTTTCATCTTTCTGTTTTCTTTTGCTTTCTTTCTTTCTGTCATTCTTCCCTTTTTCTTTCTTTCAGTTATTTATTCGTTTTTCGTTTTTTCTTTGTTTCTTTCTTTCTTTCATTCATTCTTTCTTTCTCTCTTTCTTCATTTCTTTCTT
This sequence comes from Acanthosepion esculentum, assembly GCA_964036315.1. Lineage (NCBI taxonomy): Eukaryota > Metazoa > Mollusca > Cephalopoda > Sepiida > Sepiidae > Acanthosepion > Acanthosepion esculentum. Next base: position 73,518,935 of record OZ038488.1, read on the forward strand.
TCTTTCTTTCTTTCTTTACTTATGTGCTGTTTTTATTCCTCTTTTTATCTTTTTTTTCTTTTCTGGTATTTTTTACACTTTTCCTCTGTTTTTCCTTAAATAATTCTCAATTGTATACTTTTTTATTTACTTTATTCTAAGTTGATTTATTTTCTCTATTTTCGTTCAATACGGAGTACTTTACTTTTTTTCTTTCTTTCCAATTTTTTTCCCTCTAACTTTACTTTCTTTCTTGCTTTATTTCTAAATTTTCTGTTTTCTTTCTTTCTTCATTTTTTATTTTTTAAAATTGATTGATTTTTTCTCTTTTCTTTCTATCTTTCTGTCTGTTTTCTTTCTTTCTTTCTTTCTTTCTTTCTTTCTTCCTAAACTAAGTACTTTTCTTTAATTTCTCCTTTATTTATTTCTCAACTAACTTTTTCTTTATTTCATTCTAAATTGGTTGCTTTTCTTTTTCTTTTATGGTAAATTTACAATAATTTCTCCTTCGATATTTTTTTTCATACTTCTTTCAGAATTTCTTTCTAATGTTCTTTTTCTCAAAATTTCTTTGTTTCTAAATTTCTTTCTTTTAAATAGACTACTTTTTCTTTATGGTTTGTTCGTTTGTTCATTTCATTACCACACCTTTCCATTTTCGAAATTATTCTAATTTTAATTTCCGGTTAGTTTATATTTATAAAAGTAAGACTTTCTTTTTCCTTCTTCTTCCTTTTTTCCACAAGGATTCCGTTTCAACCTCACAATATTATTTTATTTCCCCACGTGTCATTTCTTTTTTTTCCTTTATCAATATTTCTTTTTTTCTTCCCTTTTTTTCACTTTTTTCCTTTATCAATATTTCTTTTTTCTTTTTTTCTTTCTTCCCTTTTTTAAATTTTTCTTTCTTTATCATTATTTCTTTTTTTCTTTTTTTTCTGTCTTCCCTATTTTATTTTTTTCCTTTATCAATATTTCTTTTTCCTTTTTTCTTTCTTCCATTTTTTTTTTTCCTTTATCAATATTTCTTTTTTTTCTTTCTTCCCTTTTTTATTTTTTTTCCTTTATCAATATTTCTTTTTTTTTCTTCCCTTTTTCTTTTTTTCCTTTATCAACATTTCTTTTTCCTTTTTTCTTTCTTCCCTTTTTTTATTTTTTTCCTTTATCAATATTTCTTTTTTTCTTTCTTCTCTTTTTTATTTTTTCCTTTATCAATATTTCTATTTTTATTTCTTCTCTTTTTAATTTTCTTTTTCCTTTATCAATATTTCTTTTTCTTTTTTTTTCTTTCTTCCCTTTTTTAAATTTTTTTCTTTCATCAATATTTCTTTTTTCTTTCACCCCTTATTTTTAATTTTCTTTTTCCTTTATCAATATTTCTTTTTCCTATTTTTCTTCCTTTTTTTAATTTTTTCCTTTATCAATATTTATTTTTCTTTTTTTCTTTCTTCCCTTTTTTATTTTTTTTCCTTTATCAATATTTCTTTTTTCTTTTTTTTCTTTCTTCCCTTTTTTCTTTTTTCCTCAATCAATATTTCTTTTTTTTTCTTTCTTCTCTTTTTTTAAATTTTTTTTTTCTTTCTTCCCTTTTTTTAACACGAAGTCATTCCTTAATTTCCATCATTTGGTTATTTATATTTTTCTTTTTTCTGTTTTTTTTTAATCGGTCCACGCTTTTCAAATTGTTCTTTCTCTTGTATGTGAGTCTTCCCCCACTTCTTCAATTCGTTCTCTCTTTGAATCGTCCTTTTATCTTCTGATCTTTTTCAATACTTCGTGTTTATTTACCTTGACTTTAGATGTCCTCTCTTCGTATTCATCATGACGTCCTCCCAGGATTAATCTCACAGCGTCCTTTATATGTTCTTTATGACTCTTTAACTTACCTTTATGGCACGGCTATTTACTCATACATAGCTTCACGTCCAATATCTATTCACATCGAAAACCAACTCTCTAGTGCCACCCAGCTTCCAGCCAAAACAAGCATTAAAAACGTGGCATTCCTTAACCGCTCCCGTCAAAACAATCTCCTTCTCCATGTATATGTGCATGTGTGTGTGTCTCTCTCTCTTTAATCTCCCTTATATACATATATATATATATATGAAAAAAGGGATGGGTGTTTTATTTATTAATCCGACAAATTTATATTACTTAAACGTTATTCTATTACTTAAACTGAGATGATGAGTCTGTTTCTAGAGTCAAAGAGAAATCTGTGTTTGAAGGCACTATTCAACTCCGCGTGGCCATTGACACGCTCTGTAGCCGCGAGGTCAAAGCACGTAAGATCCCAAATAGCGGGGGGACGCGGATTTGAATCCTGCTGGAACGTGCATATTTTTCAATAATAAGATTCCTCTAATATTCAGGTCGCTAGACAAAAATAAATACTAACAAAATAAACGGAGCGTCTACTCAAATGCGAGTATCCAATAAAACTAACATTTAAGCCATAAATTATCTGTCATATATGTTTAGAACATTCGCATTCTGACCATGAGACCTGGGTTCGAATCTCACCACGGTCGATTTGCCAGGAAGGAGACTTCCTGATGTTATAAGACTGGAGGTGTCGATCTCATCATGCGTCACCTTTGGAAAGTGCCTGAAAGCTATACCACCGGTTGACCCAAGCTTTGTGAGTGAAATTGGGTAGACGGAACTCTTGGGGGTCGGTCGATAGCACGAAGCCACAAGTCATCGTGGCTGAGGGCTTGAGCATTATGGCTTTGTTGAAATTGTTCATCACGCTAGATAACACTCTATTTCCCAGAAATTGTAAATAAGGTCTGCTCAGCATAGTTGCAGTATAAACCACAGGTAGGCCCTGTGGGTGTTGAATAAACGCACATGCGCCTGAGAAATGGTCTGCAATAGGGATGGGCTAGCCGCCCTATCCTCGAATAAAAGTGACCAGCTATACATGCTTACATGTTATTATTGCATTTACATTTGTTCATGTATGCATTCTTAGTTTGTTGATTTGTTTATTATTTACTTAATTTGTTTATTTATTTAATTTTAATTCTTTTTATATTTTTTCGGTGTTTGGTTGTCTTATTTGTTTACTTCAAAGTATTGGCTTTGTCTCAGTATTTTATATTATCTGCGTTTTATATACAGCATGTATTTTTCTGGTAGTATTTTACAAAGTATTTGTTCTTATTTTTCGATTTTTGAATAACATAGTAAAAAATTGTCTTCGTGTCTGCATTTTAAGATAAGTTCTGATCGTTTATTTAACAATGTCTGTTGGTCTGGGAAAGTGATTATAACTATTTTTCTCTCTCCATATAGAGTTTTCTGTTTTGGAATTTATTGTTGTAAGCTGATGCTGTTTTCTTCCTTTACTGTGATATTTTTGGTGTAATTTGATTTTTTGTTCATAATTTCCCATATATTTTAAGAAATCATTGTGTTGCTCGCGTATTTACTATTTGTAAAAGATATTTGTGTGTGTATTTTCTGTTTCCAGGGTGCTTCAGTTACTGCAGTGTATATTTTGCCTTCGTTATCTGCTGAATTTACAGTGGCCTGATATATTATATTGTTGTGCAAGCAATTGCCATTTAAGGAACATCCCTTATTTACTCTGCAGTTACATGTGGTTTTGACTTGTGCGGGCGGTGTGTTGGTTATTTTTCTATTGTGCTTTTTGTGTTCTGTTCTCGGTGCAAATGTCGTTGACTTTTACCATGTTTCTGTTGAATATATTCTGGAGAGTGCTTGATCGTGGGTGGTGCTTCTGTATGTGTTTAATGAATATTTTTTCTACACTTATTTTTACGTATTTTGTTGCATGATTCTTTTCCTGTTGTTTCTTTTATTTTGTGATGTGTAAATGGGTGCTGCCAAAATTCGACTATCTTTGAGGGCTGTTTTATAAGGGTTTTTTTTTTTGGCTTCCTTGAAGATGGTTTCATTAGAAGAATTGTCAGAAAACCTGCAGTGAATTGATTCTGAGATCTGCTTGATAATATTGGATGGTTGGTAGGTGCCTCTATGTAAAGTGGTTTGTCTTATGGTTGATATCTACCTTTTCTTAGGTTGAGTGTGAAATCCGGGAAATCTGCTTCTTTTAGATTTGTTTTTGTGTCTGTATTGAATCCCATATTTTTGAAAATTTGTATGATGATTTTCTTTCTGCTTTTATCTGTTTGTTACTGTTTCTGAAGATAACGAGACTGGCGTCCCTGGCGATGGCTATATAATTTTTTATCTATTATTTTTCTTAGCTCACTTAATAAATACATGTCTATGAGCACGCAGATTCTGCACTATCAACACTTTCTTTTATAATGTCAAAGTTTCCTTCTTTCTTTAACCACCTGTCTTCGTTATCGAATAATAGTGGTTTTCGGCAGTGCTTAATGATTGTCATTCGTTTTTGTTTATTTTTATTTGTTCTGGAGTTAACGAGATGGCCTTATCTATCATGGGCTCGGTTATAGAAGGTCATAGAAATCTTTTATGTCTCGTCGTATAAATTAGCAATTACGTTATTTTTTTTTTATGTTGCGGAACCTGTCTATAGTTTTTATTTGTTTTTTCATCTGTTTACTCCTAATTTCGTGCTTAGTTTTAAATCAATTATTTCTAGTATTAATTTAATTATTTTACATGGATCTTTTATTGCTGGGTTTATGAGTCTGCTTATTGGGTTTATTTTGAAGTTTTCTTTGTGGTCTTTTAATGTAATCAATGTTTGCGATTTAGCGATTTTGTGCATTTTATTCGGTCGTCTAGTTTTAGTGTTTGAGAAGTTTTAACTTCTATGTTAATATCATATTCTGTAATTTTTTTTTCTGTATGCTTTGATTATGTTGTCCTTGAGTAGGGTGTTGGTGTGGGGGCTAGTTCATATGGTTTCTATTTTTGTTCGATGTAATCAATAGGTTTGGTGAATTGTTTATTTTGGGTATATATACAATCTAATTGCTTATGAAATTTTATGTTTCTTACTAAATTAGTCAAGTCTCTATCGAGATGTTTACTGTTTTTCTTAATTTCTATTCTCTTTTTTATACTTCATCTGTGTTATCGAAGACATTTCATTTTGAATTTTGGAGTTTGAAAGTTACTCGTTCACGTTTTCGTTTCTGTTAGCTTTTATTTCATCTTCATCTTCTTTGAATTTTCCTTCGTTTTTTTTTCTCCTTCTTTCTTTCAATTATTTTTTTAAACTTTTTCCTTTTTTTTCTCGTTTCCGTTTTCCTTTTTTTTTCTTCTCATATCATCTTCAATATTTTTACATGCCTCTCTTGTTGACTTTTTTGCTTGATTCTCTTTTCTTTTCGTTCTGTCTCTTCCATTTAATATTCATTTTATTATTTACCCGTTTTCTGCATATCATCTTTTTAATTAGATTTTTAAAAATTTTCTTTCTTTGTTTTTGGATTTTACATTTTCTTTTTCTTTTACTATTTACTTGTTTTCTTAATTCGTTTTCACTTTTCTTTCTTGTTTTTAGTTCATAATGTTTTTCTTTTCTCTTTCACTCTTTATCTGCTTCGTTTTGTCTTCTTTCTTGCTTACCTTTTTGTAAGCATTTGATTTTTATATTTCGTTTATAATTTTTATTTCTCCCTTTCTTTCTTTTTCTTTCTTTCTTTTCCATTTAATTGTTCATTGTCTTTTTTATTTTCTTTCATTATTTACCCGTTTTCTGCATATCATCATTTTTATTAGATTTTTATTTTTCTTTCTTTTTTGATTTTACATTTTCTTTTTCTTTCACTATTTACTTTTCTTCCTTTCTTTCTTTCTTCTTTTAGTTTACAATGTTTTTTATTCTCTTTCACTCTTTATCTGCTTCGTTTTGTCTTCTTTCTTGCTTGCCTTTCATTTTTTACGCATTTGATTTTTCTATTTCTTTTTATTTCTTTCTTTCTTTCTTTCTTTCTTTCTTTCTTCTTGATTGTTTATTTTCTTCTTATTCTTCTTATCATTTAATCTCTCTCTTTTTCTTTCTTCGTCTCTCTTTTTGTCTTTTTTGCTTTCTTTCCTTCTAAAACGTTCAAATGAAAGACGGCAAATGTCGCTAATTCTTCATCTGCTTCAACACAGCCCTTGCTATGATTTAGTCCAACAAGGGAACTATAATGTCCATATAATAGCGGTGCATGACGTAGGAAACCTCAATTGTACGCACACAATACACATGAAGTGGTGCCCTGAATGGACTCGATCGGCCCTCCGAAAAGGCGGCTTTTGTTTGCAAGAGAATGGAAGAACGGAGACAAATACACGCCATTCAGTTGAAATCGACGAATAGTGAATTGATATTGTTGTTCGTGGTAATGAAATCAACACGAGGCTATTCAGCTCGATTCTCTGATTGTTCCGTAAGAAAATTGAAAAATCAGACAGTATGCGCTAGGGAAGGACAGCACTGCTTTGACTGTCATTTGAAAAGAATCGCGTTCACTCTTTACAACGGGTTTCTTTCTTAGCTAAATAAGTTGCTCAACCTCTCTACCCCCCACACCTTGCATTCCACCCCGCCCACCTTCATCGGCCATCAGCGACAACGCATAACCAACCATCACCTTCAAACAAATAAATAAATAAATAAGAAATAAAATAGAATAAAAATTAGAACGGAAAATATGTGAAATAGTGGAAGATTCCGTTGATTTTCTATACTGTCAGATCGCCAGTCAAGGGCGTACGAGGCGGAGAACCTTTAACCTTCCTAAAGGTGGTTACCAGGCGAATCTTCACAATATTGTCCGATATCAGAACAAATATTCTCTTTCTGTTTCTTTCTCTTTCTCTGTCTTTATATTTTGTCCATTCTTTACCAGAAATGACAACTTCGTCTCCAATTAGCCCAAAGCAGTAATCTTTCTTGTCACTTGATTTTTTTTATTCATTTTTTCTTTCCTTATTCTCTTTCTTTTATCTGTTTTAAAAGTTCTTTTAACTATCAAAGACTTCGGGCGATATTTTTCTTTTTGTTTCATTCATTACATATTTCTTCTTTTTCCAACGAGTCTTTCTTTCAGTTCTGCTCTAATCCTTTACGTTTTTGGTTTTTATTTTGTTTCTGTTTACCAAAGCTGTATCTTTTTTTTTCTAGCTCAATGAGACTTTTTGTTGTCCACCTCCCGCTCCGCCACTGGTCACAATTTTAATACCACTGGTCTCAATTCTTTCTTTCTTTCTTTCTTTCTTTCTAAGACCACTCGTCCCGATTCTTTCTTTCTTTCTTTCTTTCTTTCTTTCTTTCTTTCTTTCTTTCTTTCTTTCTTTCTTTCTATGACCACTGGTCTCAATTCTTTCTTTCTTTCTTTCTTTCTTTCTTTCTTTCTTTCTTTCTTTCTTTCTTTCTTTCTTTCTTTCTTTCTTTCTATAGACCACTGGTCCCGATTCTTTCTTTCTTTCTTTCTTTCTTTCTTTCTTTCTTATGCGTTCTTTCTTTCTGCATTTTTCTTTCTTTTTTCTTTCTTATACGTTCTTTCTTTCTTTTGCGTTCTTTCTTTCTTTCTTTCTTTCTTTCTTTCTTTCTTTCTTTCTTTCTTATGCGTTCTTTCTTTCTTTCTTTCTTTCTTATGCATTCTTTCTTTCTGCATTTTTCTTTCTTTCTTCTTTCTTATACGTTCTTTCTTTCTTTTGCGTTCTTTCTTTCTTTCTTATGCGTTCTTTCTTTCTTTCTTTCTTTCTTATGCATTCTTTCTTTCTGCATTTTCTTTCTTTCTTCTTTCTTATACGTTCTTTCTTTCTTTTGCGTTCTTTCTTTCTTTCTTTCTTTCTTATGCGTTCTTTCTTTCTTTCTTTCTTTCTTTCTTATGCATTCTTTCTTTCTGCATTTTTCTTTCTTTCTTCTTTCTTATACGTTCTTTCTTTCTTTTGCGTTCTTTCTTTCTTTCTTTCTTTCTTTCTTTCTTTCTTATGCGTTCTTTCTTTCTTTCTTATGCATTCTTTCTTTCTGCATTTTTCTTTCTTTCTTCTTTCTTATACGTTCTTTCTTTCTTTTGCGTTCTTTCTTTCTTTCTTTCTTTCTTATGCGTTCTTTCTTTCTTTCTTTCTTTCTTATGCATTCTTTCTTTCTGCATTTTTCTTTCTTTTTTCTTTCTTATACGTTCTTTCTTTCTTTCTTTCTTTCTTTCTTTCTTTCTTTCTTTCTTGCTTTCTTTCTTTCTAAGACCACTGATCCCGATTCTTCATTCTTTCTTAGAGTATTATTTATTTTTTCATTATTTTTTCTTTACGATTTTATTTATTTTTCTTTGTTCTCCTCTATAGCCCCTGATCGCCATCATTTATTCATTCATTAATTCATTCATTATTTATTTATTTTTAGCGTATTATTTCATTAAATTTTCTTTTCTTTTTTTTACGATTTTTCTCAATTTTCTTTGTTTCCATTCATGTAAACTGTTCTCGATCATTCATTCCTTCTTTCTTTCTTTCTTTTTTCTTTCCTTTATTTATTTGTCTATTTTTTAGCTCTGTATTTCTTTCATTTTTCTTCCCTTTTTTCTTTTCCTAATCTTTCGTCTTTTGCATTTCCATTTCTTTCTTTCTGTATTTCTTTCTTTCTCATCTAGATATGTAATACAATTCACCCTCAATTTTCTCTTTTTAATTTTTCCTAATTCTTTCTTTTTCTTCTTCGCCTGTTTTGTTTCCTTTTCTTCATATCTGCCTCACTTCTTTCTTTGTTTTGTATTATTCTTCCTTTCATCCTTCTTTTTTCATTCATTTCAATACGTTTTCGTTTCCTTTGTTTCTATCACACTCATTTCTTTCCGTTATTTTCACTTTTCCAGATAAATGGATTTATTTTATAAAACACATGTTTTTGATGGCAAACACAATGTTTTTTTTATTCATTTCTTCTTTTTTGTCATTCATTCATTTTTAGTTTACTTCTTTCTTTTTTTCCTTCAGTTCTCATTCATTCTACTTTTTCTTCGTGACATACTCCGTTTCCGACTTTTTTCTTTTATAATTTTCATTGAGTTTTGCATTACTTTTCATATTTTTTTCTTCCTCATTCATTTCCCATTCTTTTTTCTTTCTTTCTTTGTTTCTTTCTTTCTACTGAATTCATTGATCTTTTCATTCTCTTTCTTTCTTTTGGCATCTTTCATTTCTCTTTTTCTTTTTTCTTTCTTTCTTTCTACTGAATTCATTAATCTTTTCATTTCCTTTCTTTCTTTTTGACATGTCTTTCATTTTCGTTTCTTTCTTTCCTTCTCTCTTTCTTTCCTTCTTTCTCATGAACTCATTGAGTTTTGCTTTACCTTTAATTGTTTTTGCTTTCTCTTTAGTTCGCCATTCTTACTTATTTTCTTTCTTTCTTTCTTTCTTTCTGTCTTTCTTTCTTTCTTTATTTTTGTACTGAATTCATTGATCTTTTCATTCCCTTTCTTTTTGACATTTCTTTCCTTTTTTCTTTCTTTCTTTCTTTCTTTCTTTCTCATGAATCCATTGCGTTTTGCCTTACCTTTCGTTGTTTTTGCTTTCTCTTTAGTTCGCCATTCTTACTTACTTATTTTCTTTCTTTCTTTCTGGCTTTCTTTCTTTCTTTCTTTCTTTATTTTTGTACTGAATTCATTGATCTTTTCATTTCTTTTCGTTTTGACATTTCTTTCCTTTTTTTTTCTTTCTTTCTTTCTTTCTTTCTTTCTTTCTTTCTTTCTTTCTCATGAATCCATTGCGTTTTGCCTTACCATTCATTGTTTTTGCTTTCTCTTTAGTTTCCCTTTCTTTCTTTCTTTCTTTTTCTTTCTTTCTTTCTTTCTTTCTTTCTTTCTTTCTTTCTTTCTTTCAAAACCGTTATCTTCTGTTTATTTTACTTCCCTGTTTTGCCTCCAACATTTAGTTTCATATTTTTTGCTGTGTCATCTTAATCAATTTATTTCATCTATACGTTCTTTGTTCTTTCTTGTCATCTTAATACCGTTTTTATTACATCAACCATTTGATACACAAAAACCTATCACAGACATGTTCAGGACCTTTAATAAATTGTGTTCTCTTTTCAATCACTAAACTAGTTGCCGCTCTCACTTCCTTCAAATCTCTTTAATAGTTCTTTTCATATCTGGCTTTTTTTCTTTCTTTCTTTTCATTATCTCTTTTTTGAAAAGCTTTCTCGTTTCTTTTAACTAGTTTTCATTTATCATTTCTTCATTCTGTTTGGCCAACTTCTTTTCACCACTTAATCCTCAGTATCTTCAAATACTGAATGTTTTGTCAAACTCCGTTCGCTTTTTGCCATAGCGACAACACAGTAGCAGAATTTCTTCGTCTGAAAAATGTCCTTCTTTTTCATTCATTTCTTAACAACTTATTTATTTTATTTTCCTTCTTACCTGTTTTCTACACTTTCTTCGATATTGTCTGTATATTTTTGCCTGTCACATTTGTTATTGTTCTGGTTTATTTTTCTCATTTTTATCTTTTTTATTCGTTATCTTCTTTTTTCCCTTCTTCTTTATCTTCTTTTTATTATTCGCTTTTTTCTTTATGTTTCTTCTTCTTTATCCTTTTTCTTCTTTTTCTTCTTTTACTTCTTCTTCGTTATCGATATCTTCTACTTTATCTTTTTATTCCTTCTTTTCCTTACTTCTTATCCTCTATCTTTATTCTTCTATTCTTCTTTCTTTCTTCATATTTTTCTCTTTTTCTTCTTCTTCTTTATAATTCTTCTTTATTTTTTCGTTTTCTTCATTTTGCTTTATTTCTTCTTCTTTATCATTCTTTTTTCTTCTCTTTCTTTGTCTTTCTTCATAATCTATTTTATCTGTCTTTTTCTTCTACTTTTACTTATCTATCTCTCTTTTTATTCGATTTTATCTTTCTTTTTCTTACTTCTTCTTTTTCTTTTCCTCTTCACCATTTACTACTTCGCATCTTCTTTTTCACTTCGCCTGTTTCTTCTTCATAAATCTACTTATTTTTTCTTTTCGTATTTTACTGTCCTCTTGCACATTCTCATCCGCATTTCTGTTTTTATCTACTTTGCGTCTGTCTCCATTCTAAATTCCTTTTTCTTTTTCTTCTCAAATTTATTTTATTTCTTTTCTTTTTTTTTACTTTTTCATCTCATTCTTCTTCGTCCTACTTTCTTTTATTTACACTTTTATATATTTTTATCTAAATCTTTTATTTCTACAACTTGTATTTTTATTCGTACTTTTCTTCTCCTTCACATTTTTTGTTCTCTATTTTATTTATTTATTTTTTAATTTTTTCATTTGACTTTTATTCTACTTCATATTCTACGCCGCTTTCACTCTTCTGTTCCATTTTTCTTTTCTTTTTTCTTCTTCTGCTTCTTTATCTTTTTTCTTTTCGTTGTTTACTCTAAGCCTCATTAATCTTTACAATTTTCTTTCTTTCTTTCTTTTTCTTCTTTTTTATTTTTGTCTCTCAGCATTCGTATTCATTTTTTAACTTTTATTTCTACTTTATTTCTCTTTTAGCACGTTTCTTCATTTCCTTCTTTTCTATTTTTGCTCTAAGTCTCATTAATCTTCTGACTTTTCTTTCTTTTTCCTTACGTTCATTCTTTATTTCTTTATTCTGCTTCATCATTTTTTTTTATTTCTTTCTCCTTCTCAATTTTCTTATTTCTCCTTCTTTATCTTTCTTTTTTGCTCTTGTTCTTATTCATCATTTCACTTTTCATCATCATCATCATCATCATCATCATCATCATCATCATCATCATCTCTCTGTTGTCACATTTCCTCTTCTGTTTATTCTTCGTACTTTCCTTTTATTTCTTAGTTTTTAAATTTTTCTTTTTCTTCTTCTTTTTCTACTACAACTACTACTACTACTCTTTTTTTTCTTTTTCGTCTTCTTTCATTCTCTCTGTATTTCTTTGTTGCTTTCTCGCCCTCGTCCCATCAAATCACCTGCCATGCTTTTATTCGTTTGATATTTATTACCTGGAGATCTTTTTCATCTTTTTACTTACTTTGAACATTTTCCTGTCTGGCCCTGTTATATTTCAAAGTTATTTTCTCCACCTATTCGACCCCTATTATTTTCTCTTTTCCCAGAATTATCAACTACTCCGACCCAAATCGCCATGTATTTTTTAAAACTCCCTTTTCCCACTTTTTCTATCCTTTTCATTAAACCTACCATTCATTTGACGACCATGATTATCGCCTTGTCTAGCTTCCCTATGCGCACACTTTTCTTTTGTAACTTATTCATTTATCACTCGTTAAGGCCTTCACTTGCCAAAATACAAAAGGGTTACAAGAAAGGAAACGAAGTGCATAAAGAAAGTGAGAGGCACACAAAAGAAAAAATATTGAAGGTAACCCATCAACCATGGAAGGAAAAGAAAGGAAGAGAAACCAATATGGCGTCCACGCATCACTGGCCGTCGTTAAATAAATGTCGTTGAGTTAGCGTGACTGTTTCTGGGGCCTACTTTGTTCGCCCGAGTGTGAATCAATTTTGTTCACACTCAATTATTTATTGGGGGAGAGATAGCACTAATTATGTAAACAGAATTAACCACAGATTGGCCAAGAGACAGGGTTTTTCTTTTTCTTAAATAGGGCGTTCAGAATAGAGCAAATATAAAGGAAAATAAACAGAATAATGGGAAATACAAGGAATTGAAAAAAGGTGAAAGAGAAAGAGGGTAAGGGAAAATGAAACAGCCGGAAGCTGGATAGTGAGAAAGAAAGAAAGAAAAAAAGAAAGAAAGAAAGAAAGAAAGAAAGAAAGAAAGAAAGAAAGAAAGGCAATCACAAACAGAAATGATGAAAGACAGAGAGCCGGACAGGCAAGTAGGTAGGCATAATGAAAGAAGGAAGAAATTATTATTGCAGAATGAAGGAAACAAACAAAGAAAAGTAATCAGGCAGACGAAAAGAAAGAAAGAAAAGAAAAGAAATAAATAAAGAAAGAAAGAAAGAACGGCAATCAGAAAGAAAGAAAAGAAAAGAAAAGAAAAGAAAGAAAGAAAGAAAGGCAATCAAAGACAAACAGAAAGGAAGAAAGACTATTAGAAAGCCAACCCGCCAGAAAGAAAGGCAATCAAATAGAGAGACGTAAAAAAGAAAAAAAGAAAGAAATCAAACAGACAGAAATAAAGAAGAAAACAAATAAAGGAAGTCAATCAGAGAGACGGACAGAAAGAAAGCAAAAAAGAAAAAACAAAATACATAATTAAAGAAAAAATAGAAATAAAAAAAATAAGGATAAAAGAAATTAGAAAGCATAGAAATGAAATTTTAATATAAAGAAAAAGAAAACGACGCCTCTTTGAAATAAACAGAAATATATATATATATATATATATATATATATATATATATATATATATATATATATATATATATATGTTTGTATATAGAGAGAGTGAGAAAGAGAGAGAGGGGAGAAAAACTAAAATAAGAAAAAAGGAAAAAGAAAGGAAGAAGTCACAACATAGAAAAGAAAAGAACAAAAATATTAAATAAACGAAAAATTCATTGTTGATTTGATGGACATTAAGATTGGAAGTCTCAGTAAATTTACAATGCCGTCCCGCCTCTCGTTCATTAAGAAAACGTCATAAAGTTCTAGCAGTACCTACCCCCTATCACCTGAATTGTCTCGTTAATACTAATATGGGAATTACAGATCACTGCAGGTCGTGGGCTTTGCAAAATCTTGGAACAACTCAACGCAACCATATTTTCTATATAGTTATTACATATTTTACAAATAGATGTTGATAATACCATCGACTGTGCAAGCTTCTTTTTTTTTTAATCGGAAGTAAATATACAAATATTTACGATTAAGACATGCCAGCTGAAATTACGTATAATGAATAAAGACGTATAATGAATAAAGAACGCAAATTTAAATTTAATAGTTACAGAAAACATACTTACGGGAAACATCAAGTAATTTACCAAACGAGTTTGTGTGAATGAATGCCAGATCATTATTTTGCATTTACGTATATACGAAAACTACAACACATACAATTCGGCATTTAATCTCCTTCAAATTACTCCCCTTCTGAAGCTACAAACTTTATCCAACGACGTTTCCATTGATGGAAGAATTCCTGGAATTATTTTGTGGGGATAGCCAGCAGCTGTCTCGTCGCATTAGATTGGATTTCCTCGACGTTTTGAAATCTTGTTCCTGTCATGTAGGATTTGATTTTTGGATAGAGGAAGTCGCAAAGGCGCGAGATCTGTGGAATATAGTGGTTGCTGGACCTGTGAAATGTGCTTCGCCAAAAGTTGGTGCACAAGCCATGGTCAATGATGAAACCTCAGTGATGTGGTGAGACAACCACTCTCTACACTCTTTCCTTACAAGCACTGCTATAAAAAACGTAAAAAAGTGAAGAAGACATTATACCTTAGTGTCTATGCGCGAATGGGTTCAACATCAATATGTGCCTAGCGGTTTAATTGTGCGTAACTTAATCTCTCTTACGATAGCAACAGTCCGGATACTTTTTGATCACACATTATATATATATATATATATATATATATATATATATATATATATATATATATAAGTGAACATTGAAGTCAACACTCAGAGGCTACAGGCTGTTTCTTGCTTGACGCAATGTTCATCCAAAGATAGACCGTTTCGCTGTATCACAGCTCATCAGTGTGGTTAGACGTCCGGATGCCTCTAGCTAGGATCTAAACCCTGCCGAATGGGCGTCAGATAGAGAATCTACCAGTAAACCGTTGGCGCAAAACGGGATGAAGGTGAATTTAAGCGAATTTATTTTTAGATAAACACTTCAGTGACTGCGAAAGCTCGATTCGTTTTTATCGAAGAGTATTACATTAGTAGAAGTAATAGGCACTGTTTACAATCTCACATTTTCTCTCCAGAGACCTCAACCGAAATAATTATTCAAGAGCATATATTCATATATATATATATATATATATATATATATATATATATATATATATATAATCCGTAAGTAGTAAGGATAATCCAAATAGGTTTTTTTAATATAAAATATTAAAAAGATAGATCAATTGAGAGAGCTTTAATGATGTATTGAGTTTACGAGGCACGAAGAAGTAAAGGATAGTGGCTCGGATTGAGGATTCAGAGAGCCGAGTTCGAATTCCAGTCGAATCCATTACATTCACATACGTGCTAATAACCTTGGGAAAGGTATGAATCCTCTTCTTCTCCTCACTCCCTGCTATGGTTAAATAGCACGACAGACCGGGTTCTATAGTCTTGGATGGCAAATGCTCTAGGAGAAGAACAGCGCTGATTTCAAAACCTGCGATGGGTCGTTTGGGGACCTTGTGGCTCGTAGTGTACGAGGTCTCTGTATTCGGCCCTTCAAAAGGTGTGGTTGGTTCTGGTACAATGCCTTCACAATTATAATCAAATCTCATGTACTGGTGTCGGACTTTCGTTTCCTAGGAATTGATCTGCTTGTCTCTCATACGTCGAATTCGACGGAAGAGTAGAGTATATATATATATATATATATATATATATATATATATATAATGTGTAAAATCTGTTATATTTATGAATGGTGATTTTCTAATCCGTCTACAGGAGAGAACATTCTGATTGCTGCCGTTATATAAGTCCAGTGCTGATATATTCACTAGAATGCCCGGTGGGGTTCCACTCTGTTCTGAGAATTTCATGTTATTTTTATCAGCCTACCTCTTCAGCACTGGTGTAGGGCTACATGGAAGAGGGTTTCGTACACCAGGGTTTGGAAGTATGTTTAAACTCTCCTCCTTCGCATGGTGGATTTTCTTGTCTTAGATACCAACCTGGAATCATGTACCTTCACGATATGATTTTTGTTTTTATCTGATTTATTTCTACAAGATAAATTGCTTTCAAAAGGGCTAAAGGCCTCCATATACACGATATTTTCAACGAAATACATTAGGGTTTGAAATCAGTTGTCCTCTTAGATTGGCTGTCCTCACAGGCTAACGAAATTGAAAAAGTAAAGTTTAACTGGTTATTAAGTTAAATTCCTTTAACAAATCTTATCTCAAATGAATGAAATGTCATTGTAATGTGTGTAAATAAACCGAGAAAACTCTCCCACAAAAGTTTCAGAAAATATTATTTGAGTAAACATATTTTGAATTAAGTTACGTAGAGAAGCTGCATAAAATAACACACTATTTACACGATTCGGACTATTGTCCTCAACTTTATCGCCATATTAATTACAACGTTTCGGCCGTTGTACGCTCCGGCCTTCTTCAGGTAGTTGGAATGTCGAACTGAACCCTTTATTTCGCTCACTGGAGTAGACTGTTCTAGTTCCACGTGCCATGTCTAATGGATGTCAGTTATCAGTTATCTCGTAATAATAAAAGAACTAACCAGTCCTAATTATGTAACGCAATTTATGTTAGTAAATAATACGCATACTCTGAACTATTCAAGAAAACAGGTTCTGCAAGGAAATATATGTTCAGCCTCGAGTGAACGAGACTGTCCTTCAATCTATTCTCTGGCTGGGTCTACCCAAATGAACATCGTTCATCGTTTTTCCTCCTGATAATCAGTTTTAATTTAGCCAAGCGTTGACCCGAAGCTATAACTAGAAGGCACTAAGTTTCTATGCAACTCTTTAGCGAGTAATATTGCCTGGAAAATTTGATATACGAGGTCCTTCTATAAAATGAAGAAAATCTTACCATAAAATGTCTTTCTTTCAACTTACTTTTCATACTTTTTCTTTGCTTTCTTTTGCTTCCATCTTTTTTCTTCTGTTACCTTTCTTTAATTTTATTCGCTTCCTTATTTTGCTTTATTTCTTTCATTTTTCTACTTTTTCTTTTTCTCTTTTATTAGTTTTACGTTTTCCTTGTCATTCTTTCTTTCATTCTATTTTTCTCGTTTATTTCATCTTTTTTTCTTCTGTTTTTCAACCTTTTCTTAGTTTATTCATTTGCTTACCGTTCTTTTTTCTTTGACTTCGAAATTTTCCTTCTTTGTCGCTTCTTTCTTTCATTTTTCTTTTGTTTTTTTTTATCCTTTGTTGCTTTTTACTTTATTTTTCTTTATATTTGTATTCATTTTTCTTATATTCTTCCTTCCCTTGACATTCCTTTCTAAATTCTTGATTTTTCTTTTTCTTACATTTGTTCTTTATTTATCTCTCTCTCTTTCTCTTCCCATTCCTTCGTTTCTTTTTAATCTTTCAACTTTTGTTTTCTTTTTTAATTTTTTTTTTCTTTTACTCCTTTCATTTTATCATTATTTTCTTTTCCTTTTTCGGATTTTTCTGTGTTTATTTTCAATTGTTTCACATTTCATTC
Source organism: Acanthosepion esculentum (assembly GCA_964036315.1). Classification (NCBI taxonomy): domain Eukaryota; kingdom Metazoa; phylum Mollusca; class Cephalopoda; order Sepiida; family Sepiidae; genus Acanthosepion; species Acanthosepion esculentum. The sequence goes on from OZ038488.1 coordinate 73,536,199, forward strand.
GTTCGTTACGCAAATACGCAACTGTCTCCTTTCGTTTTTCGGTTTTTGTCACGGGTAAATTTACAGTGTAACCCGGATATAAGAGAGTTGTCGGAACCGGAGAAGAAGTATCTTATATCCGGGTTTGGTCTATTTTGTTTAGGTAAGTATGGCTCTAATTTGGGACCAGAGAAAATCACTCTTATATCCGTGTTTCTCTTATATCCGGGTCTCTTATATCCGGGTTACACTGTATTAAGATAGACACACAAAATATTGGTTTGAGTCTGCAACTGTCCCAAATGCAATTGCTGCAATTTTCAACGATATTTAAACATTTTTCTGTCATTTCAAACGGCCATCGAGAAATAAAAGAAAACAAATTTATAAACGAATTTCGTATCTTTTCGCCATTGCAAACTATTTTTCTATTCGCCATTTGTTGGTGCCTTTTTTTCGCCTTGTCGAGAGGCTGGATAAAAAAAAATATAAAATAAAAAAAAAACGTTTACCCCCGGTTTTATTTATATTTTTGGTCGAGCTAGCTCGGATAGTCCTGAGTCTATCATTCCAACCATCACGGTCCTGTATCAATGTCGGAACGGCATTAGAGTGGCACTGTGTGTATCATAACATAGCTGGTCAGTGTAGCTGGTTGCTGGGCGATGAACTCCTCTTACTCCATGGCTAGGTGTCGAGAGCAGTAGATCACTCGCGAGTTTTTGTTTTTCTTGGCAGCAGTGTCCGGTAAAGAACATTCTGCGTTCGCGTAAGATTTCATAAATATCATGGATGGATCATTAGTGCTATGATTTAGTTTCCGATAGATAATAACCCTGGAACACTAACCATCAATTAAAGTTACACCACTACTAACCACGGGTATATCATACCCGATATTGAAAATATCCCCCCAAAAATATTAAACATAAATCTTTATTTGTAATATTTTATATGCAGGAACTTCAAACTTTGTACTTTCATTTAACATTAATAGGAACTGAAAAAACATTTTATTTAGGTAAGAAAATCAGGTACTGAAAACTACTTAAAAATAGGAAAATTTGCGCTGGGTACTATATACCCGTGGTTAGTGTTCTAGGGTTAGATATAGTTCACGGCATCTGAGTGTAGGTTCCATCAAGCTTAGATTCTTGGGTTTTAGTTAATGTCCAAGCAGTGATACCATACATTTGAACTGCTTCTATAGGGGCTCGAAAGAATCTCTGCTTTAGCTTGTCTGGTAGATCAGATTTCCAGATTACATCCATTTTATTCAAGGCGGCCGATGTTTTAGCTATGCGAAGTTTCATATCATTTTCATGTCTATTTCGAGAATATATTCATTTTGAAAATCACGAAATAATGGAGGATGTCGTTCCAGCAGGCTAAGAAGTTAAACTGACATAATCAATGAGAGATCAATGACTTTTAGAAATCAAGAACATCAAAATGAGTCAGAATCTACTGGAAAATCAGCAGAAAAATTATTTAAAGAAATTGGGGGAAATAAAGAGCGATAATCAAAGACGTAAAGCAGTTTATCTGGGAAGTGTTCTAACACAGGACGGAAATTGCGGCATTGAAATCCGAAGGCACACTGGGATAGTCAAAGATGTTTTCCAAAAGCAAAGCAGAGTATTAAGAGACAGAAAAACTTCGTTACAAAGAAAAGAGCACTGATTTTTTACGTGACATCATCTGTCCTCCTTATAGTGAATTCTGGATAATCTCCTCAAAATTGAGGAAGAGACTTGAGGTAAGAGAAATGTGATTCTACAGAAGGATGCTGAGGATATCATGAACCGAATATACGACGCTACAACGAGGTTTTAGAAAAAACGTTAAAAAAAAGGAAACTTATACATAACATCCGGAAAGAGGGCTTGGAAAATATGATCCTCACAGGACAGATTCAGGGCAAGTGGGACAGAGGAAAACAGCGCGTAACATACTTGATGAACTTAAGTAAATAGATGGCGGAACAGGCTTTAGGGGCAATAACGAAAAGACACAATTCATTAAGAGATAAAAAGGACAGGAAGTTGTGGAGAGTCAGGATCATTTACGCCCTAAGGAGATACGACACGTAAAAAAGAGGAAGGATCAGGCCCTAAGGATGCTAGCCCCATTCTGGGCGTCAACATAAAACTTGGTGTGAATAAATATCATCAATAATAACTCGGACATTATCGAAAAACACACGCACACACACACGTATATATATATATATATATATATATATATATATATATATATATATATATATATATATATATATATATATAAAATGTTATAATAAAAATATTCTATATATATATATATATATATATATATGTATGTATGTGTGTGTGTGTGTGTGTGTGTGTGTGTGTGTGTGTGTGTGTGTGTAATATAACACCTTCGTTACTGGTGTTAATGAAATAGTGCTCGATATGAAATAACCGAGGTATAAATTATATATTAAAAATACATTTTTTTCCTCACTGGTACCAATCTCCCGGTGCTGAGTTAAGACTGTCCGTTAAAAAATGTAATTCTTTATAGATATACAGAACTATCGGAATAGTGTAGCATTCTATATAATTTACGGGGATTGTTTAAAAAGAAGAAAAAAATAGAATAAATCTAATGTCTGGGAAGCAATTAAAAGAAAATTCGGAAATTGAGCCTACCGAAGTTAATAATATAACAAATTCAATTGATAATCGATTCCTGACTGTGATTGAGAAGAAGGGTCACATAGAAAGTTCAAAATGAAGGACGGGAGATATAGATAAGCTTGCATAGAAACCCGGCCGATTTGGCGTCCGTCAGGGTTTCTACTCTTAAGCCATCAACACAAGGCTGAGAGAAAATGCGTATTGATTTTTACGAATGTGAACAAACGTCTAAATATTTTAAATTTCCATATTATTATATTAATCAAAAGGTATTATTAAAGAGTTCAGGTAACAAAGACTAAAATAAAGTAATGGATAAATAATAAAAGTAAACGTAACAAAAATAAACTAAAGATTAAGATATATTTCAGTTAACTTAGACGCATAAATAAAAAATAAATTAGAATATATTTAAACTGTGAGTTAAATGTAACGTAAAATTAAAATGAAATATATAATACAAGTACAACTAGGCTAAATTGACGGTGGCTACAATGCAATGTTTATAAACATAATAAACATAAGATTTGTTCGAAGGTTAGAAATTACTTTAGCAAGATTGTAAGGTTAATTCCTTTCTATGTTTACAATTTATTCCCGTTTCGTATCTCTGATTGTCATTGTTCGGGTATTTAATTATTTGTATTTTCTCCTGTAGATAGAGAAAACATATTTCGTTTATGTTAAGGGGTTTCCCCTTTTTCACACAAATGGACTCACCCAAGGTATGCATATACTACTACCAGTGAATACCCGAAGAGTCAAGGAGTCGAGACGGAACGACAGAAGAGTAGTAGAGTTCAGTAGTAGTAGAGTAAGTCACACACAGACACGGCGGCAAACGTCGCAGTTAGCGAGCACGTAGACTCAGTAAGGAGTCATACCGCGATACTTCAATACCAAGACTGTATATATATTAGTGCTACTAACCTGCATTCCTGGATCTACTAACCCGTATTACCAGTTTGTCTTATTACGTTAATACATTTATTTTCCTTATCCATTCCTGGCGTTTGTTATTCATTGATATCGGATTCATCCCGGAATCCACAACAGTTTAGAGACCTTGAGGTTCTAGCTAGTTTTATAATTTTTTCTTTTAACTTTGGGTGTTTTATTTTTGTCTTTTAATTTCTAAAAATACTTAGAAAGCGAAGTCATTTTCGTTTAGCTGATTTATTAAAAGATGAGATATGGTTGTAAACGCGCTTTTTGAAATAATTCATTGTAATCTCGACGTAAAAGCGTTCAAAAATCCTGGGGTATTCGACCGACGTAATAGAACATCCATATACTAGGGATTTTGCTAAACACCTGTTGAATAACGGGCACTAGTTGGGATTTTTACATTTACATAGGTTATTCGTAGAAGACACATTAGGGTCAGCACTAATATTCCCGTTATTTTTGTTATATAATTTCAATATTTTCCTCTTATGTGATTTGATTATTTTTCTAAATTAATTGTGCAGCTATAGCTAAGTTTTAGAGTGTTGCCATTGAAAATCTTCTTGAGATCTCTTTTTAGGAAAATACTTTTCAATTAATTGTAAGAATTTATGTCCTAATTTACTACGGACTAATTGATTGTATGGAGGAATATACCATATGATCTTCCTGTTTCTATTTATCTTCTTGAAACGATCATAATTTTCCACAAATTCAATTTTTGAAATTTTAAATCCACTATCCTTAAGAATTTTATCAAAGACATTTTTATGTTTTCTAAAATTTCTTTACTAGAAGAGTGTTGATTAATTCGCCGTTCTATTGATGATGGAATATATTGGATTACGGACGGTGAGTGGCTGGAGCTAGGATGGATATACACTGAGTCAGCGTTATTTTTCATGTAAGGTTGAAAATTATTCGTCACTAAATTAAATGAAATATCTAGGAAATCATTTTGTTTAATATCAACATTGATAAATACGTTGAAACCAAACGATTTAAACGCCATATGTATTCATTTTCTAAGTTCATCGACCTTCTAGTATTTTCATTAACAACCATGAGACCATCATCCCTATAAAGCCCTATACTGTTCAGGTTAATTTCCTCAAATGCTGTGAAGTTGTACAGGAGAAATAATCCAACTAAGGCTGAAGATTCTGCAGAATCCAAAGACCCCACAGATATGTCAAAATTATCGAGTGAATTCTTAATCCGCTGTTCGTTTTCGTGTATTAATTCTGATTTCCTGCAGTTCATAATAATGTTTCTTTCTTCCTTCGTAATGTCAGAATAAAAGTCGGTGAATTCTAATGCAAAATTAAAAAGTTCTCCAGAAATAGATGGATAAAAATCAACGATATCGAAATGAATGAAAGTATAATTATTTTTGTTTTCCAAGTTTTTAAACTAGTCGATCACTTCGGACGTACCTCTCAATGTTCACTTTTATATTTACATACGCTCTGTCTCTAATATTGAGCACTTTATCCCATAAATGTAGCACATCTTAAAACTATATTTCTTCATAAAAATATAAATAAAAATATGGAAACCGCTGGAGTAACAAAAACATAATTTAAATCTAAAATTCTCGTCATCAAGCGAAGCATTTGCATTCATCTTATTTCCTATATATCTAAATGACTTCACACACTCCGAGTACTTCCAATCAACCTATATAGGAGTATCTAGGAATTGATGAACTGGTGAAGCCTATCTGAAACCACGACTGCGCTTTGGACAAGAAGGCGGCTGGTCGATTAGCTCTTTATGCGAATGGTAAGACCAAAAGCTTTGCGTGCAGCAGAGAAGCGGTTGACAAGTTCTTGGGCTTCCTCTAGGGATGTTGCCACAAATGCAGAATCATCAGTAAACAGCAGACCACGAATGACACTAGGTCGAAGAAGTGTTTTAGATTTGAATCGCTTCAGACTCTTCGGTAAATCGAATCGAGTTCTCTCAGTCACTGAGTGTTTATCTACATATAAATACGCTTAAATTCACCTTCTTCTCTGCCGTGCGCCAACGGCTTCAGGGTAAAATTTCCGACTGACGCAAATTCAGCCGGTTTTCGATTCTAGCCAGAGGCAACCGGACGTCTAGCCACACTGATGAGCTGTGATACAGCGAAACAGTCTGTTTGTTGATGACAATATATATGCTCCTGAAAAATTTATTTCGGTTGAGCTCTCTGGGGAGGATATGTGGATTTGTAAACAGTGACTATTACGGCTAATAATGCCAGACTCTTCGGTAAATCGAATCGAGTTCTCTCAGTCACTGTGTGTTTATCTAAATATAAATACGCTTAAATTCACCTTCTTCTCTGCCGTGCGCCAACGGCTTCAGGGTAAAATTTCCGACTGACGCAAATTCAGCCGGAGGCAACCGGACCTCTAGCCACACTGATGAGCTGTGATACAGCGAAACAGTTTGTCTGTGGATGACAATATATATATATATATATATATATATATATATATATATATATATATATAATTATTTATTTGAATATTACAACATAAATATGTTATAAAATCACGACAAAAGTAGCCATTTTGTTTCAACACTTCTTGTGTCTTGTCAAGTGATAATATAGAATATAGAATAAATGGTTTTAAAAGTTTCAAATTAATCAACGATCCTTAGCTAAGAGTAAACGCTGTTACGTAAGCCAGAGTGGCCAATCAAAAAACAAGTATAGGATGATTCGAAAAATTTGACAACTAAGCAAGGCCATCTAGATATTAAAAGATTTATAAAATTTGAAATTAAAATTAAAAGTAAAAAATTAAAATTACCTATTTAGAAATCTAAATCAGATCTCTATTAAGTTTTAAATTGTAGAATTACTAAGGAGAAAAAAAAAATAAATAAATAAATAAATAAATAAATAAATAAATCTAAAAATAAAAATAAAAGATATATATGCTATTTAATTTATATTTTCATTGAAATTAAGTTGAAAGTTGTATTTAGAGTCCCAGACATAGATGTATACATTTTTCGTTACATTTCAGCATGTTAGTCGCCTCTCACGTGAAATCACTCGAACAACGGCATGCCAAACGCTCGGACGCATCTAGATATATACACACACATACAAAAAAGCAAACCACACATAGGCAAATGCACTACACCTACACACACACATCGATACACACAGGCACACACATCTACATTCAATATGATCCAGACGGTCAAATGTCGAAGCTATTCGTGGCTTAATATGTTATTAAACGAATTTAAACTTGAAAAATTTAAACAAATAACCATATATAAATATATATATATATACATATATATATACATATATATATATATACATATACACACACATACACATATATATACATATATACATTTTTGAAAACATATAGTTTTCGACACATTTACAGACAAAAGTAAATAACCACCTCCACATAATTGAACACTCGCACATCCGCATATAAATTAATACATGCACCCGCATAGACACATATAAGGATAATAGGTACGCATACACAGACCTACGTACATAAACATACACATAGATAAGCACATATAATTATATTGACCCATACGTCGACGCAGAAAAGTAAATAAGGCAAGTGAAGAAATACATATAAAGATGCAACCATATACAAGCACACACACACATACATACACATCTAGATGTACATACATAAGCACGCATGCATATATGTATATACACTAAATATATATATAGACATTTACAAATACAAGTGTATACATGAAAAATTAAACAAACGTAAATTAAAACGACATGAGTATAAAAATGCATATACACATCCGCTAGTACATATATATACACACAAACATACGCAACTACACATAGATATATACACATATATATCTACAGACATACATATACATACATACATACATATTCACAAATATATATACGCATATATACATATACATATATATATATATATATATATATATATATACATACATACATAAACACACATACACATATACATACACACACATACACATATACGCACACACACATACATATACAAACACATATACATATATACATAAACATATAGACACATGCATAAAAAAGGAAAAAGAAATAAGCATACATAGACCAACTTATATTCTAATAATATTCCAACAACATTATGATAAAATATATTAAAAGTTAATCATAATTTAAGAAAAGAACAACGGTCTGTAAGCAATTAACAGTACTTTATCAACAAAAGTAGATTTTAGTTTGTATCTATGATACACTCCAAGACACTAAAGCCTACATACAAATACACATACAATGACACACCAACATATATATATAAATATCTAATCCTATATAAATACCCATATCGACACATCCAGATAAACAATACAGAGACAGTCGAGCTCAACCATATAATCACCCACACATACATATAAATATACACCCATATACAAACACATATACATAAACATATACATATTTAAACATACATATATATACATATATATGCATATATAAACCTATACATACACATAGAAACATACATACTACATATACATACATATATGCACACTCACACATACATATACATACATATGCAATAGGCATACATATATCTACACTCACACAAGTACACATAAATATCCCCATATACCCATACATATACTCACACATTTAGTGGTAGACACTTACCAGAATTTACTCCCTTACTCATACACATAAACAGGTTAACCTATGATAGAAGCCAATATACGCAACGATATACCTTCATAAAAAAAAAAAAAAAAATCATATATATATCCCTATATACACATATACATATCCTACAGTAGAAATAACTCTACATAACATACACATATATACATCTAAATACAGACACGTATGATACTTTGTAAGTACCCAGTACACATTCATATCGATAAGGCGACTATCATGCTAAAAAGGTAATAGTCTATTAAGTTTCATTTATCATTATCATAGAAAGTATATGATTTCTATACTAAGTTAAATTTAAGACGATGCTTACAGTTAACTGTTAGTTCATATCTTTGATTTAAAAGATCAGTCTTATTTTTAAATCTAATTATTTCAAGTTTCTCGTTAAGGCATAAGTAACACGGGGCATATAGTGAGTTACATGTCCGGGCCTTTCTAATTAATTTCCATTTAACCTTAGGTGTTTTATTTTTCTCTTTTAGACTCCAAAAGTATTTGGATAATGAAGTCATATATTTATAGTTACTATTATTAAAAGATTGCAGGTGACCCCGCCAGCGTTCCTTGAATGGTCTCATGGTGCAACCTATGTAGAATTTCTTTATATTTGGATTTTCTAGTGTTGATATAGTACTGAGATAAACTACAGAGCTAGTTAAACAGTTATTATTTAGTGGACAATTATTGGGATTCCTGCAGTTACATGATTTATTATTTGTGTCATTTTGCTTAATGTTGCTATGTGCAACCTTGTGGGTTGTCAGGCTCTCCGAATTTATATACTTGCTGAATATACTATTGTTATGTTTTTTAATTATTTTTTCTAGGTTATCAGCACAACTATAGCTTAACTTAAGAGTATTAGAGTTAAATATTTTACTGAGTGAGTTGGTTCCAGATTTGGGGAAATGTTTTTAATGAGGTTTAGAAACAGGTGCCCCAATTTGGTTTTAACCATAATGTTAAATGGGGGAGTATACCATATGATTTTTCTAGATCTCTTTCTACCATTATTGTTGCTATTTATAGGGCTTTTATATTTAATATTAATATTTTTATATCCACTATTTTTAAGTGCGGAATTGTAAAGGTCACTATGCTTATTAAAAATATCACTGTTTGAAGAGTTGTTACTGATCCTACATTCAATAGAATAGGGTATGTGTTTGATGATTGCAGGGGGGTGGTTAGAATTTGGATGAACGTATATTTGATTGGAATTAACTTTTACATATGGTTGGTATGTGTTGCTAGTGAGGTCTAGGGTGACGTCTAGGAAGTCTACTCGTTTAACATTAGTGGAAACTATTACTCTGAGACCTAGATCCTTAAATACCTTATGTATCATTTTTCTAATACGATCTACTATAATTTTAGTGGAATTCCTAACTACTAATAACCCGTCGTCCCTATATAATCCTACACTATCAGAATCTAGGCAATCAAATGCACTTAAATTATACGAAAGAAATAATCCAACAAGATCAGAAGCTTCAGCAGAATCCAGAGAACCCATTGAAATGTCAAATTTTTCGTTACAGGTTTTTCGTTATAGGTTAACCTGTTTATGTGTATGAGTAAGGGAGTAAATTCTGGTAAGTGTCTACCACTAAATGTGTGAGTATATGTATGGGCATATGGGGATATTTATGTGTACTTGTGTGAGTGTAGATATATGTATGCCTATTGCATATGTATGTATATGTATGTGTGAGTGTGCATATATGTATGTATATGTAGTATGTATGTTTCTATGTGTATGTATAGGTTTATATATGCATATATATGTATATATATGTATGTTTAAATATGTATATGTTTATGTATATGTGTTTGTATATGGGTGTATATTTATATGTATGTGTGGGTGATTATATGGTTGAGCTCGACTGTCTCTGTATTGTTTATCTGGATGTGTCGATATGGGTATTTATATAGGATTAGATATTTATATATATATGTTGGTGTGTCATTGTATGTGTATTTGTATGTAGGCTTTAGTGTCTTGGAGTGTATCATAGATACAAACTAAAATCTACTTTTGTTGATAAAGTACCTTTAATTGCTTACAGACCGTTGTACTTTTCTTAAATTATGATTAACTTTTAATATATTTTATCATAATGTTGTTGGAATATTATTAGAATATAAGTTGGTCTATGTATGCTTATTTCTTTTTCCTTTTTTATGCATGTGTCTATATGTTTATGTATATATGTATATGTGTTTGTATATGTATGTGTGTGTGCGTATATGTGTATGTGTGTGTATGTATATGTGTATGTGTGTTTATGTATGTATATATATATATATATATATATATATGTATATATGCGTATATATATTTGTGAATATGTATGTATGTATGTATATGTATGTCTGTAGATATATATGTGTATATATCTATGTGTAGTTGCGTATGTTTGTGTGTATATATATGTACTAGCGGATGTGTATATGCATTTTTATACTCATGTCGTTTTAATTTACGTTTGTTTAATTTTTCATGTATACACTTGTATTTGTAAATGTCTATATATATATTTAGTGTATATACATATATGCATGCGTGCTTATGTATGTACATCTAGATGTGTATGTATGTATGTGTGTGCTTGTATATGGTTGCATCTTTATATGTATTTCTTCACTTGCCTTATTTACTTTTCTGCGTCGACGTATGGGTCAATATATTTATATGTGCTTATCTATGTGTATGTTTATGTACGTAGGTCTGTGTATGCGTACCTATTATCCTTATATGTGTCTATGCGGGTGCATGTATTAATTTATATGCGGATGTGCGAGTGTTCAATTATATGTGGAGGTGGTTATTTACTTTTGTCTGTAAATGTGTCGAAAACTATATGTTTTCAAAAATGTATATATGTATATATATGTGTATGTGTGTGTATATGTATATATATATATATATATATGTATATATATATGTATATATATATATATATTTATATATGGTTATTTGTTTAAATTTTTCAAGTTTAAATTCGTTTAATAACATATTAAGCCACGAATAGCTTCGACATTTGACCGTCTGGATCATATTGAATGTAGATGTGTGTGCCTGTGTGTATCGATGTGTGTGTGTAGGTGTAGTGCATTTGCCTATGTGTGGTTTGCTTTTTTGTATGTGTGTGTATATATCTAGATGCGTCCGAGCGTTTGGCATGCCGTTGTTCGAGTGATTTCACGTGAGAGGCGACTAACATGCTGAAATGTAACGAAAAATGTATACATCTATGTCTGGGACTCTAAATACAACTTTCAACTTAATTTCAATGAAAATATAAATTAAATAGCATATATATCTTTTATTTTTATTTTTAGATTTATTTATTTATTTATTTTTTTTTATTTTTTTTTTCTCCTTAGTAATTCTACAATTTAAAACTTAATAGAGATCTGATTTAGATTTCTAAATAGGTAATTTTAATTTTTTACTTTTAATTTTAATTTCAAATTTTATAAATCTTTTAATATCTAGATAGCCTTGCTTAGTTGTCAAATTTTTCGAATCATCCTATACTTGTTTTTTGATTGGCCACTCTGGCTTACGTAACAGCGTTTACTCTTAGCTAAGGATCGTTGATTAATTTGAAACTTTTAAAACCATTTATTCTATATTCTATATTATCACTTGACAAGACACAAGAAGTGTTGAAACAAAATGGCTACTTTTGTCGTGATTTTATAACATATTTATGTTGTAATATTCAAATAAATAATTATATCTGCTCTACTCTGTATTGAGCACTCTTTAAAGAATATTGATTGTTGGTTATTGGATTTCATTCCGTATATACCAATCCTAAACTTGGGTATATATATATATATATATATATATATATATATATATATATATATATATATATATATATATATATATATATTAAGGATGTGCTTCCCCCGCCATCATGTTAATTCAGTGACTTATAAATATAAATGGACTCGACTACATAGGGAGGACGTCCCTACGTTTGGATCTGAGAATAAAGCAACACTTACCCACCAGGATTTTGAATCCGGATGCCAGGAAAAGTGAACTAATTAACACTTCCGTCTCTTTTATTGCAGAGCATGTTATAAATAGTTGGAATTGTGTCTTTGATTTTAGGGTGGACCGTTTTTCTATTTTATTGAGGTCCCACTACTCATATCACCTCAAGGTTCTAAAGTCCTTGTATATCAGATCCCGTGGGCCTTGACTCCGTAAACAGAGGGAATACTTACAGGGTCTGTATGTTATTTGATTATAACTTTCTTGAAATTCATATTTTTTTCTTTTTCCTTCATTGGTTATCCTTAATATCAATTAGATTTACACGTTTATATTTTTTAGATCCCAGAAATAAACTTGATAAGGCTGGGACGAAACCGGTTGTTTTCTTAGCTTTTAAAATATACATTAATTGCCATATAAATTATGCTTATTCCTAGTTAACCTTAAATTTTTTGCTGCAAAAAACTTATTTAAATATACATATATATATATATACATATATATATATATATATATATATATATATATATATATATATATATATATATATATATATTGTGTGTGTATTTAGGCAGCATTTTTTCATTCATTAAATAATATAGTGTTGTGTATTTTATGTAAATTCTTTTCATATCGTCTGATTGGATTTAAAAAAATATGTATCAATATTGTGATTTTCTTTCTTCGTTTAATGATAATGTTATTAAGCTTATCAGACGATATGAAAAGAACTTACATAAAATAAATAGACAACACTTGTCTATATTATTTAATGAAACATGTATGAATATATATATATATATATATATATATATATATATATGTGTGTGTGTGTGTACACACACACAATTTATTTCCCCCTCTTCCTCCACACCTTCTACCACACATCAGGTCGTACACTTATTCATTTATTTAATTTTTTTAAAATATAGCGTTCATTAATTTTTATTTAAAAGAAAAAAATAAAGTGTTAGGAAAGCGCCTGTAGGTGCCGAAAGGTTGATCCAAGGTAGCGGAATCGGCTGATCTCCTAATTTCTAATACTTAAAAGCTCTACATGTTAAATTTTTATGTATTTATATGTTTATTGAGCACTTTTTTGAACGTTCGTAACTTGAATTGTTCGTAAACCGAAACTATTTTCCAATAGGAATCAATGTGGACAAAAAAGTCACAGTAGAATAAAATTGGAAAAAAATGCATGCCACAACACACAAATGTATACAACACGGCGCTCGTTTCAGAAATGATTCCGTTCGGGTTAACTCGGTTCAACAATGCTGTTCGAGAACCGAAATTCTGTTCCATAACGGAGGAATATTCATCTCGAGTTTTTATTCGAAAACCGATTTATTGGAAATGTGTGACTTTCGAGAACTCCGAATATATATATATATATATATATATATATATATATATATATATATATATATATATATATATATATATATATATATATATATATATTTAAAGACATTTATATTATGTTTAACGTTCTTTTTATAGATACAAGTATTTAAGCAAATGCTCTGTTTTATAATAAACAGTATTAAATAACATTTACCGGCCTGAATGTCCGAGAAATTTTCATAGAAAATTTTCGCTCTCCGACAGGAATCGAACCTGTATCCTATACGGAACCATCATTTCGCGTGATGTGCCTTAAATTTAAATTTAAATAAATTGTCGGACTATGTCCAATTCTAAAATATATGACGTCATTTGTTTACATTTGATACGCTAGAGCAGATATGAATAGAAGAGATTCATGGAAGATTTAAGTTTAAAGATAGTAAAATCGACCTTGCTAGCCAGACGCTCATCTGTGGCCGAACGGTTAAGGCACATCACGCGAAATGATGGTTCCGTATAGGATGCAGGTTCGATTCCTGTCGGAGAGCGAAAATTTTCTATGAAAATTTCTCGGACATTCGGTATTATTTAATACTGTTTATTAGAAAACAGAGCATTTGCTTAAATACTTGTAT
>OZ038488.1:73557987-73590487 GCA_964036315.1 Acanthosepion esculentum
GAGAAAAAGAACATTGATTTTCTACGGCTTATCAACCCTTTTACAGGTTATTTAAAGTCAGAAAAGATGTTTAGAATGTAAAATTTCTTTTATAGATAATAATAACTTATTTATACATGCCTTACTAGTTAACCCTTAACTGTGGGGAGAAGAAGTGGATTAAACTTTTCGCCACGATATTTGCGTGTAAGTTCCAAGCCGAGTTCCAATTTCAGTTGACTTGGTTATATTAACAAAGTCAACTGAAATTGGAACTCGGCTTCCTGATAAGATTTTCGAGCCATTATCCATAATCACCCAGACGTCCAAGCAGACAATATCTGGTATTCACAAGCGATCACCCATCTAGCAACTAACCGGGTTTCCCCACTATGTCCAAGACCCTGAAAAAATGGTCTCTTTTTCTCGGCCTCTATCTTTTTTTTCTGTCGAGTCCAACGCAGTAAGGGATGGTTACCTGACAGCTTTGGTGTTGTTTTTTTTTTTTTATAAAAAAGAAATTTTCCAAACATGTGTTAACGCTTACTCTCAGTTGCATCTGGTAACATTTTTCGATGATCCTGCTTAAACCATAAGCATTGTGATGAATTTTCGACTGACTCTTTCATCTTATTTCTGTCGTTCAAAATGGCAACATATGTCCCGTGAATGAAAGACTAGTGCAAAAAAAAATAAAATAAATTAAATTAAAAAGAAAAGAAGAAAACATTAATTAGCAGTCGGAGAACAGCGATTTGCTATTGAGCTCAAAAGATGAAAGGGGGTTGTTAATAATTAATAGTAATTCTATCACGCTTCATTTAATTACCACTCGACAGTTTCTCTTTGTCTCTTTTCTTATGCCCGTTGTAATCTTTTGTTTTGCACATCGGCGGTTCACGTGACCCGACGCTTCGTGTGCTTGAGGTTTCGCATTCAAAAACAAATACAAGGCAGCGGTGAAAGACTTTCGCCCCGACCAAGAAGATAGATAGATAGATAGATAGATAGATAGATAGATAGATAGATAGATAGATAGATAGATAGATAGATAGATAGATGCTCCAAAGGAAATTCTGATTTTGGTAAGGGAGACGAGCCGAAGTCTTTTCAGCAGCTCCTCGGAATGTAATGTTTCAAAATTGTACTGTTTTAATGATTGGATCACATAAATTATTTAGTATTCAACAGACACTGAATGGGAAATAACAATGGATATGCCCCCCGGGATAAATTATTGTGACTTCAACAAAGAAAGGAAAATCAATAATAATTATATCACCGAATACAATATTAATTAAAACATGCCTGTAAATTATATTGTTCTTTTTACAAGTAAATGTCATTCATGTTTTATATAGTTTGATATATGTAGATAAAATAGTTTACACACACACACACACACACGTGTATATATATATATATATATATATATATATATATATATATATATATATATATATTTATATAAATGGTGGTACTCACTTGGAAAAACCTTGGATAGTTCGACTTGTAGTAGAACAAATCAGTACCCAAGGAAAAATGAGGAATAATAAAAAAAAGAAAGAACCAAGAACATAAAACTAAGGCGATCCGTTTAGGTGAAACCTAGGTAGGTTTGCCTGGTTCATTAGGATTATCTTATATATATATATATATATATATATATATATATATATATATATATATATATATATATATATATATATATACATATATATATATTATGTAATGGAGAAATTCCGACAATCATTTTAAGATATTTTTATGTTTAACATTCTTTTTATAGATACAAGTATTTTAAGTAAATGCTCTGTTTATAATAAACAGTATTAAACAACATTTACCGGCCTTAATGTCCGAGAAATTTTCATAGAAAATATTCGTCCTCCGACAGGATTCGAACCTGTATCCTATACGGAACCGTCATATAGCCTGACGTGCCTTAATATGCAAGATTGAAGTTTATAAGCAGTAAATTCGACCTTGCCAACCGAACGATCCTCAGTGGCCGAATCGGTTAAGGCACGTATCTTGTATCTATAAAAGAATGTTAAACATAAAAATGTCTTAATATATATATATATATATATATATATATACCGGGTTTAACGGAAAAATTTCCAAATCGTGTTACAGTATAATTGTCCATCCCACAAAATGTTGAATATCTAAAAAAAAAACAACAACACTAAACTAATTGAATCACTGAAAATCCCTTTGAGTTATTCAGCTAGAAAGAAAAAAGTCGTTTTATCTCAGCTCCCAGTCTCTTCCAAAATAACCAATGTTGAGAGGAAAATGTTCATTCAGGCCTTCAGTAATGCTACCAACTTCCATACACTGGCTTCCATCTTCAAAGTCCATTCAAGAAACATCACGAGAACAGCGAGTAATTTTTAAAAAAGACAGCAGTAGAGAGGAAAACTGAATCGGGAACAGGAAGAAGGATCAACATTTCAACTTTAAAGAGATCAATTAGAAAAGATCCAACTCAATTCATAAGATGTTTGGCACGTGAGACAGGATTTTTAGCTATGAAAATCCAAAGATCAGTGAAAAAAAAAAAAATGGAAATGAAATCATATGTGAAACGTGTGAGGCACCTTGTTATATCAGGGCAGAAAGTTAGAAGGTTAGATAGAGCAAAGATCATCTTGAATAAATTGAAAAATTATCTTGGAATAAAATATATATGAAATTTATTTCAATCATTCATGTGCTTCCGACCCTTAATTAAATATGAACATGTCATTTGCGTTTATGATCGATTTCATCACGGTTTCTTCTCTTAAGCTTTGACAGTAATTATACATGCTTATTGCTCAGAGTCCAATAATGTTATAAAAACTTCGGAGAATTCCAGTAAGATATCTTTAATCATTTCTAATATACAACGTTTCCGAGCTTAATTTAACAAATGGACAATTTTATTTTTACACTATTTGGACGATTTTTCTGTTACTCCCAATATATATATATATATATATATATATATATATTGGATTCATATGTGTAAAAGTTTGTCACTTAGCTCATTGATGTTACCTTCATCATTCCTACTCCAAAGATTCGTAGACGGACCTGTCTCTCTACTTTCAGTGTGTATCAGAAATTCTTATATCAGTTTTATATGAGTATACATTCCGTTTATTTATTAAACAGTATATTTTTTGGTATATTCGTCTACGGGTTTAAAATTTCGAGATTTCTTATTTTAAAAAAAACTCGAACTTTCAGGCCGGTAGGCGGAAATAAAAAAAAATATACTGTTTAATAAGTAAACATAGCGCCTACTCAAATACCAGCGTCCACTAAAAATAAAGTTTAAAATGATGAAAATCTGTCGGATTAATAAATTAAGCATTCTAAAATTCTCTTTGTTCACGTTTGGATACAAAACTGTGCAAATTTCAAAAACTTCGAGAGATTCTATGATGAGAGAAATTTAGCTCGAAACACAGAATTTGACCTCGCCTGCCCGACTGCTTTTCGTAGCCAAGTTGATTAAGATGTGCCACGCGTAACGTTAGCTTCCTCTGCCCTAAGGGACACACATTCAAATCCTGACGGAAAACGCAATTTTTTCTTTAATAAGTTTTCTCACACATTCGTGGTGCTAGAAGAAAATAAATAAATATATTGTTTATTAAATAAACGGCCGTCAACTCAAATACGAGTATCCACTAAAAATAAATTTTATATATGAAAAATATTTATTACCTAACTGATGTGATTAATTTCAACATAATCTAAGATTTTAATATTACTTCCCTGAGATGGTCACCACTTCGAAAAGAATATGGACATTTCGGGATGGTTCTTGATGCTTTCCAAAATGCTGTCAGATTTTCTTTGGTCTGCAATGATGAAACTTTGGCTGGTGTAAATTTTTCCACTTAGTATGTAATTTCTTTTGGAGTCCACAACATCCCAATAATGAAACACCCGGTCGAGGACGGGTTATACTGCTAGTATTATATATATTCAAGCAATTGCATAGTACTAGACAAGTGACCACCCATAATGCAATAGAACAATCGATAACACAGAAAGCCTTCTCTGTGATGTAATGGTTAACAAGTTTGGTTCGCTAAACCAGTTGCGAATGAATAGTGAGTTCGATTTTCTCTGGGTTACCCGTGCTATCGGCCTTGTGTCACATCTATGCTACTCTTAGAAACACTCCATAACGCTTTATCTATATGTATAGGTGCAAATATTAGTAAGTATGAGGGGTTGGAATTTTCTTATAGTTTAATATATTACAATTAATATTTATTTTGGTTTTTCGCGTGTATTAAGTTATCTATATCAGTCTCTTTTCTTACTCGCCGCCAATCAATTTCTCTGTTTAAGAATTTTAGTTATAATCCAGTATGTCTCAAAAGCTTGTGGGACTAAACGAGGGATTTGATTTTAATTAATATAAGCTTCGTTTATTTCTACATATTTTTTTACATTTTAAATCCGGGTATATTTGGCCAGAATTGCCAGTGAATTGATATTTCGTGTACCTTGAATGTTGTATGGATCAAACGTCATAAAACATTGAAATGATATCATTAGAACTGTTCCGATTAAAGACACACTGCAGATCCGTATGATTTCCCATCTTCAATATGGTTGCCTCGTTTCTGAGCATGCCGATATCTTCACGGCAATCTGAGTTTTTTTTTCAATATCCACAGAGTGAACCTGCTGTTTCTATCGCCACTATGTTGAACGGACCAGTTCAATTATGTGACCCGCCGGTCCTAAATTCAGTGTGGTCCTTTTCCTAGATTGGTTTCCATTCATGGCTGGAATATCTTCTGTCTTCTCCCCTGATATTTACGAGAATAAATTAATTTATACCGTCTTCAATTGTCGTCATTCGAAAGTGAATGTTATGATCTCGACCGGAATTCGAACTCATTTCACGGATTTCTTGTTCCCAGTCTATAACAAATGCACCACCAGCACACCCTCATAGAAATGATATAAAAAAGACAAAAAATGCTCCTGACTTTTGTCATTCTTGATAATAGAAAAGCCAAGAAAATTAGGAGTCTTGTGCAGTATCTTATTTTATCTTTTACTGGGAAGAAACGGTTCCGATTGCCGGTCAGTTCCGACAAAATGAGTCTATTTAGCGTTTCTAATTATCTTTGATTCAACGCATTGCAACGAAGGTTGAATGTTGTTTGCTGCTGGTACCCGCGCTGTCCTTTGATTTCTGATGGTACGGCTTATAACTCAGCGAGATGGTATGATGCTCAAAGACTAATGGGACAACGCAACATTACTGACACTGTAGATCTGTGCAACTTTTTAGTACATGTCTATATTTCTGAGATGAGGGAACTATGTACAGTATTTACATTAGTCGGACTATTGTCCTCATCTTTGTCGCCATGTTTGTCACAACGTTTCAAACATGGCACGTGGAACTAGAACAGTCTACCCCAGTGATCGAAATAAAGGGTTCAGTTCGAAATTCCAACCACCTGAAGAAGGCCGGAGCGTACAACGGCCGAAACGTTGTGACAAACATGGCGACAAAGATGAGGACAATAGTCTGAATAATGTAAATAGTATTTTTAGTACATATTGAGATTATATATTGAGTAATTGATTGATTGATTCTTGCCTATATTTCTGAGATGTGGTATTATGTACACTATTTACATTATTCAGACTATTGTCCTCATCTTTGTCGCCATATTTATTACAACGTTTCGGCCTTTCAGTATCTGTCTATATTTCTGAGATGAGGTATTATGTACACTATTTACATTATTCAGACTATTGTCCTCATCTTTGTCGCCATATTTATTACAACGTTTCGGCCGTTGTACGCTCCGGCCTTTTTCAGGTGGTTGGAATGTCGAACTGAACCCTTTATTTCGCTCGCTGGGGTAGACTGTTCTAGTTCCAACACGAATTCAAATGTCGGGATTTATTATATAAATTGTTTACGATGCAAAAATGTTTATGTGGGAGAGACATCAAGTGATGGAAAAGGCCTCAACTAAGAAAACAAGAGAGACTTGCGGTTGGACAAACGATCTACCTCTCTCGTTTTTGCATCGAATTCAATTTTTTGACATCACTTATTCCAACCTAATTATAAAAGAACATAGTTCTTTAAGGAGGAAATACATTGAAAACTTAATAATAACATTATTATCAACTATAAACAGACGCCTAAAACAGTACATTGCATCGCCATCCCTCTTTGAATCCATGCTTAAAGAATCTAACTGATATCTATGTAATACAGAGAATACATGCTTAAAGAGATCGGCCATAAGTTAGAATGATGTGACACCCCGATTCTCTGGCTAACCGCATAAAGGTGAAGACATTAGAACTCCCATTAGACAGACACACATACACAATTACGAATAAAAATTACAATCCGATGCCTACGTAGACAAACAAGAATCTTCACAAACATATCTCTCTCTTTCTCTTTCCCTCTCTCTCTCTCTCTCTCTCTCTATATATATATATATATATATATATATATATATATATTTATGTATATATATATATATATGTATGTTTGTGTGTGTGTGTTCATTTGTGTATGTATTAGTATAATAATTCCACGAAAACGCACTTAGTGTTATATACCGTGCCTATAAACACTAATGGGTATGTCCCAATCCTCATGAATACGTTGGGCATTATGCTCCACCAACAATTATTATAATTATAATTATTATAATTAATCTTTTGTTTGGAATTTTTTAGGTGGTTTCTGAATAATTATAATTAACAATTATTGGTAGTGTTAGTATTATGCTGTCTACGTAGTCCACCATTGGAAGTGGTTCACCTACTTCACGTTGCTGGCGAGTATTGTATTTTGTTGATGTTATAAAGATTACCATTTCATTTCTAAACTTCGTTTTGGTTATTCCTCATTCAGTAACCTTTTTCAGGTTACAACATCTAGAAAAATATACAGTTCGTTGTAAGATATAAAAGTATTTAAATCTGATAAAGTAACAAACAGACAGTGTTCCGCTATTTTTAGTCTCTTACATACAGTCTTTCATATTGTCGTTCCTCCATGAAGCCGGAATATTACGAAAGATTGCATGAAACTTTCAGTAACAGTGAGTCATGTGTGCAGAATAGTTTTTTTTATTTATTAAATCAAATATATCTATATCTCTAGCTATATAGCTAGATCGATCTGTACACAGATCGAAAGATAGCGGGATAAAGAGAGGGTGAGGAAGAGAATGAGAAATTGATAGATTGCGAGGATTGATATGAACAAATATAGAATAGATCTGTCAGAGTAGAAAGTCGGACAATGAACAAATTTTATTGATATCCAAACACGTGAATATACAAAAGAAAAAAAAACAACGCATTTTGTCCCATTATGCGCCATTGAAATTTTAAAAAAAAGCAGTCTCAATCGAATGTTTCGCTTTCAGTAACAGACATAAATACAGGAAAAACAAAGACTCCTCAGAAGCAGCTGGGCAGATTCGACCCAACACAAAACATTCACACAAGCTTATTGACTTGTGTGGAAACAATTTAATTAAAAAAGAACCATACCTGACAACATCTCATTATTACGCTGTAATAGATGCTCAAAGTAAAACGGGTCTCATAAAAAAACTGACACAGAATTGAACAAAAGAATAAACGCTTTTTTTATCTTCCGTTTCTTTCTCTCTTAAATTCAGATCGTTGTCAAATGTGAATAAAGAATTTCTAAGATTTTGGCAATACATTTCGTTATTGTATGATAATGTTTTCTCGCACAGAATATTATTTGCATAATCCATTGCATACCGATTGTAGAGAGTGAGGCAAATTCGCGCACCATAGGGGTTAATGGTTGAAGAGGTCATGCTGAGTGGCCACCAAGGTCACCAGACCTCACACTCTTGGATTTTTTTCTGAGGTCACTTGAAATCGGACACGTCCAAGAAATATTAAATAATTTAAAGAAAGAATTAAATATGATTGCAGTAAAATGAAACTCTCTGACGTGTTAATGAATCATGCAAGCATCGAACTGGAATGCTTTGAAAAAGAAAGAGGACATTTTGAACAGCGCATATAACAATTAAATAACTAGTAAATAACATTTTTGTATGTAATTATATTTTTAATAAATTATCCCTATGGTGCGCGGTTTTTTTTTATTTATTTATATTTCCTTAATGTCACACATTCATCTATCACTAGTTCAAAATATCTCTTCTCGAACCGTCTCCTCTTAATTAAAATACTTTTGCCCGATGACCAGTCATTGTACGGTTTTTTTTTGGGGGGGGCCATGAGGGGGGTGAATATGTACAAGAAATATAGCGAGGCATGATTACTACTATGTCCAAATTTTGGTCAGACTATTTATTTGAGCAAGAGATGATTAATATTTTTCTCTCTGTCTATCTCAGTCTCTATGTATCTATGTTTCTATGTATCTATCTATCTATCTATCTATCTATCTATCTCAGTATATACCTATCGATCTTTCTATCTATCAGTCTAAGTATCTATCTATCTATCTATCTCTGTATATATATATATATATATATATATATATATATATATATATATATATATATATGTGTGTGTGTATATATACATATATATATATACATATATATATACATATATATCAGTTTTTTTCTGAAAGAGAATAGAAATGATTGCTACATCTATGTAGTTGAACAGTAAAATTTGCTAATCTAGTAAAACCCATTAAATCATTCAGACGAAACTTTAAATGGAACAGCTTATCTATCTATCTATCTATCTATCTATCTATCTATCTATCTATCTACTTTTTTAATCGTTTCAGCTCAAGCAAGGCGACAATATTTTGGTAAGATGCTTATTAATCTTAGACATAAAAAGGTTTAGATAAACTTCCCCTCCTGGTTCGTGGGACGAAACCACTATAGTAAAACTTACATCTCACAAATGTTATCTGAAGGGAATAAGGGTTGACAGCCGTAAAGTTTAGAACTTGTGGAACTAAGGAATGTATTTCGTGTGAGTACTTTCCATAGAAATAGCGATAGAGCAGCGACGTTTTGTCCGTGGGAATGGTGTGGTAGTTTGGACAATAGTTTATCACCCGCAAGTTTGCGGAAACCCTTTTTGACTCTATCGATATTGGACGGCTCATGTTCATATATGGCAGCAGTAACAGATTTTCGACCTGATCTGACTCTTGCAAATGTAAAGGAGAGCACGAGGAGTCAGGTACTTACTGGGGCGTTACAGGGATGCGTCAATTTCCCCCCCCCCAGCATCTTTATCGATTGTTTGTATGTACGAGCTCCGTGAGGTTTGGAATGAGTTTAAAGATCAATAGGCGTTTAAGGCAGTGGGCTTCTCAGAAAGAACCGCCTTTCATCGTGAATGGTGATAGGTCAGGGTCCGATCGGTGATGTGTTGTGTTTAAAATTTGCTGCAGATAGAAGAATATTTGGGAAGCTTGTTAAAGTGAAATTCTTGACTAGACAACGGAAGAAGTCCAAGGGTCGGGAAAGAAAACTCATAGCAATATGGTTTGAAGCTAGGAAGATGAACGATAAAAAATAACAAATTGGCAGAAACAGGTTTCAAGGTTTTAAATACTGACAATCAAAACGAAAACCTACTTTTTAACCTAAACAGAAGCAAACATATGCTAGGCTACAAAAATCTCCTGAGCCGACCAAGCATAGAAATGAATACAATATGGGAATCAATAATAAGGAGTGCCAGAGAAAAGCAATAATAACAACGAAAATTGCAATATGAGCTCTGGTAAAAATTATGCAATGATAACAGCAATATGAACACTGGTAAAAAATTGAGCGAACAATGTAAATAGTGAAAAATAGACAGATGCAGAAGCAAACAAAATCGCAGATGATCATCGAGGGTGGATTTTGTTCTGAAAAAATATTCAATAACGATCCCCAAATCTGCATTAGCCAAAGTGATGAGGAAGCAGTAAGTTTTGTCTCTTACAGATCCAGTGAAAATTTTTTAAAAAAGTGACGCGGTTCATTGAAATAAGTGCCGTGTAATTTTGTATGTTAATTTAGCGTCACGTTCCGAAGAAAGGCGTTAACATGCTTTGCTTTGTGTCATCTTTAAGATGGTCGTCTGAAGAAAACAAGCATATTTGCTCATATTTTTTCTAGTGGTTTTTACATGACAGGTAAAAGACCAGTAAATCTGAGGTCAACACTTAATAAATAGGTTGTGCAATGACATTTTACACATCTTCACATACCGTTGACTGAACAGATATGTTTTAATGGTGAAGACACTTTTGCATGATCACAATGCATCTTTGACACAAAGCAAAGCTTGTTAATTCTTTCTTCGAAACGAGATATTAAATTAACATAAAAAATGACACGGCACTTATTTCAATTAACCACGTCACTTAGAACGATTATGTCACTACTTATGTATCTGTAAAACAGTAATAATATAAGTGACAAATGTCCATAAAAAGGCACTGATGAATGTTTAGGGCTAAATTATTTAAATAATGCACTGATTATTGTTTGCGTTACGCGATAATAATTTTACGTAAAATGATGCACTAAAATAAGTAAACAATTAATCCTTTTAAGTTTTGTAAATATGGTCGCCTTACATTAATGATACGGCCATAAATCTGTTTGAATCTCAATGCGATAAAATATGTACGGTAGATATAAAACCTTGCTCATGACAAGGACTTACCAGGCAAGCTGACATTGGCTGTGCTATTTAAGAAAGATGAAAAATATCACTTTTCATTAGGTTCATGAAGCAGTTATAAAATAGCAAGGCGTTGCAGAGGGTGTAATAGCTATGATGTGTTTCGTCGGCTCTAACTACAGAAGCATGAATAAATCCAAACATGGAGTTATAGAACAAACAATAAAAATTATTTATTAGGCGGAACGCTGGAGCTGTGGAAAAACAAAGGATCAGTCTCTGTCAGAGCAATTAGTTTGTTGTTGGAACAGCAGGCAGCCGTCATAAACCGCACGTGTAACATTTTTGGGGGTGTATTTGGGTTTAGTATACGAAGCTCATACATACAAGCAAATCCAATTACACATCGGCGATAGTTCTCTTGTCAAATTCCTCGTCCGGGAGTAGCGTGTGGAATTTTACGGCGCCAGTGTGTCGTTTCTGGTTCGTCGATGTGGTTGCTTCTCCACTGTCGATATACCGCTGACTAAATGTTGATTCTCCTCTGCTTATATTGAGAGAAATAGGCTCAACTTGAACACCATTTCAGATTCTCGATCTTCCGTTTGATTTGTTGACGCTGAATCCTTAAGTCTGATTTACTGGTTTTATCATTTTACTGAAACTGCGTCAGTGCGTTGTTTACGTTACGTCGTCTAAATGTCAAAGGTCACTATGGTTTTAATTCTGGATACATCCGTCGGTGTCAGGAAAATATCTTTTGGGTTTTGGAGGTGCGACAGAGTAACATCAAAGTACAAATTATTTCATAATATAAAATACAAATTTTGGTGATTCCATAATCCTTTCTAGTTTACGTGTGAAAGTATGCTACTAATTTAAATAATTAAATAATGTAATCTAATCAAACTATAGCATATTTTATGAAGCCAGGATGAAACTGTTATTAAATTTGGTTTTATATTATATTTGCGATTTGTTTACAAAGAATTAAAAACGCCCTTTAACATCATGAGTTCATAAAACTCTGGTAAATGTTTATACTCTAAATTCTCTCTATTTCTTTCTTTATATACATTGCAGAACAGAGATGGGTGTCAATTATTACTAAGTACTAGAAAAGATAGAAAGCTGTGCAGAGAATTTATCGTTGTCGCCCTGATGAGTACGACACACAGAAATAGAATATTCCTTCTATAATGTTTGCTAAATGTAACTGGACATCGATGGTTTTATATATGGGATCAAATAAGCAAGGTAAGAGAGAACGTGTTAATACAGTCAATTTTATTTAACAAATAAAGAATAAGTAGTTTGAGAATGCCTAACTTATTAAAAGAAAAATGAACTTAATTATACGGAAAGTTCTCGAGGGTGACTCTATCGAATCTAACCAAAGTATAAACCTGCATCTGTCTATATTTCTGAGGTGAGGTATTATGTCCACTATTTACATTATTCCGACTATTGTCCTCATCTTTGTCGCCATATTTATTACAACGTTTCGGCCGTTGTACGCTCTGGCCTTCTTCAGGTGATTAGAATGTCGAACTGAACCCTTTATTTCGCTCACTGGTGTAGAGTGTTCTAGTTCCACGTGCCATGTCTAATGCGTGTCAGTTATCAGTTTTCTCCTGTTAATTCCCCTCTCCAAGTTCTCCACTGCCTTAACCGGGTATTGAACTAACACTCTTTGGGTCATGTCACTGTATCTAACTAACGCCTTTATCCACTGTGTCATATGTCCTTGCACTAGTTAGATCCAGTGACAGGACCCAAAGAGTGTGAGTTCAATCCTGGTTAAGGCAGTGGAGAAATTTCAGATGGGAATTGGCAGGAGATAACTGATAAGTGACATCCATTAAACATAGCACGTGGAACTAGGACAGTCCTAGTGAGCGAAATAAAGTGGTCAGTTCGACATTCCAACCACCTGAAGAAGGCCGGAGCGTTTAACGGCCGAAACTTTGTAATAAATATGGCGACTAAGATGAAGATAATAGTCCGAATAATGTAAATAGTGTATAAATCTGCTCTCTTATTTTTTTTTCAAATGCCTTGTTTCCTTAAAGGTACACGACTTTCCCAAGCTAATATACATGACCATGTTTTTCTTTTTAAGTAAAACGAAAACATTTAAATAAAAAAAAACTTCTATTATCTAAAACAAAAAAAAATAGTTACATAAATAATTTACAAATTAAAATCACATAATAAATACCGTATTGGACGGCATATAAAACGTACGGGTGTATAAGACGCACCCGAATTTAAGCAGGGCAAATCAAGGAAAAATTAGTAATTAGTAAAATTAATTAACATACATACGGCATATAAAACGCAGGGGAATTGTAAAAGATATTTTTAGTATAAAAAAATACGCCTTATATGCCGTCAAATGAGGCAATAATTAAATTAATAAATATTTCTTATCTGAAAACCTGGAAAAAAGAAACTCAATTAGTTTAGTGTTTTTTTTTTTAGATATTAAACATTTTGTGGGATGGACAGTTATCCCATGATGTTAAACGATTTGAACACTTTTTCTGTTGCAATTTTCCTTGTTTCTTACAAAGTTTCAGATTCTTTGTAGATCTTCTCTTACCACAATATAGGATATGTATATAAAAATGATGGAAACATAAACAAAAAGAAAAAGAATCGAAATGAAATCGGCGAGATTATATACCAAAATGACCTATTAAAAAAAGTTAATTTCAAATACGCAGCGTCTCCCGTCCTTGCGCATGTGCAGTCACATCAACTTAAACATAAAATTAGTCCGATGAAGTGCTAAAGAACGAAACGCGTCACATGAAAACCTTTTCTACTTTGTCATACTTATTAGTATTAAGATATAAAAAATTATATCTCGTTATCATATATATATATATATATATATAATTGCTATACGTAAATTATAGAGACACAAATATTTAAGTAAATGCTCTGTTTAAAATAAACTTTTACCAACCTGAGCATCAAAGAATTTTTTATAGAAAATATGCGTCCTCCCTCAAGTATCGAACCTGTATCCTAAACGGGACCTTCATATAGCGTGATGATACTATATCAGTTTAGCTACAGAGGAGATAAAATTGAAGTAAACAAAAAAAGAGAAAAAAAACATCACCAACAACAATAACAGCATTAAGTCATTTCCGCTTATGAGACGTTAAATTACATCACTTCGCATCTTCCATAATTTACTTGACTTCACCGGTTATCCTCAAGAATATTTAAAAGCGTTCTTAAATGAAAAAAATTGAAACATATTTTTTTTACTTATGTTTATAAGTCCATGTTGCAAAATAAAATCTTTACATTTGCCTTGATAAAATCAATCAAAGGACGAAACGCGTCGGTAAAGATTTTTTTTTCCTTTTGTGTTTATTCATAGGAAGTCTTCTATACACATTTCAGATTGTAAGACTAACAAGAACATAGGTGGCGTTAGAGTTCAAATATATAAGAGATTAATGAGCGGATGAGCGGTTTATAAAAAAGAAAGAGCAATGAAATATATCACTTCCAACTGAAATGGAAATGAAAAGCCTATTTAACACGGATTGTCAGAAAAAAAGATAGATGGTTACCGATTTTCAACATTATTAAAATTACGGCACGAATTGAGATTAGCAAGGGAAATTGATGCCGAGGTGGAAGTTAATTTGATAAATCTGAGTTGGAAATCTTTCGACGTTGAAAAGAACTCCATAACACGTTTGAGGTTTGAAAATCTAAAATTGAAATGCTTACATTCCGGGGAAAGGCCATGAGAATTTTCAAGTCGAAATGTTTAACATACTATAAAATATGGCTTCAGCTTTTTGTGAATAAGACGTTCAAACGGTGTTTACATAATTATGGAGTTACGATAATGTATGTACAAGCGCATTGAGATAAAGGTGGATGCTATGGAAATACCCACACTCACATTATAATATAAGGCGATATATGTATATAAGCGGTACACCTGGATAAATATATGTATGGTTGAATCTAATGATTGTATCGAGTACTGTTTTTTTTAAATAAACATAACTGCTAAGAAGACGGGATTATAAATCTTAACATTCTTTTTTAATATATATATATATATATATATATATATATATATATATATATATATATATATATATATATATATATATATATAAAGCGAACATTGAAGTCAACACTCAGAGGCGACAGGCTGTTTCATGCTGGGCGCAATCGTCAGGCCGCAAATGTTGGGTTTTTCCTCGACTATTTATATATATGGGTCAGTGGTGCAATGTGGGTAATCTATTCTGGCGGTTATTTTTGCGGAAGTGACTTGTTTATTTATTTATTTGTTTGTTTGTTTGGGTTAATCTATTTTTGCTTGTTTTTCATTTTCATTTTGTATTATTTATTCTTTTTGGTTTTTGATTTTTTATTAACGTAGTAAAACATTTTGAGGGAGATTTGCTTAGTGTGTGTGTGACGTTATTAGCTTAAAAGCCGACATATCGTGCGGCATTTAAACTAGCTCATGCGAAGGGTTCTTGATTGAGCCTTCGGCATCTTCGTGAGTTTCCGTCTCCCTTGGCTCTTTTAATTACAATCTGGTCCTCTGTTGGCGGAGATTTCTTTTTGCGAGGCATACAGCAGTCGTATGCGATAGACAACAATAAACTACAGAAGAACCCAGAATTGATCGCTGCATTTAAGTATTGCATTACTATTTAAGCTTGCCTTTTAAAAGTTCAATGATATTTCTTCTGCCACCACTTAATTTAAAAACAATTTGATGTACATAGGTCCTTACTTTCCGTACAAACAATTATTTTTATTTCATGAGCAACTTTCACTGGATTTTGCAATTAATTTTCAGTTATAAAAATTGTTATCGTACAAAAAATTCGTCGCAAAAAGTCACGTAATAAAATTGTCGAAAAAATGGCAGTAATGAAAATTTGGGAATCAAAATTTATGTAACATGAGCTATTCAAACTTAGAGAGGTGTGTCCCTTTAATTGAAAAAGTCTGACACAGTGACAGACTGTATGAAAGAAAATTCTAACAGCTTTGTTGATGAAATCAATTGTATCTGTGAACAAAACTTGTGGGAAAGTTATGTTAAAATACAATAAATGCTGTTCAACCGTTAAAAACGACAAGCTGAAGAGTTAGACTTTCAGCATCCAAACTTAAATTTAACATCTGATATATCGAGATCCGGGCTTCATTAAATCGTCTATTTAGACACTTTGAGTGGGTATAACATTTTGGCAAGAGTGAAGAAAATATTTTTGTTTTTAGTAAAATTCACCCTGTACAAGGTCCAGGGGCCACTCGAGGTGGCCGGTTAGGTCAGGAGACCATTTATGTGTATAGGAATGTGAGATAAAGGTTAACCCGAGCCTTGAACAGGTTAAGATTGTAATAATTGGAGAAACATCCTGTTGAGAGTAGGTTCCACGGTGCAGTGGTTCGCGAGAAAAAGCTGCACGATTTTCTGCTATGTAAGGCGGGCCTGGAATGTTCTTACTGTGAATGTTTGAATTGGCGGGACCATGGAATGCATTTCGTCGGAGCACTTTCCGTGGAAGTAGCGGTACAGCATTTTCCGTGCAACTAGTGTTAGGGCATTATCCGTGGAAGTGCGGTAGAGCACATTCGGTGGAAGTAGCAGTAGAGCACTTTCCGTGCAAGTAGCGGTAGAGCATTTTCCGTGAAAGTGGGGTAGAGCACATTCCGTGGAAGTGGGGTAGAGTACATTCCGTGAAAGTGGGGTAGAGCACATTCCGTGGAAGTGGGGTAGAGTACATTCCGTGGAAGTGGGGTAGAGTACATTCCGTAGAAGTTGTGGTAGAGCACTTTCCGTGCAAATAGCAGTAGAGCCCTTTCCGTGCAAGTAGCGGTAGATCATTTTCCGTGGAAGTTGGGTAGAGCACATTCCGTGGAAGTGGGGTAGAGTACATTCCGTGAAAGTGGGGTAGAGCACATTCCGTGGAAGTGGGGTAGAGTACATTCCGTGGAAGTGAGGTAGAGTACATTCCGTGGAAGTTGTGGTAGAGCCCTTTCCGTGCAAATAGCAGTAGAGCACTTTCCGTGCAAGTAGCGGTAGATCATTTTCCGTGGAAGTTGGGTAGAGCACATTCCGTGGAAGTGGGGTAGAGTACATTCCGTGAAAGTGGGGTAGAGCACTTTCCGTGCAAATAGCAGTAGAGCACTTTCCGTGCAAGTAGCGGTAGATCATTTTCCGTGGAAGTTGGGTAGAGCACATTCTGTGGAAGTGGGGTAGAGCACATTCCGTGGAAGTGGGACAGAACACTTTCGTCTGCAAGTAGCGGTAGAGCACTTTTTTATCGAAGTAGCTGTAGAGCAATTTCCGTGCAAGTAGCGGTAGAGCTCTGTCCGTAGACCTAGTGTTAGAGCATTATCCGTGGGAGTGCGGTAGAGCACTTTCCGTGGAAGTGTGGTAGAGCACTTTCGTCTGCAAGTAGCATTAGATCACTTTTCATCAAATTAGCAGTAGAGCACTTTTACGTGCAAGTAGCGGTAGAGCACTTTCCGTGGAAGTAGCAGCAGAGCACTTTCAGTACAAGTAGTGTCAGAGCAGAGGCAAGATAATGGTTAACGCCAGGTCAAGATTGTAGCGATTGGGGAAACAACTTCTTCGTTTATCGGTTCCACAGAGCAGTGTTTCGCGAGTAGAACTTGCCCAAGTCGAACTTACATATCACCGATGAAATATGGCTGGAATGTGCGTGATGTGCTACACTGTAAGTGGTATGGCGGGTACTAGAACTGTCGGAACCACGGAATGTAGTTGGTCCGAGCACTTTCCATAGAAGTAGCGATAGAGCAGTTGGAGGTTTGTCACATCCTACCTGTGAGAGAAAGAGAGAGAGAGAGATTTGGGAGGGTGGAAAATAATTCGTCACACACAATGACTCAGAAACGCTTTTGAATTATATCGAGAAAAGATAGTGAGGATTGGGCAGCTTCTGCTCAAATATGACAACAGGACTCTATTTTCGGCCTGATCTGGCGCTTATAATCGTAGAGGATAGCATGAGCCACTGGATCTAACCAACACTATTTTTTTCCACTGGGACATGTGATCTCAAGAGATGTGAGTTCAACACCTGGCTACTGCAGTGGTGAACAAAACTTGGAGAGTTGAGTTAAAAGGAGATAACTAAAACATCCGGTAGTGGCATGCCACGTGGAACTAGAACAATCTACCCCGGTGCGCGAAATAAAGGGTTCAGTTCGAAATTACAATCACACGAAGAAGGCTAGAGCGTACAACGGCCGAAACGTCGTGAATGTGTCAATAAAGATGAGGACATCAGTCCGAACAATATAAATAATGTAAATAATTACTAAATTGGTTCGCAATGTTTTCTTCGGAAGAAAAGTCATGAGATGAAGAAACCCGACAGCGGCGTTCATCGGATCTTGATGATGAAGTGCTAAAGTCATTAGTGGAAAGAAGGCGAACACAAAGAATAAGGAAAGTAGCAAATACGTTAAACTTCTCACAATCTGTCACTGCGAAAAGATAGTGAATGTCTGCAAGATGGCGGCGTGGGACCCATACGATCTTAACGATAACAAAAAGGCGGAACGTTTATAAACAATTACGGAAAATATGTATGGCTGAAATTATTAGATAGATAGATAGATGTATATGAACAGGTTGATAACATAAATAAATAGATATAAACAGGTTGTGATAGATAGATAATAGG
The DNA here is from genome assembly GCA_964036315.1 of Acanthosepion esculentum. Lineage (NCBI taxonomy): Eukaryota > Metazoa > Mollusca > Cephalopoda > Sepiida > Sepiidae > Acanthosepion > Acanthosepion esculentum. The sequence continues at coordinate 73,576,368 of OZ038488.1, forward strand.
AGGTTAATATATATATATATATATATATATATATATATATATATGTTAACCTCTTAATATAAGTGTTGACTTCTATGTTCACTTTTATATTTACACACGCTCTATCTCTGATATTGAGCACTTTATCCCATAAATATAGCACATCTTAAGACTATATTTCTTCATATATATATATATATATATATATATATATATATATATATATATATAAACAGGTTGAAATAGATAGATAGATAGATAGATAGATGCAAACAGGTTGATAAAGTTATCAAGTCATCCCATAAGTTCTGTCCGAATTTTGAATAAAGCAAACAAGTGACTAAATGTTACATTTAATTACAGATTCAATCAGCAATGTATTTTCCCTGATTATCTGACTACCTTCCATCTATTAACAAGCTTACTAATTCCATTACTGTAAAATTATTTGGGATTTGATTCGAAGAACTCACAAATGTCAGTTTTAACCTCTTCCTGTGTTACAAAAGCTGTTTCTTCGAAATTATTCTGTAAGCTACGAAACAAATGGTAGTCTGAAGGAGCAAGGTCGGGAGAATAAGGTGGATGAAGAATTTTCTCCCAACCAAGTTCTTCCATCTTTTGTGACGTGATTCTTGCGGTGTGTGGTCGCGCATTGTCCTGATGAAACATCACCCGTTTTCGATTCACTAGTGCAGGTCTTTTTTCCTCAAAGCTTGGTTCAAACGCTCTAATTGCTGACAGTATATTTAAGCATTAATTGTTGCATTAGGTGGTAAGAATTCGAAGTGGATTATTCCTTGGCAATCCCACCAGATGGAAAGAAGAACCTTTTGTCCATGAAGTTCCCTTCTCGGCTGTGGCTAGGGTCCTTCCCCTTTACCAAGCCACTGTCTACGACGCTTAACATTTCGATAAAAGATCCATTTTTCGTCGCCAGTCACAAGTCTGTCCAAAAAAAGGTGAACGAATTTGGCGAGAATGGAGAGAAGAGCAGATATCAACTCGGGATTTGAGATTGTTTTCAGACAATTCATGAGGCAACCATTTTCCAACTTTAGGAACTTTTCCAAGTTGTTGAAGATGACGATGAACAGTTGTATGGTTTGAACTGAGAACCACTGCCAATTCCTCAACTGATAAAGCAGGATTTTCTTCAAGGGCTGCTTCAAGAAGCTTTTCATCAAACTCAACTGGACGTCCGGTTCGATCTTCATCTTCAAGGGTGAAATCTCAACCTCTGCATTTTGCAAACCATCTTCTGCAAGTTATTTCATTCACACATTCCTCACCATAAACTGAGTGAATGTTTCTAGGCGCTTCGGCTGGTGAGTTTACTTTCTTGAACTCATAAAGCATTATGTGCCTCAAATGATTCTTGGGTACTTCCATGTTAGCAGGGTTTTAATCAAACAAAATTTAATTTTATTGTTTCCTGAAATGAAATTTGATCAGTTTAAATGCATCTAAACATAAAAATAATGTTCAGCTCCATTAGACATTATAAAATACTCTTTAAATTTTGTTCATTTTAACAAAAAGTTAAAATTCGGACAGAACTTATGGGATGAGCTAATAGATAAATAGATAGATATAAACATGCTGAGATAGATAGATAGATAGATAGATAGATAGATAGATAGATAGATAGATATTAACAGGTTGAGACAGGCAGACAGACAGATAGATAGATAGATAGATAGATAGATAGATAGATAGATGAAAACAGGTTGAGATAGATGTTAACAGGTTGAGAATGAAAGAAAGAAAGAATCAAAGAAAGAAAGAAAGAAGGAAAGAAAGAAATAAGGAAAGAAAGAAAGAAAGAAATTTATGGAAAGTAACAAACGTCTTTCGTCAGGTAAAATATACCGATTTGAAATCATTTGATCGTAGACGTATAATATGTTCGCTAAAACATAATAAATTTGAATAAGAATGTTTTGTCAACTTGGATTATAAAGTCGAAGTTTTCGCGAGTTGTACCGGAAGAATTGATTTGTAGAAACACAAATAAAGAGAAAATTCAAAGAAGGGAATCATGGGATCAAATGTCGCTCGGACTAGACAACATTGCTATATTTCCTTGAGTATATTATGAGAAATTTTGAAGGAAATTTAAAGGCTAAAATAGAGGATAGTATTATATGCAAGTACATGTTTCTGCAAATTTTTACACATCTTTAAAGTCCTTATTTGAAACAGCAAGATTGCACCCAGTTTTGCTCAAGAGATAAAGTTTGTTTATATTTTGATTTTCTTGCTTATTTATAAATTTTTCCCTCTTCATTAGCCTATCGTCATTATCACTATCATTAACCTATACTCATCCAAGTATTCAGATAACCTCGGAACAATGCCCAATTGAGTGTGTAGCGACGCAATATCGAGTTTAGTTTGTGTCTTCTTCGTCGCCGTGGTACAGTTGGTATGACGTTTGCGTAGAACCGAAACGATCCGGGTTCGATTCTCGGTAGTGGTTGCACTGCTGATCAGTCCCAGATAGGACGAAACGGCCCACCAGTGCTTTCTGGATTCCGTTGAGGCAAATTACTATATTGGATTGTTTTTACGATTCCAATGGAATAAATTATGACCATGGAATATTAGTGTTCAAATCTTTTCATTATATATATGTCTGTGTGTGTGTGTATATATATATATATATATAAGTCAACACTTAGAGATGACAGTCTATTTCATGCGAGATGCAATCGTCAGTCTTGACGATTGCATCTAGCATGAAACAGACTGTCGCCTCTAAGTGTTGACTTCTATGTTCACTTTTATATTTACACACGCTCTATGTCTGATATTGAGCACTTTATCCCATAAATATAGCACATCTTAAGACTATATATATATATATATATATATAAAACACTACATATAGATGACTGTACTACCAGTGGGGGAATCCGTACGGCAATGTCACATAAGATTGTGGCACAAGGTCGAGTTTAAAGTGAATTTATCGGCAATACCGTAGAAAAATTGCTCAAGACTCTTCGACACTTATCCCTTTTGGGGGGATAACTCAAACCATAGCCTAAGGCCGCTTCCGAAAGAGAGATTCTCCCTGTAGGGGCGATGACCCACACTGGTGGTAGATGGCTGTACTATGGGGCCGTATTATACATAAGAATGCAATTTATTCCTGTTTTTAGCTTCAGAAACACGTGGTCATATTATAATCAAGTACTTAAGGAAATACTGCAATTTACAAAATGAAACGCAAACAAATAGCAAATACAATTCAAGTGTTTCGAACAAATGAGGGAATAAAAGAAGGTCGAACTTGAGAATTTATAGACATGACCATTCACAAACATACGCATAAAATGTAGGTATTGTATGTGCGTGGTCTTGAGTATCATTGACTGTGCGGTGTTTTGGAGTTGATAGATTTCTCTGTCTGTCCTCTTCAAAGATTTACGAGTTGTTAACCCAAACTGTAAGTAATGTGTAGGAAAAAAATTATAGCCTAATTTCTTTGTCATTAAATATGAGAGACTAACTTCTTCTTCTTCTTCTTCTTCTTCTTCTTCTTCTTCTTCTTCTTCTTCTTCTTCTTCTTCTTCTTCTTCGTGTATTGTTTTTCTTTATGGTTCGCCACAACTTCCCGACCCTTGTACCTCTTAGGAATTTTTATCTTCTTACTGTCTCTCCTAATCCCTGTTCTTCCAGCGATTTACACAAGCTCGTTAGGTTGGTGATTCGCAGCTTTCCCCTGCCCCTCTTGATTTCAATATACCTGTGAATGTTAAATTTTCTCATTTCTCTCTCCTCATTATGCACCCTTCTGATTCTCCGTATAAGTGTCCTTTTAGGCTGACATACAACACGAATAAGATACTGAAAAGAAAGCATCTAGCCAATGCTTTATTTGGGAAGAAATGATTATTAAAAATACAAAAATAAACTCTTTTGAAGACATAGGCGATCACTAGTAAGCCACGACTTCCTTTCGTTGCTCTAGGTGAATTTCTTACCCATTATCATCTCTATTTGCCCTTTTTCTGGCATCCATTCATTCAAACGCGTTAATTACTCTCCGTTTTCCTCCGTTTCTCTGTCTTCAGTGTGACCTGTGAGTGCTAAATTCTCCAAGTACTCTTTCCTCATTATGAGTCCCATCATTTTCAGATGACTCTTTCTGAGTGTATGTTTCGTTGTCGTTCTTTGAAGAGTCCTTTTGTTACACCCATATTATGGCCAGGATATTCTTGGCGTTTGTCCGTACAAACGCATCTCTCTTCCTTCTTGAATCTTCATAAGAGAAGAAATGATGCTCTATTTGCTGCCTTATAGTGGATTTGATATGGAATAGCAATTCAGCTCATTTTTGCAACTAACGATATTTTCCTATCAGTTAATAGTTAGCTTAATTTCTGAAAAAAAAAAACATTTCGGTATTTATATGAACCCTCACATTACCATTATTATTATTATTATTATTATTATTATTATTATTATTATTATTATTATTATTATTATTATTATTTCCTTTGATTTCTGGCGTGTACGTATTGCTTTCCGGGTCCCGCCCAGAGACCTAAGGTTAGAAATGGCATCATGACACTTTCCACTGACAAAAAAAATATTTTACAGAGATAAAGCCCTTCGTAAAGTGTGGGCTGTACTTGTGAGAACAATTTATTTTGTATTTCTTTGAGGCATGTACTTCCAGGAATCCCTTCACTTAGTCTACTGGAATCTTTTCCAATCAATCCTAGGGCTCGAACTACAACAGGAATTGTTGATGCTCCCATATGCCACATTTTGGAGATTTCGATTTCAAGGTCCTTGTATTTTGATAGCTTTTTGAATATCTTCAAAGTCTGCAGGGACAGCCGTATCAATAAGGCGGCACTTATTTTGTTTGTGGTCTTTAATAACAAATTCTGGGCTGTTGGATTTGATTGTTTTGTCAGTGTGTATTGTGTACTCCCATAGAAATATAACGTGTCCAAACTAGGATATTCCTAGTAAGGCGATCTTCTGGTCATCCTGTATGTTGATATTACATAGGACACTTAGTAAAACAGTCCATTCCTTTTCTCATGAGACCCAGAGCCTCGATTACTATTGGTACAGTCTCAGTCTTCAGTCACCATATTCACCATATTCACTGTTAATCTCAATCTCTAGGTCCTTATATTTGGACAAGTTCTCGATAATTGTCATAGAAATGTTTCTCTCAGATGTTACTGAATTTCTTGTCTTTCATGATAATATCAGGTCTTTTGGCTTATATTTCCATGTCAGATTGAATTGGCATATTCCAAAGGATAACATCGTTATTTTGAGTCAATGTGTCAGGTTGGTGCTCATACCATCTCTCAATGGTTTCGATTATGTGCTTCTTGCATATCTTCCAGTACACATATGATCCTACCTTTTTATGTCTGTGGATATATTCATTTTGTTTAGCAGTTCCAGATATCTTGAGATAATATGGTCGACAGTTTCATCATATTTTCTGCAGATCCTGCATTTCGGCTTAGTTCCATCCTTGATTATGTGACAGTGATAGAATCTGGTTGTGAGGCTTTGGTCCTGAGCTGCAATAATCAGGCTTTTTGTTTCAGTTTTCGGATCGGTGCTCATCGGCCACTGATGTGTTTTCTGTTGATCCACATCTGCTTCTTTCGTTCTTTTTGTGTATTTGCCATGCAACACCTTGACCTTCCAGTTATCTTTTTGTAATTTCCTTTGGCCAAGTTGTTTTTCTTTCTGCTTTACTCGTTTGACACAGATGGTATTCGCTTCGTTTTCTATTGGTAGGAAATCAGGTATATTAAGCTGTTTCTTGAAGAGTGCAGCTTCTTTGTTGATGCAGTGGATTTGGCGTTTTACTATTTGTAGGAGAGGGTCATTGGTTTTGTGAGGTAGCCTTCCAAACCAATTATCGTAGTCTTTAGAGTTAGGCCAAGTTGGATTAGACCTGAACCTCCTAAAGCTACATACAGCCTATCAACATCTTATTACGGGTGGTGTATCCTTATTTAGGTAAGCATTTCTTTGGTCTTGGTGTCCAATCTTTTAACATCATTCAACTTCAATTTAATAATGTTGAAGCTGTATGTTACTAAAGATATAGCTAACGTGTTTGATAGCCTTCATTTTATTGACCCCATTATTTTCGCTTTCTGGTATTAAATACACTTTTCTATAACATTCTTTTCGGATCTTTTTCTTCATAATTGAATGCTGTATTCCGTCTCCTTCTATTAATTCAGGATATTAGGTCGGTCATTTATCGCTATTTTATTTTCTACCAGTTCTCGATATAGTTTCTTGGCATCTTCTTTGAAGATCATGCTTTGCCAGATGAATCCGTTTGCTTTTTTTCATAACGCCTGATTCTCTCTGCCTTCGCTTGAATTTGTTGCTTTAGCTTTTTTTTCAACTTTTGGTACGTCAGTCTTATTCTTTATGTCAAAGCTTCGTTTCAGTTGTCTCCTTTATCATACTTTCATCTTGCAGCCCTTGTCTACTTCACTTAGAAGTGACAATTGTCCTGGAAGTTTACTTATTTCTGTTTCTATTATTTCTTTCAAGAGTAGCATTTTTCTCTTTTGTTTACGTTTGTTTTTTACTTTTTCACCTATTGTCTCTGCGATCGTTGTCGATGTTGCGTTTATAAGATGATTAATTTCTGCCAGGTTCATTATCGTTCTTTAAAGAGTTTCTTGTTGCACACACGTTATGTTGAATCTTCATCAAATGATGTATTTGCTGCAGGGACAGCAATTCTGCTCATTTTTGCATCTAAAGATATTTTCCTATTAGTCAATTGTTAAATATTTTCTGAAAAATATCTTTCAGTATTTCTATGAACCCTCGCATTATTATTATTATTATTATTGTTATTATTATTATTATTATTATTATTATTATTATTATTATTCAGCAATCAACTGCACAGAAACGACACACACACACACACACACACACACACACATATATATATATATATATATATATATATATATATATATATATATATATATATATTGTGTGTATTTTTGAAGCTATATACATAAACAGTTGAAACCTAACCTGAATAAAATAAACTATGAAATCTCCACAAATATTCTTAAATGCCTATAATTGGTAACACAGGCCATTGGTTTATACCAACAGCTTCCCATACTTAATAATTCTCGAATTCACTCTCGCGTGGTCATGTGTTACATCATGAGCTGCGGTGCGATTTTCCCTTCTAGCGTCTTATATGCACGAGTTTATCGTTGCTTGGTAATCTTCCATGTAAACAGAAACAGACTATCATCACTGTCTTGTCTTGCATTGCTTAATATATTGTGCTGTAATTGTCATCTTTGATAATGCCTTATGTAAGCCGAAAGCTTAGATAGGATTAAAAAATATGTATCAATATTGGGATTAATGTTATCAAGCTTATCCGAGGATATGTAAAGAATTTACATAAATAGACAACACTTGTCTATATTATTTAATGAAATATATATATATATATATATATATATATATATATATATATATATATAGTTTTAAGATGTGGTATATTTATGGATAATGTGCTCAATATCAGAGACAGAGCCTATGTAAATATAAATATAAAAGTGAACATTGAAGTCAACACTCAGAGGCGACAGGTTGTTTCATGCTAGACGCAATCATCAGGCTGCAAGTGTTGGATTTTTCTCGACTAATTATATAATTAAGTCATTGGTGCATTGTGGGTAATGAATTCTGGCGGTTATTTTGCCGGGAGCTTGGTTATTTATTTATTTATTGGGTTAATTTATTTGACTTTTTTATTTTATATATTTATTCATTCTTTTCGGTTTTCTATGTTTTATTACCGTAGTCAAAACATGTTTGGGGGATTTTCTAAGGCAGCTTAGTTAAGAGTTGTTTTTATGGCCTGGGAAGATAAAGCTATTTATTTTCCAATTTTTGGATGGATTTTGCGTAGTCGATTCTGCTATTTTGGCGGGGGACAGTTTTTATTTTTTTATTAATTTAATTATTTGGTTTGATTATTTTTACTTGTTTTTCTTATTTATGTTTATTTTTATTAGTTCTAACGATTATTATGGCGGGGGCGATTTGTTAATTTGTTCATTCATTTATATATTTGGATTAATTTTTAGTTGTTTTTTTCTTATTTATTTGTTTATTTGTTTTTTATTTTGTATATTTTTATTCAGTTTTCGATTTTTGAGTAACGTAGTAATTTTTTATCGTTATATAGCAGTTATACTATTTTCTCTTCCAATTTTTGAATTGATTGTTGTAATATATTCTAACGGTTATTTTGGCGGGATTGGTTTGTTAATTTGTTTATTGTTTACTTTATTTATTTATTTGTATTGATAGTTTTTACTTGTTTTTTTGTGTATTCATTTTCTATTTTTATTCTATTTCGTCTATTCTAACGGAAGTGGTGTGTTAATTTGTTTATTATTTGCTTGGGTTAATTTATTTCAGTTATTTTTTATATTATTTTGTCTATTTTTATTTATTCTTTTCAGTTTTCTATTTTTAAGTAAAGTTCTAAAAATTTGTTTTCATGTCTGCATTCTGAGGTGAGCTCAGGTTGTTTATTTAGTAATTTATTTTGGTCTGGGAAGGTAATAATACCTTTTACCCGCCCCCCCATCAAAGTTTGCAGGTTTGGGATTGATTGTTGTAGGGTGATGATCTTTTCCTTATTTTCCATGATATCTTTGGTGTGATTTGCGTTTTGTTTTTAATTTCCAATATATACTTAGAAAGCATTGCTGTTCGCGTATTTACTATTTGTGAAAGATTTTTTGTGTACATAGTTTCTTTGTTTCTTGAGTCCTTCAGTTACTACTATGTATACTTTTTCTTCGTTATCTGGTGATTTTACCGTCGCTTGGTATATTACGTTGTATTGTAAGCAATTACCGTTTAAGGGACATTCTTGCTTTATTCTACAATTACACGTGGGTTTAATTTGTTCGGGTGGTTTGTTGATAGTTTTCCTGTTGTGCTTTGTATTATTTGTGCCATGCTCTCAGTGCAACTCTAGCTGATTTTTACTGTGTTTTTATTCAAGATTTTTGTAGAGTGCTTGTTTAAGTGTTTGAAGAATATTTTACCTACGTTTGCTTTTACGTTTTTGCTGTACGGTGGGTTGAACCATATGATATTTATCTTCCGGTTAGCCTTTTTGTGCTCTGTGGTGAGTATGTGAGGGTTGTCGGGAATACAATATATTTTCGGGCTGTTTCGTAGTCTTTCTTAGCTTTGTTAATTATGAATTCATTGGAGGAATTGTCGGAAAACCTGCGGTTAATCAATTTTGTTATCTGTTTGATTATTGAAGGTGGGTGATTGGAAGATGTGTATATGTACATTATTATTAAACTTTATATTCAGGTCCTTCTTGTTTATTTACTAAAATACCAAAATAATATAATATTAAATTTCTTTTTATAATATTGAATTTAAATTTAATGCTTAATAGAATATTAAAATGATTAATGTAAATATAATATAAATATAAAAAAATAAAAAATAAAAATATATAGTTAATATTTTTAATATGATATAATTATATTGTATATTAACTTTTATTAAAATTAATAGAAATTAATATTAATATGAATTAATAATTTACTTACCAAATTTTTCACTTAATTAAATATGTAGTATTGAATGGATTAATATTAATTTAATAAATTTATTTAACATTAAAGTTATATGAATATATAATTACTTTAAATAAATATATGTAATTAAATTAATATTTACGAATTGTTAGGTGTATAGATTTATCTTTATAATATATTTTACTAATAATAATTTGATATAAATATATAATAATTTAAGAAATGTTATTAGTATTAAATTTTTATTAATTCATTTTTTATACAATAAATATATAATATTATTGATTTTAAATTCACAATTTTCATTAATCTGTAATCTTTTAAACTCCTCCTTTTTTAACTGTTATGTTTGCATTTTTATGTTAATTTTTTCCATTTGTACAAGAGTTAATATGTTGAATTAAGGTCATTGTTCATCTTCGACTATCTTTATTTTTTGTTTAGAATTTTTCCTGTTCTCCTCGCTTAACCGGCTTAGTTTCTTTGTCTCTCTTCCTTTCTATAAATGCCATTTTCCTTATATCTTGTTTGTTCCTCCTCTTTCTTCTTCTTTTTCTTCTTTTTTATTTCTTTCCTTCCTTTCTTCCTTAATTTTTATTATTCAAATTTCTTAAAAACAACGTTATAATTCATTTCTTTAACAAATGTGTTTGCATTAACATGTTCCAGGGAATTTCTCCCGTGGGGACAAAATGGCCATCTAAATGGAGTAATTAGTTTCATTTTTTTTTTTATTCACACCCACCCACAAACACACATATGTATATATAAACAAATATAGTTTTAATGTGGGCTATATTTATGGGATAAAGTGCTCAATATCAGGGATAGAGCGTATGTAAATATAAAAGTGAACATTGAAGTCAACACACAGAGGCACAAACGATATGGTCTGATGATTAAGTCTAGCATGAAACACTCTGTCACCTCTGAATGTTGACTTCAGTGTTCACTTATATATATATATATATATATATATATATATATATATATATATATATATATATATATATATATATATATATATATATGATGAAAATGTGGAAAAGACAAAGCAAAATCCGAATATGTGAGTTTACTGTTTTTTTATTTTGTTTTTTTGTTTAAAAAAAATAAAAAAACAGTAAACTCACATATTCGGATTTAGCTTTGTCTTTTCCCCTTTTTCATCATACCGTCGGATCTACATCCACATATTTGCTTACATATATATATATATATATATATATATATATATATATATATATATAATGATCATACATCATTTTATATTATTGTTCACCCGATAAAAGCCCAAGATATTCTGAAGATTAACGAATGGCTTAGGTATAAGGGCGTAAAGGCAGATTAGAAGCGCATTTTGCGAGGATATGTACCGTAGCTAAGGGTTGATTTTAGATTTAAAGAATGTAAGATTATAGTGTATCTCTTCACGGATTTGTGTTGATAGCATTTACTGTATCTTTGAAACGCTTCGCTTCTCTTATTACTGTTTTTGTCTTTCTCTTTATCATATTTCACTTGATCTCCATCACAATTACAAGTTCGTGATTTTACGATCGTTAATAAGCAACGTAGTTTAGAAATAATCAACGAGATATGAACTGCCCTCTTTTCAACACTTCCATACCATATTCTTCTTCTTTATGCGCTGCGTACCCTCGGGACGTAGGCGATCATGGTTTTTTACAACTTCATATCTCTTGTAGCGCATAATAAATGTTGTCTTTCTGTTATTTCTCCTAAATCCTGTTCCGTCATCCATTTTTCCAAGCTCATTAAGAATGTTATGCCTTTTCCTGTGTCTCGCTTGCCGTCAATCTGCCCAATGAGTATCAGATTTGTCAAGCCCTCCTTTCTCATTAGGTGCCCCAGAAATGTCAGCTACCTCTTCCTGATGTTAATTATACGCTTTCATTTTGTTTTTCTTTTCTCTAAAACTTTATCGCTGCTCTCGTGTCGGTCCATGGTATACTCAGCAGCCTTCTGTAGAACGACATTTCTGTTGCTTCAAGTCTCTCCTTTATCTTTGAGGAAATTGTACAGGATTCGCTCCCATGCATGAGGACATATATCACGCAACAATTTAATACTCTTTTCTTTGTTTCTAAAAATGTTTTTTGTTTCTTAATACTCTGCGTAGCATTTGGAAAATATCTTTGACTATTCCAATACGTCTTCGGATTTCAGTGTCACACATTCTGTCGTCTGTTAAAACACTTCTCCCATCTTTAAATTTCTGCACTTATATGATTTTGGTATCTGTCTTTTTTACAAATACTTTCACGGTAATTGCTCCGAGGAGCTGCTTTCGCTAGTTCTTAGGCTTCATGAATTTAAACGTCCCCCGAGGCTGGCATCCCGTTCCCACCCCTTCACCGTTGAAACTGTTAGATGTAGACGTCTCTTCTACTCCAATAGCTTCATGTTTCGCACATCTCGCCTGTGGAACTCCCTTCCTTATTCCTGTTTCCCTGACAAATACAAGCTCCAACTATTTAAGTGTAACGTCAATTGACATCTCCAGGTGCCTTGATCTATCCACTTCCCTTCTCCACATCCTTTCACCTTTCATTCCTATCTGCTCTCGCTCCAAATCTTCTGTAACCCCCTTGCCTTGATCGATCCACTATCTTTCTCCACATCCTCTCCTTTACCACTCCTATCTGCTCTTCGTCCAAACCTTCTGTAACCCCTTGCGTGCTAGTGGCTTCCAGCCCTGCTTGGGGTGATAAGCTTAAAAAAAAATTTAAAAAATAAAAAAAATCTCCGATTTGCAGTTCGCATTTTAGCCTCATCCTTTTGCTAACAACCGTGCATTGTTTTTTTTGCATTTAATGTTTAATCCTTTCTCTGTCATCTACATATCCTATGTTCTTACCGATAAGGTCCGGAAGATAAGTCAGCGAGGGGCATCCAGACTGAACCGTAGAACGGTCTTCATTACATTACACAACCCCAGCGCGCTGCCATTTGTTTAATAAGGACACATACGTTGTATCAGAGACAGATGAATTTCTAGGCAACCTAATGAGGACAGAGGGCTTGGAAAATTTAAAACACACAAAGCATTTAGAATGTAAGAGGACAGAGGAAAGTAGCGTATAACATACCTAATAAGCTTGTGTAAGCGACTCACAGAACAGGGATTACTGAGATATAGCAAAAAGACAAAGTTTACTCAGAGCTACGAAGAACAGAAAGTTGTGAAGAACCATGATTACCCAGGTTCTAATACGACCACACAAAAGAAGAAGAATTTCCGGCTACTCAATTTCGAGCATACCAGAATGTGAAGACGTTTAGCCAACCTCTCGCTACTCCTATGCATCTATGCTAACTAAACCCTGTTGCCCAGCCTGCCCAAGTACAGGTTGGTTTTTGTGCAATACATACAGAGCCATACTTACTGAGCTCACCTGTGTAATACCTACAGAGCTCACCTGTGGCTTATATTGCATCTTTGCTGAGTGGACCTTACTTGCAGTTTCTAGAGAAGGCGTATCATCTGGCGTTATCGGCACTTCCAACTATAGCAGTACGCTCAAATCCTCGGTCACGCTGACTTGTGACTTTGTACTAACACAAAAACCGTTGGCTTCGTATCAGTTCCGTTTACTCATATTCACTGATAAGTCATAGGTTAACCAGAGGTATGGCATTCAGGCACATTACAAATTTCCCGCATATTGGGATCGATAACATCAATAAAATATATATATATATATATATCCCCGACAAATTGTCTATGGGGAGATTCGAATGTTCGGAAAGTGAACATTCTAAACATTGAGAGAACAATAATAATAGTAATAATTGGAGATCTTCAAAAAACCATCAAAATACAAGGACATTGAAATCGAAATCTCAAAAGTGTGGCATCAACAATTCCAGTTGAAGTTGTAACCCTCGGATTGATTGAAAAAAAATCCCAATAGACTCACTGAAGGGACTTCTGTAGCCCATGCTTTAAAGAAATACAAAAAAAAATTCTCACGATTACAGCCGACACCTTACGAAGTGCTTTATCTATGTAAAATATGCGTGATTTTTTTTCAAAATTGCTCAGTGGAAAATGTCATGATAACATTTCTGACCTTAGGTCTCTGGTCGGGACACGGAAGGAAATGTCTACACAATTGGAACCTAAGGAAATAACAATAATAATAATAATAATAATAATAATAATAATAATAAATTGGCACCCACTGAATATAAAACCTGGCATGACACAGTGGGCCAATATCTGCACTGGAAAATTTGCAACTCCTATGGGAAGGAAACTGGAAGAAACTGGTACGAACACCACCCTGACCCGGTTACGGAGATAGGACCTGTTACAATTCTATGGGACTACACAATACACACTGACAGAACAATCAAAGCCAACCGCCCAGACATTGTTATTAAAGACCACAAACAAAATAAGTGCCTCCTTATTGATATGGCAGTCCCTGCAGACTGCAATGTATTTTTGAAGATATTCGAAAAACAATACAAGGACCTTGA
>OZ038488.1:73595487-73607987 GCA_964036315.1 Acanthosepion esculentum
GTCGAAAAGCGAAATGGTCTTACTTGTAATATTTCCCGAAGGAAAAACAGGTCGGCTGATGGTATCCTTTATGCCGCTGGTGAGTGCATGTGGTTTCGTCTTACGTCCACATCACATTGAAGCTACCGGTTCCCATACGTTCATCAAAGTTAAGCAATGTCGTGCCTGTTAAATAGCTAGACGGGTGACCGCTTGAGGATACCACGTGCTGTAAGCTTGGATGTGGAGGTGGTTCAATGGATAATAGCTCTGAATTGTTAATCCGAGGGCCGAGTTCCAATTCCAGTCTTGTTCATTATATTCACTTCGCTATAAATATCATTGGGAAAGGTACGAATCAACCTTTTCTTCACCCAGATATGGGTTAATTAGTAAGGCTTGTATCACTAAAACCATTATTATATAAAAAAATAAATAAAATAAAATTGCGTATAAAATATTTAGATTTCGGCATTAAATAACCCAGAGAGGTTGATATGCCATTAAACAAAAGCAACCAACTCAACTGTCGTGGGCAGTCATGTATTGCTTCTCTGCTGTCTACATAGCAACTGGCGTGGACAAACACAACTTGCCTCTAGGCGTGCTAAATAGAAACGAAAATCACCACCCGTCACGTGCATTCATCTTTTCGAAAGGGAGATAATCGCACTTTCTATTCCTACACTGTTAATAAAACAGTTAAAAGCGTTTTGAATGCGGTAAATAAAACGAAAATGGTATTTTTATTAATTGCATTAAAGACCTAGTTAATTAAATCCTATTAATTTCAATTTATTACAAATGTTATCCATTATTAGACAACCAGAGAAGATTGGAGTCTGACTGCTCAGATGAGAGTTTGCTGAATATCTAGGCTTTAAAGTTAATAATACTGAACCTCAGCGTCAGAATAAATATTTAATCTTATTAAAACTCATGCATTTATATACGACAGAAATACCAAGCAAAATTGCTACTGCATAGAAGTTGTCCTTTTCCGTCAAAGTTTTAAATAAATAATGGCGTGAGTGTGGCATTTTTATAGCTAGGAATTGAATAAATCTGGTTTTATTATCTTTTATTAGCAATAAAGTACTTAATAAAAACTTTTGGGTTGTCAGTTTATCAACTAAATTAAAGCCGGAGGTGATAACACTCAAATATACAGACAAAAACACTATACATTAATAAGATGAGTTGCATCTTAGCAAGGACGTGCAAAACAATAGTTTGTGGAAATTAAGATACGCATCATAATTAGCCGTACTGTGTGGGTCATTATCACTTACTGCCCGATCATGGTCGTCTTCTAACCTACTCAATATTAATCATTTCACCCCAAGCAAGGTATGAATGCCACTAGTACGCAAGAAGTTACAGTAAGTGAAAGTGAGAGAAAAGACTGGGCATAGACGGGACCTAGGAAAGGAGAAAAGATGACTTGTAAAATGGGCTGAGAGTATTCTAAGCGTAAAAGTAAAAGAATAGTATTACTGACCTATAATTGCTACCGGATTTTTAGAAAATAAACCTCTAATTAGTGTTTAACTGAATTATATAAACCTATTAAGTTGTTCGGGAAAATATTGTCCGACTTTCGAATCAAAGAATCCCTGAATTAATGTATTTAAACAATGTTTAAATCGGTCAAAATAAGAACCCTGAAGATGTATACAATAAATTTCAAAGATTATTCATGTCTTTACGATAAACTCTAAAGGTTTGGACAGCGACAAATCTTTGAAGCATTTTTGCCTCTTCCTGGCAATGGAATGTCTTCTGACTTGTCAAGATGTTTGAAAAAAATGGTAGTCAGTGAGCGAGGGATCAGGGAAATATGGTGCATAGGGCAAAGTCTCATACCCCAAGTTGGTGAGCTTCTGTAGTGTCGAGAATTGTCATGAAGCAGAATTTGACCGCGTCGATTAAACAAGTATCAGTCGCATTTTGCTCAACTGAATGTGCATTTCATTTTGTTACTGGAAGTAAACTTTGGTAGGGATGTGCTGGTTAGATTCCAGAAAGCAGTAATGGATAATGCGAATAGCGGGACATCAGACGGTCGCTATAAACTTCTGTTGGTGCCATTTTTGAAAGAGTTTGGCTGCTTCGTCATGATCAAGGCACTGAACAGATCATTTCCGTTTGTCAAAGATGATTCATTTCCAATCAAAAATTCATTATCTGAGCAGAAAATGGATCATTCGAATTTAGCAGATGCAACGTCAGACACACTTCCAGACTTCGGACTCTTTGGATTTCCCTGAGTTCATGCGAAACCCATTTATCGAATATCCTCATCTAATTTCAGACATTTCTCTGAAACTTTCACACGGGTGTTTTAGACTAATGTTTTCCTGTGTTGATTGTTAATTGTAAATGAACGTCCTCACCCTCGTTTATCTTCGAGTCGCGTATCCCCACTGCGGAAACCAGCGCCTTACTGTCCGATCACATGTGGATTCTTCACTCCATGTTCTGTCAATGTTAGCAGCAGTTAATCAGCATTGTGACCAAACTTGAGCTCATGCAAAACAAGTAAACGCATCTCTTCTTTTTTGATCTTCAATATGAGGGTTATATAATGTTTTAAGTTAAATGCTGAAAGGGATTGATATAAAATTAACAAAGTGGACACTTTAATCCTTAGGAATGAGTCATATATTTTTGGCGCAACTATTATAATACATTTGAACACAATTAAAAAGTTGATTATAAAATCGGACATTATTTCCCTAACACCCTATTACTATTAATACCTGGTTTTTAGAGACAATTGATTTATACCGAATTTTTTTCGAAACCTACAGTGCTGTTCGATAAAAGTGACTCACCTGATTTCTTTTTTACTAAATGTTCTCTTCACCCGTGAAACGAAAGTTGAGCTAAATTCAAAGGATAAGCGATCTAAAATCCGAAGATGAAGCTTTGAAACCTCTTTGAATTTAGCAGTAAGTACTGTCAAGCATCTGTTCAGTATAATGTTCTGTGGATGCTTTTCTTTTCATGGAACTGGTTTCTTAAAACCTATTGAAAAGACCCTCAGGAGCGAGCAGTACAAGAGAATTTTAGAGTCTTGCCCGCTCCCTTCTGCTGAAAGGGTGCAAATCGACCCCACCAAGCTCATTTTTATGCAGGATAATGCTCCCTGTCACAAATCAAAATTGATGAAGGAATACTTTGATGAGAAGCAGGTGAGTGTTATGACATGGCCGCCCCAATCTCCTGACCTCAATCCCATAGAAAACTTATGGAGCATTATAAAGTACAGGCTCTTGAGAAAGCAGTTGAGCAACAAAGATTATGAATTTCATATCCGAATGGAATTCACTGCTTGGAAATGAGATTTGCCAGAACCTAACCAAGTCAATGCTAAAAAAGGTTGAAAAGGTTATTCAAAATAAAGGAGGACCCATAGATTATTAAATATTTCGAACTATATTACCTATTACAAATAAATTATACCTCTATTATTCTTTATTTAAAGCTGTTCGGTTATGTTTCTATTGATTACTAGTTGCAGGAAATAAGTGAGTCACTTTTTTTGCACAGTGTTTTTTCCCTAAATCTCATTTATATCCAAAATTATAATTATCAATAGAATACCTTAGGGTGAGTAAACTTTTTTACTAGGTGGTCGGGAAGGGGTCTTTACATTAGTTAGAGTAAAAATTAGTTTGACCCCCAAAAACAATAGGCGACAAAAATTTTAAGTAAAAAACAATCAGGTGAGTCACTTTTATCGAACAGCACTGTATAATTAATAGCGGATATTTTCATAAATCTATAATTGATACTGGATTTTTATTAATCTATAATACCGCACGCTTTAGAAATTCACAATTAATATTGGATTTATATTTTCTTTTTAGAATTAATGCCGGCTTTAATGTTGGCATTAATGTGTTATGAACAGGGTTATACAGGCCAGCACAACCAGACGACAATGTTGCAACAATGTGTAAATTGACTTTTTGGTTACTCTTAAATGCTTAAGAAACATAGTGAGTAGTTATTATTTTAGTGTAATTTTCTGAGCTCCTTGAGATTATTAAAATCACCCCGTTTATTAACCTAAATGATCTTACGACCCCCCTTTTATTATTTCATGTGGAGAACAATCCCGTTCTCCAGTTATTAAAACCCCTTCTTGTATTAGCTTCGTGGCTCATTTACCCTGTACCCTCTCCATTGTATATTGGTCATTTTAACATTAATGAATCCTGAAAATTATCCGAACTTCGTTTGGTTAATAATACGTATTTTATTGTAAACGTATTGACTTGCATAATAGAAACTAACATGTTGGCGTATTTATAATCTTTCTAGAAAGAAAATGTTTTGTTATCGGCGACACTTTATTACACTGTGGATTTTTATGTTTCTTCGTTGTTCCAAGGGAAATAAAATGTATTTAATTCTCACATGCCAAATGGGTAACGATGGTTTCACTTTTTTTGCTTCCTGTTAGCAGATGTACAGACACAATTAACTTTAGACTACATTACAAGTTTTGGCTTCTTTTATTAGCTGCCTTATATTCAGTTCAATTGTTCGTTTTTTTACAGTTGATTAAACATTTTTGAAAAGCAGCGGGATTAGTACGGGTGTTGTGATGGGTTTTGGTTTTACCCGCATGTTTGAAAGAAAAAAAATCAACGCGTTCTTTTGTTGAATTGCTCACTTTGTTTCACTTTTATTTATTTGAAAAGGATTTTTAATCATGCATTTTTCTTAACCACTTTTCTTTCCAATTTTTGCCAGACTCTTTTCTGTCCACTTTTTTTAAAAAGAAATTCTCTCCATTTTTTCTCAGTCTATTTTCTGTCCATTTTTTTGCTAACTTATTTTCTGTCTACTTTTTGTCAAGCTATTTTGCGTCCACTTTTTGTTAACATCTTTTCTGTCCACCTTTAACATCGTTTTGTTAATCTCTTTTCTCTGTCCACTTTTGTTAACCTCTTTTATGTTCATGGCTTTCCACAACGTCCTATCACTTGTAGCTCTCAGTTAGTTTTGTCTTTTCGCTAATCCCGCTAATCCCTGTTCTACCATCCATTTACACAGGCTCCTTAGCTAGGTTACTCTGTACTTGCCCCTTTTCATTGTGATAATCTTCAAACCACCTTTCCGCATTCTTTTCTGTCCACATTTTTGTTAACCTATTTTCTTTTCATCGTTTTCTTAACCTCTTTTTTCTCTCCACTTTTGTTAACCCCTTTTATGTTCAGGTATTTGTTAACCTCTTTTTTTCTATTCAGTTTATTGTGAACCTCTTTTCTGATCATAATTTGTTAACCACTTTACTGTTCACTTCTTGTTAACCTCGTTTCTCTCCACCTTTTAATTTTTTTTTCTCTCCATATTTTGTTAACCTATTTTCTGTCCAATTGTTGTTGACCTCTTTTCTGGTCATATTTTTGTTAATCTGTTTTCTTTTCATCGTTTTGTTAACCTCTTTTTCTGTCCACTTTTTGCTAACCTCTTTTCTCTCCACTTCTTTTATTAACCTCTGTTCTGTTCGCATTTTACAAAAAAAAAAAAAATCTGCACATTTTTTGCTAATCTTTTACCTATCTAACTAATACTGTCAGTATTGAAAAGAACTGTATTGATCGATTTGAAGCAAACATTATTCTAATTCCAGAACCAAAAATCTTTCCCCTATTTCTTTCTTTGATCAGATTGCTTCCCCTTCTCTCTCTCATATCTTTCTTCCTCCTTATCTTCTTTTTTACTTTTTTTCTGCTTTTTTTAATTTTTTCTTTTTGTCACTTTATCTGTCATCCGCTTTCTCACCCTCTTATTAAATGGCAATCGCCCTTCGGTACGATTGTCATATGCTGCTCACATCTATGCATCCATCAGGTCGACCGCAGTTATGATCATAGTTGAAATCACTCCACGATCCTTTCGTTGGTTCTACATACGATTTTCGGTTCAAAGCTGTTCCTTCTCCTAGACTGCTTGCTAACCATGGTTAAAGGTCCCAATCTACTCTACTATTTAACCCATAGTAGGGACGAGAACAGATTAATTTATAATTTACAAAAGGGTACTTCTGCGAATGTGAATGCAAAAAAAAACGCGAATGGAAATCGAACTTGGTTCGCCGATTTCTCGTTCCTAGATCCTAACCATTACACCACATGCATATCTTAATGCCACGCCCAATCCTATTTTTGGTATTGATATTTAGTAGGCTCGGCACAGCCCGGGGCTAAAGGGAGTGTATAATCGAGCGTGGGATGACTGTACTGCACAAGAGTCTACCTTACATTCCAAATTCTCTCTTTGTGCTGGGATCGGATCTATGGCTACGGTGAAATATAGAGGATTATCTCCGCTAAGAGTTAAAAACGATACTGCTTTTTATTGTTAACTGCTGACATCCAACCTTTACACCGCCTCGAGGTGCCCGGTCATTGGTTTATAAGAGAGAGTAAAATGTCTCGGTTGATTGGTTGATTTTCTTCAGCGGCATATCAACCTCTATGCCGGACTCTGAACATTTTGTACGTAAATTTATGCTTTCAACTACAGATATTTTGTAAATAATTTTATACTTCCAGAGTAACGCTATGTCTTTTTTTTTTTTAGGTATAGATTTTACAGATCATAAAATGTACTGTTGGTAATGTTACTATTAAAATTGTATTTTATATTTTTTAATGTTGTATTGATTGTCATTTTGAAATAAAAAGTTATCGTTGCTTATTTAATTATGAAAAATGTTAATTTTTTTTTTTTTTTTTGGTGGGGGAGGCACTACTTGCCCATAGCTAGGTCTCTAACAGGTACTACTACCGAGGACCAGAGTAGACCTGGAAAAACCAGCAATTAAGAGGTGGTTCTACGCTCCTCAAACTTCCAATCTCTCGATCAGGACCCTTGCAGCTGGATGTAATTTATCGTCATACTCGGAATGAGACATGTCTCGGTAAACGGCTCTGTAATTAACAGTTAACAGAGCTGGAGTTATTTCCCTTTGATTTTTTGTCAATATATGATTTATTAATTAACAGTTACTCGACTTGAATGATTACTGCTTTATTGTCAAAGAATTTACGCTCTGTTGCACTGACAGCGTATCTATCCGATGAACTTTTTTTGTTTTTGTTTTTTACGGTACCTAACATGATCATACAAGAAATTGTATAATTATAATAGTAATATGGCTTTCCGTTCAACGTAGGAGCAAGGTCCGTGTTTGGTAGGCTAAGTAAGGTAGGCTCTTGATTTGAATTTGTGTCACGTTCCTGATCAGAATATTCGTAGCGCTTCTGTACGGGCTGAATTACGAAAAGTGATCGATGATTAATTCGACAAACTAATAGTGCTTTATCATGGCATGGTAGATTTATTCAAAACTGACAAATAAATCTTCTTGCTTGGATTGAATAAACTGCCTCTATTTACACAGCTTAGCTTTTGTTAGACACAAGGAAAAAAATAATGACTGAACTAGGAAAATTGTGCTGTGCCAGTTTTTCAAATAGAGTTAACCAATATCTGTCAATTTCTGCGATGAGGTATTGTAACTATTTACATTGTTCGGTCTGTTGTCCTCGTCTTTGTTGCCATATTCGCAACGTTTCGGCCGTTATGCACCCCCGGCTTTCTTCAGATGATTAGAATTCCGAACCGAACCCTTTATTTCATCCCCTGGGATAGATTGTCCTAGTTACACGTGCCATGCCTCTTACGGATATCTCAGTTTCAGCTATTTCCCTTTAAATCAACTCTCCAAGTTTCAGTTCACCTCTGCTGTGTCCAAGTATTGAACTGACATCTATTTGGGTCAAATCACATGGACCAGTGGATAAAAGCGTTGGTTGAAGAAATCCAGTGAATTTGACCCAAGCAATTGTAAGTTCAATTCCTGGTCACAGTAGAGACGAACAAAAACTTGGAGAGTTGAGTTAAAGGGAATTAACTGAAACTCTGTCACCCGGACAGAAGCATGGCACGTGGAACTAGAACAATCTACGCCGGTGGACAAAATAAAGGTTTCGGTTCGAAATTCCAATCACGTGAAGAAGGCCGGAGCGTACAACGACCGAAACGTCGTGAATATGACAACAAAGATGAGGACAACAGTCCGAACAATATAAATAATATAAATAGAATTAACCAGTTTATTTTAAAAATCAGCATTTAATATGTCGGCCTTTTGTATAGCGATCGACCGGTAGTGAAAAATGTAGTTGCCTCAGTAATCCCAAAGTTAGATTTATTTATTTTATGAGATAAAAATTCATTAGTTTCGAAATTCAATATTAGCAAATGAAAAAGGAAGGGAAAGAAAAGAAAGGCACACAATGCCAATTCATGTCCCGTACCCACACCATGCGGTGACAACCCCGGGACTGAGCCTCTTTTCAAGCGGGGTCTGTGTGTTATTTATTTATTGTGTCTGATAAGGTAATAATAGAAATGGCCTGTTGGTCACCTCGTCTCTAATAGTTGGTTTCCCATTTAAGAGGGACGTGATTTTAACTCTTTTAAAAAGCAATCTGTTTGGATCAAGGTTAATGCAAACGGGGTGGAAACTGGTCAAAGCTACGGAAATGGTAGTGATTAAATACTTATGCTGGTAGCAAAGAAAATAATAAACACACCATATGGTAGCCCATGTTTTTATGCATTACTTTAATGCGCGTCAAGGAGATAAATAGAGAGAGAAAGAATGAATGAAAAAAGAACTTACTCGTAAGAGAAAGAGAGAATATGTGTTTATTGATGCGATAAGCGGTTCCTTTCTAACTACATATTAATTGCAGTTAATGAATATTAACGATGATAGGGGGAAACCTCTAAATACTCCATTTCAGTCTCCAGACTTTACTATTAGTTCAGTAGTCCAACTTTTAATCCAACCGACATTTGATTCTTTGTCTTCTTCTTTTTCTTCTACTTCTTCTTTCTGTCGTGCCTCTACAGGACGAGGGCGATCATGGCTATCTAGAAGTTCTTTACCCTTTGGAACCCTTAGTAAAGTTTGACATTTTGCTATGTCTCCTAATCCCTGTTCTGCCAACTATTTACAAAGATCGTTAGGTAGGTTATGCACTGTTTCCTTCTGTCCCTATTATCTCCACTATGTCTTGTGAGTGCCATATTCTCCAAGATTTATTTCCTCATTATTTGTCTTAGAAATTTCAACTGTCTCTTTCTGATTCTACGTATAAGTGGCCTTTTTGTTCTAAAACATCAACGTTGCTGCATTTTCAGTCTATCGAATTCTCAGTAACTTTCTGTAGAACTACATCTCCGTTGCCTGAAGCCTCCTCTCCACGTGTGATGAGATTGCCCAGCATTCTCTCCTATATAGTAGTACCGTTATTACATAACGGTTCAGTAGTCCTTTCTTTGTTTACAATTAAAATTTTCTGCTTCTTAATATTTACTTTACATTTTCGAAGGCATCTTTCTCTATCCCAATGAACCTTCAAATTTCGGTATAGTATTTTCTATCCTCTGTTAAAACACTTCCTTGATATTCAAATTTTTCAACTTGTTTAATTTTGTTACCGCCAATTTGTAATTCGCATGTTGGGCTGTTTTATTAATTGCCAAACATATATTCTATTCTTTTACTGGTGATTATTACTTTGTTTTCGTTTTACTTTACTACCTCCCATAGGAATTTCTGTAGTACGCTTTCTGTGTTTTCGACTAGCAGTTTAATCTATTCAGTTTCGAGCCACCAATAATTAATCTTGCTGGGACGTCTAATTCTCTCAGGATTGCTTCAATGTAAAGGTTGTATACGTCCGGTGAGAAGATACATCCTTGCCATTTAAAAAAAATTGTTTCACCCCAAGCAAGCCGGAAATGCTACTAGTACGCAGGGGGTTCAGTCAGTTATGTGCCATGCGTGATACACTCTTAGCCGACCATGTATCATTCGACACATGACTGACGAGGCAGATTTTTTCCGCAGTAGGTTTCTCTCTGCGATAGACCAGTTGCTATCCAAAGCTATAGAACCCGGTCTGTCCTGCTATTTAGCCATAGCTGAGGGCGGGGAGAGGAGAATTCATACCTTTTGCAAGGGTATTAGCACGTAAGTGAATGTAATAGATTCGACAGGAATTCGAACACGGCTCTCCGATTTCTCAATCCGAGCCGCTGTCCGAGAGAGTGATAGTGAAAGTATAGGGAGTTATTGAGGAAGGTACAAAAGAATCAGCGATATTCAATAAGACAGAAGATGGCGAATGAGGTTGCATTTAAAAATATGAAAATTGTATTTATCAGGGAAGCAGTTAAATCGAAAGGAGTTCCACAGGCGAGAAAACAAAATGCTGGAGTAGAAGTGGCGGTTGTATTTAGCTATTTCAACAGTAAACGTGTGGGACCTACATGCCAATCTAGTAGCACGCTTAAATTAATATGGTTGGGGCACCAGGAAAAAAATCTCATCAGAGCAGTTGCCTTGAAAATATGTGTAGAAAAATAAAGAGCAGCCAGGCCACGCCGGTGAGAAAGTGACAGAAGTCAAGTTGCTAAGTGAGGATCGATTGCATTACAGATCCTTCATTGGATTTTGCCAAGAACCTCGAGATGAATAGCAGGGGCAGCAGACCAGATATGATCACAGTATTCAAAGCACGGACGAATGGTAGATTTGCAAATGTGCAAGATGGACTTTGAAGAGAAAGATTGCCCGACGCAACTTTCCTTGCAGTAGATACAGCAATTGATTCGATGTAGTCGCTCCACTTCAGTTCAGTTGCAAAATCTGAGGCCACGAAGGATCAGTGTGTTGTTCTTTAGGAGTCTAGCATCAGCCATCTTACGACATTTTCTATTTTTATGTATTTATTAAATTCAAACCCGCACGCAGATGATTTTCTCCTCGCAGTATAAGTTCTGAATTATTCCTATAACCTTCCCAAATAAATCAAACTTACTTAAATATTTGTGATAGTACCAAACAATTTTTCATCTACCAAACCTGTCATCTAATAGTTTATTAACCTGACAAACATTTGATCAAAACATTTTTTTTTTTTTTTTTTTTTACTTTATATTTTCCTGTAAAAAATACTATCATCTGTTATTCTATCATTCTGAGAAAGTTTTGATCAAAATGATTTTACTCAAATTTAGTACTGGCTTTTTTGTCACTGCGTTCTACAGAGAATTCCTGTTCGACTTTCTTTTAATCTTGACCAGTGATTCTCAGCCACTGTTCTGCGGCATTAGTATGCTGCTCGGGCCTCTTAAATGTGCCGCGAAATATTGTCACGGCATACATATATATGTGTGGGTGGTAGTAGTAATGGTACAGAGTTAGTATTTGAAGAAATGAATAAGTATTAAACTATTGATCACACATTAGCTAAAGAGACTTTATCAGTTTTATTGCAATTTTTTTACTTATTTATGTAAATTAAGCTTGTCAACCCTAAATCCCAAAAATTAAGCAGCGTGAAAGACTACGCCCAATGGAAGAAGAAATGTGAAGATGATTATCAAACATTCGACTAAACATTGAAGAAATCCCGAAAAAAAAAAACTCTAAGCGCAGGTTTCACACTAAATAAACTGCACCAATAGTTGAATAGAAACATTGAAATAAAGTAAGTTCTTATTTCTGTGTGTAATGTTTAAAATTTTCATTTTATTTCATAAATTTAAATTAATAGCCTTTAAAAATTTTGCTAAGTGTGCCGTGATATCTTCATTTTCTCCTATGTGTGCCGCTGCTTAAAATGGTTGACAAACACTGATTTAACCAATAGCTGTTAGAGGGGGGATGGTTTCATGCCTTCCCCAAGCGTTTTTGCACGTATTTGAATGTAAGTAATTGGACTGGAATTCGAACACTGCTTCCCGACTTTTCATTCCGAGCCACTATTCATTACACCACCTGTACATTCACATAATGAAGAAAGAGTGCTTGGCAAATTCAACACTCACAGGACATATTGAAGGTGGGAGTAGAAGGCGTAAACAACGAGTAACTAATGAATTTGTGTAAGCAGACGAGCCATATGAAGCCACATCTATAGTTTGCTCATTATGTTCTCGATAAGCCTGCTTCATCACTGGACAGATAGTCTAACGAGATTACAAATTAAATTCTATAGTGGAAACAGTACGAGGCATGTTTGCACAAAGATGGAATCTTCATATGACCACTCCAGCGATTTCCAACAAATACGCTACCGACAGACGTTTATTTTTTTCTACAGTTAAACAGGCGTACAATATATTACCGAAAGAAAAATTGAATAGTGTTATCTATCGCAAAATAGTGGAGATGAACATGTTTCTAGCTGTGAAATTTCTCAGGCAATTGAGAGGTAGCACTGTTTAGCAAGATATCAACCACAAGGATATTACAGAAAAATTGAAATAAAATCGTTCCAAGTGTTTTAACTAATAAATTTGGAGTAACACAGTCAGTTACCTGACTTAAATCCTGTGCGAAGACATCGACTTTATCAGAGGAATGCACAAAACATGGCTGATTTTATGGTGATTTGTTAACTGGAGGGAATTAA
>OZ038488.1:73615487-73635487 GCA_964036315.1 Acanthosepion esculentum
TTGCTTGGGTTTATACCGATTAAAAAAAAATGTCTCCTTGCTCGCTTGGTTAGTGCTTATTTAGTGTCAAGACAGTAAGTTGCATAAAATCTAATGAAATTCTGTGCATTAAATCACACGGATCGAGCATTAAATACTGAATGTTTAATATCAGAATCCCGCTAATAACGTTCTGACATCTCTTTTATTCACGGGTGCAGCTTTAAAATTCTTGATGATCAGAGATTGGCAGCTAATCTCTCATCAGATCTAACACTAACTTTATAATATCGTTCTTCGCAATGGTACCTACTCTTTTTTAATTTAAGCGCAGTACTAGACTGGCGTCAAGATCTCATAAATTTACAGTCGATCTGGCTAGATGTAACCGTAAATTCTATGCTAACAGTTTCTTCTCTCACACTTCTTGCTTGTGGAACTCCTTTCCGGCCAACTTTAATCTGCAAAAATTTAAATGCAATGCCAAACGCTGTCTACTCTACTCCTGATTACTCTTTTCTTTTCCCGCTCATTATTAATGTTTCTCTTCCTAATTATTCCCCACCCAGTAACCCCTTGTCTTTTAGTGGCATTACCTTGGGGTGATTCAGATTTTTTTTTAAATGTCCTCCACCCACCCAACAAGCATAAATAAGCTGTGACCATAGATCAGTCATAGTGTTAGCTGTAAAAAAAAAAAAAAACTTCGATCGGGCGGATTTCTCCTTGAAACACTTCATTTAAATCTTCAGTGACCTATTTATACATCTCATCAAAAGGAGTAGTGGTAGTTGATTTGAACATTACCATTTACCGACCTTTCCACGAAGGTGTGATACAATGTAATTTTAAGGTGGAATGCCTATACACGTATATATGGGCCAGAGAGAAAAAATGATTTCCCAGTTCCTGCGACCCCTATCACACTGGCATTCGTATCCACCAATAATCCATCATTAGTGCAGGAGGGGAGGTACTGTCATGGGTTTGCAATTCCCTAGAATTGGGATCCTTTATAACTTTAAAAGGAAGAGAGGATGGATACAGTTCGTTCATCCCAGCACGAAAACCAGAAGTTTCATGCAGAACGCTTTCTTTCTTTCTCCTCCCGTCTCTCTCTCTCTCTCTCTCTCTATATATATATATATATAATGTGTGTGTGTTTGTAGACCACGTGCATATTTTTTTGATATTTTTTTTAATTTAATTTTTATTCTTTTCTTTTTAAATGTTTTTATTTTATTGTAAATGTAAGATTATATATTTATTTCCCGTGAAAATCGTCGAGTTGAGTTCTAATTCCTGTTAGCATCACTTTCTCGAAAATACCATTGAGAAAGGTATGAATCCATCTCTTTATATTTAAATGCTAGGACTCACATCTGGAAATATATACAGTGTAACCCGGATATAAGAGACCCAGATATAAGGGAAACTCGGATATAAGAGAGATTTTCTCTGGTCCCAAATTAGAGCCTGTGTTAATGTATATATAATACACCAAACCCGGATATAAGAGAAACCCGGATATAAGATACTTCTTCTCCGGTCCCGACAACTCTCTTATATCCGGGTTACACTGTATATATATATATATATATATATATACAGTGTAACTCTTATATCCGGGTTTGGTCTATTTTGTTTAGGTAAGTATGGCTCAAATTTGGGACCAGAGAAAACCTATCTTATATCCGGGTCTCTTATATCCGGGTTACACTGTATATAAGTTGTAGCTTCTGTCTGTTGGTTATCGAACTCCTAGGTTTTTGGAGATAGCTTCCCCCCCCCATAACCGTATGTATTCTGAAACTACATTACCCAGAGTACTTGGTTAAGTATATTTCATTTTGACCAAATGTGGTCCCCGAGGGAACCCCCCCACACACACACACTGATTTTTCCTCCCCTTTGATTTAAATTAAATTTAAATTCGAACAAGGGAATGACTACTATGTAACTTGGATAAGTATGTTTCATTTTGATCAAAGAGGCTCCCCGAGAAGCGCAATGCCACACTGAATGTTATTTTGCCTTTGATTTAAATTAAACTTAAATTTGAACAAAGGAAATACTCTCATCCAAAATACAGAAGATCGGCAAGATCATTGAATAATATTGGAATGCATCATTGTCTGCAATAATTATAACAATGATTTAAAATCAATCATCATTTTCTTACAAGAAATATGTTTGATACACAGCAAGGCACTGATATTTAAAAAAAAAAAATGTTAATGAAATATCCATTCGCAAAAAAATTTTCTTTTTCTCCTTTGTGCTTCCAGAACGTAGGCGATCATGATCCTCAACAACTTCCTGTCTTTTGTATCACTTGCAATGTTTGTCATTTTTTATCTCTCTTAATCCTAGTTCTGCCAACCATTTTACAGAAGTTCCTTAGGTAGGTTATTCACTGCTTTCCTCTTGTCTTTAACGCCTTGTGAGTTAAATTTTCAATGCTTTCTTTCCTCATTTTTTTCCCTAGAAATTTATACTGTCTCTTTCTGATGTTACTTCTTGTCCTTTTTGTTTCCATTTTCTCGAAATCTTCGTCGTTGCTCGCATGTTTTAGTCCACGGTATTCTCTATATCTTTCTGTAGAACCACATTTCTGTTGCCTCAGCTATCTTCTCCATGTCTGGTGAAATGGGCCCAGCATTCACTGCCATATTGGAGGACTGATATTACGTAACATCTGAGTACTTTTTTTATTTGTTTCTAACAAAATATACTTGTTTCATAATACTTTGCTTAACTTTCGGAAGACTTCTTTTCTGTTGTAATGCGCTTTCGTATTGCAGCATCGAAGTTTTTGTTTTCCGTTAAAACACTTCCTAGATACTTAAATTTTTCTACTTGCTTGATTTCGTTATCTGCAATTTGTAATTCGTATGTTGAAATATTTATTTTGCTTCTCCGTACAATTGATGGTTAGTCCTTTCCTCCGCCTTTCTTTCACTGGCTTGTGTAGGAATGTTTGTAGTTTAGTATATTCGGTTTAATTAACACACTAAGGGTTGATAAAGTGTAACAACTAAATCACAAAATCAATAGCAGTCACCGAGCAACTATTGAAAAATGCTTTACATCTTAACGATAACTGTGGGGGTTAAAAGTACTTGAAGAAGAAATATCCGGAGATATATATATATACAGTGTAACCCGGATACAAGAGAGTTGTCGGGACCGGAGACGAAGTCTCTTATATCCGGGTTTGGTCTATTTTGTTTAGGTAAGTATGGCTCAAATTTGGGACCAGAGAAAATTTCTCTTATATCCGGGTCTCTTATATCCGGGTTACACTATATATATATATATATATATATATATATAGTGACTTGTACAAAAAATAGGGCGATCTAATAAAAATCAATTCTCAGAAGAAATATTTCCGTAGTTTCTAATCAAATAGGCAAAAAGACGATTTACTTCCAATATCAAAACACAAACACATTCTATATATGTGCATATGTTTTTGCGTGTTTGTATGTTCATTAAGGTCATGATATTTTAACCCTAGATTCCTGCATCATAAATCAATGTGGTCGTCCTGGGTATGACGATAAACTATAACCGGCAGCAACGCCTCTGATAGGGAGATTGGAAATTTTGTGGAACCATCTCTTAATTGCTGTTTTTCCCAGGTTCACCCAGACGCGGGGTGGTAGCACCCGTTAGGGTCCGAGCTATGGGCAAATAGTTAACTCCTAAACAGGGGTCAAAACACTATGAAATTGTTAAAATATATTTTTATATTGAAGGCCCTAGCAATACATTTTCATAGTAAAAAAAAATACCAACAATATATTTTTGTAAATGAAATTACTAATGCTCCCACAAAAATTAAATTTCAGCATTAAATGACCCATAAAGTGTTGATATGCCGTTTGGCAAACAAATCAAACAATACAAACATAAATGGATGAATATTTTGTTCAAAAGTAATAAAAAAGTAATACTTCGTTTTATTTCATGAAAAAGGTCACCTCCAAACCGTAAATTCGATTTTACCATATACGTAATAAGGGTAAAAAATCAAAATGTGTCAGTAGCTATATTTCTCAATTTGCTAATGATGTAATTGCATAGTACTTATGTATTTTGGTAACGTATTTAACAGTTTATAGCAGTAGCATAACATACAACCTTACAAATAAACAAAAATCGCAAACTTTCAGAAGCTTTATTTTTCAATTTGCTAATGATGCAATAGGATAGTACTTATGTATTTTGGGAACGCATTTAACAGTTTATAGCATACAAACTTACAAATAACAAAAACAAGTTCTAGACGTTTCCATAAATTTCTAGAAGTCTCCAGAATGTAATAATACTACTATACTTATATGCTATTTTAGAAATTGTGTTGGAGGTGACATTTTTTTTAAATAAACTGAATTAAACCCTTCTTCATTATTATTATTTTTTTAAATTCATCGAATTATGATACAGGAAATAAATTATTTAGTCGAAACCCGAATGAGCACATATATATATATATATTCAGAAATTGCTAAATGTGTGTGTGAGCCCGCGCATGAAAAAGATAAAAGAAAAGAGGGAGCTCACGATAGGACGAGAGAGGGAGGGGGATGGGTCTATATATTAGGCTGGCATGTCCTGCGGCGCAACAGCCATTAGGCTTGGCCTATTGCCACAGTAGTAAATAGTTGGTTCAACTTTGTGTCGGATTTGAACAAATTTAGCTTCCATCCTTCCCTGTCCTCGTCTAATCTCCAAACAACATATAGTAATTCATTTGAAAAATGCAGTTTTATGCACTTTTCCATTAGTTTAAGAAAAAATACAGTTTATATTAGCTAAAAGTATCTAACGAAGACTAATTACCTGTGTGCGTTTCTCTCCCTGGAATCGTAAACTGAAACAAAATTTAGAAAATGTAGAAAATAAAATAGACTAGTAATCGAATGTAGTAACAAGAAGGAAAGAAGTAAAAGATTATTCCAGAAAGGTAAAAAGAAGAATGTAATCAGAAATTGAACAGGAAGGAAGGAAGGAAGGAAGGAAACAGTTGGATAAAAAGATAGGATTTTGTTAAACAGAAAAAAAAAAGAAAGAAAGAAAAGATTATTCCAAGAAAGGAAAAATAGAGAATGTAATCAGCAATTGAACAGAAAGAAAGAAAGAAAGAAAGAAAGAAAGAAAAACAGACAGACAAACAGAAAGAAAGAAAGAAAGAAAAAGAGACAGAAAGAAAGAAAGAAAGAAAAACAGACAGACAGAAAGAAAGAAAAACAGACAGATAAACAGAAAGAAAGAAAGAAAAACAGACAGACAGAAAGAAAGAAAAACAGACAGACAGAAAGAAAGAAAAACAGACAGACAAACAGAAAGAAAAGAAAGAAAAACAGACAGACAGAAAGAAAGAAAAACAGACAGACAAACAGAAAGAAAAGAAAGAAAAACAGACAGACAGAAAGAAAGAAAAACAGACAGACAAACAGAAAGAAAGAAAGAAAAACAGACAGACAGAAAGAAAGAAAAACAGACAGACAAACAGAAAGAAAAGAAAGAAAGAAAAACAGACAGACAGAAAGAAATAAAAACAGAGAGACAGAAAGAAATATAGAAAGAGAGAGAGAAATAGTTAACAATTAGAGGAAAGAATAAGATGTTGCTTAACAGGAAAAAGAAAGAAAGAAAGAAGGCAGCAATTGGAGAAAAGGACGAGATATTGTTAAACAAAAAAAAGAAAGAAAATATTATTCTGGGAAAGGAAAAATAGAGAAAGTAATCAGAAACAGAACAGAAAGAATTGAAAAAGGAAGATACAAAAGGAAAGAAAAGGAAAATAAATAAAAATACAAGGAAAAATGTAAACGTAAAAAAAAAGTAAGAATATTGGAAAGGAAGACCGAACGAAGAATGATAGAAAACGAACGCAAGAGAAGAAAATTTAAAGAATGAAATATTTTTTATCTTCTTAAAAGATAATTTGTGTAAAATAGTCTTTTAAAATTCAAAAAAGAAGGGACGGAACAAGAATTAAATAAAAATAAATAAAAGAAAAAATAAATAAATTAGATAAGAAAAAATCCGTAGCAGACGACATTCCAAACATGTTCATCTTGACAAAAAACCTGTGTAAAAAAAGCATCTTACCGTGAGCCTGGAAACGGACGATGGTGAAGGTATCGGGCCCAAAGACGCTAAGTTCCAAAAGACTCCCCACCACGACGCGTGTATATAAATATACGATGGGGTGCTGAAAACTTTACGACCCGATCGAAGTGAATAACATGATATTTATGAAGGTACAACATGATATTCCACACTCCAATGTGAACCACATTTGTCACATCGTTTTTTGAGTTACTTTAACCCTTTCTTGTCATCTGTTTGATGACAAGCGCAGAAGGAAAACTACAGGACTTCCTAGAAAAGGTAGCAAAGGAAAGCTAGAAGAAAGGACTAACCATCAATTGGAATGAGACAGAATGTACGGTTGGCAGCAAGAGAAAAAAAAGTCAAGATCCGATTTACGAATTGGAGATATGAATATCAAACAAGTACAGTAATTTAAAGTACAGAAGATGGAAAATGTGACATTGAGCTTCGAAGTTAAATTGGAACAATGTACTAAG
The DNA here is from genome assembly GCA_964036315.1 of Acanthosepion esculentum. Classification (NCBI taxonomy): domain Eukaryota; kingdom Metazoa; phylum Mollusca; class Cephalopoda; order Sepiida; family Sepiidae; genus Acanthosepion; species Acanthosepion esculentum. The sequence continues at coordinate 73,622,075 of OZ038488.1, forward strand.
AAACAGGGATATTTCATTAGAATCAAAGAAGAGAATTCTGAAATATTCTGTGAGGAAAGACGATTTAGAGAATTTGATACTCATAGGATATATGGAAGGCCAAAGGGACACGCAGAGCTACTAGGCTACCTACCTGACCAGCCTGTGTGAATGGATTGCAGATAGCGAAGTATCCAGGGAAATGACGTTTCTAGTCTATCTTCAAGTAAATCCAGTCCATCGACAGAGTGTTTTGTGTGGCGGAGACCGGGTTTTGAATCAGCGGGTTTGAAAGGGAGAGTTTGAAAACTACAATTAGTTCACATTATGTTAATAGTGGTGTCGTGCAAATGAACTTTCTAGGAGATGGGCAAATTCACCAAGACCCCTACCTTAGCGCCGGGCCTGAAGTAAATTCTAATAGACAAACATGTTTGGGCCAATGTCCGCCCGATTTTGCACGTAAATCCTTTGACATGCAAAACATTATCATCAGTCTATTGCTTGCTAACACCGCCAAAGTTGGCCAAAAGCGTTATCATATTTAATGGCAAAAAAGTTTTATACAGCGAAACAAATATCTCTAAATGTGATCTTCTTCTTCTTCTTCTTCTTCTTCTTCTTCTTCTTCTTCTTCTTCTTCTTCTTCTTCTTCTTCTTCTTCTTAATCTGCATTGACCTCAAAGTAAATCTTTGCTTGAAGTAGAGATTAAAACCCTCGGAACACCCACTTAACCCCTACACACACACACACATATATATATATATATACATATATATATATATATATATATAAGTTTCCAATCTACAATTCTATCGTATAAATAAAAAATTATTTTGTTCCTTTATCGTCGAAAACATTAAATATAACTTTAGACTATTAACACAAAACTGGAATATTCCCATTTTTTTGCTTTCCGATTTTCATTAATTTTCGACCGGTTTATTTTCTAGCCTTTTCCAACTGAACGTGATAGGTGTAATTCTGTTTAAAACCCAGAGTTGTAGCGACATAAAAAAAACTAAAAAAAAACAAAAAAACAACTAAATTTAATTTCCTCAATTTAATTAAGCATTTTGTTGTTTTTCTATAGTTTTTCTTGTTCTTGTAAATAAAATGCAAAATACAATTAATAGGATCCATGACCTCGGGTTTGAGGCTCTAATCTCTGAGCACATTCGGCGAGGGCAGGGCAAATTTACAGTTTCCAAAATTGGAGAATTGTAATTCGATATAAGGGTCACTGATGCTATTAAAAGTGTAAAACATATCATGATACCGGAAGGAAGTTAGTGTCTGGGCTAAGCAAGGGTTGTGGTGGTATGATACATCATTATAACTATGGTCCAAGGGAAAAGTTGCTCTAATCCAATCGAAAAGTGGTCATTTTTTCATGTAATATGACATCAGTGAATAATGATGATAATAATATGTCAATATATATATATATATATATATATATATATATATGTGTGTGTGTGTGTGTGTGTGTGTCTGTGTGTCTGTGTGTCTGTTTAAGGATGAAGGGATGGGAAATTGAAAATAGGAAAAGAAATTGCAATAAGCCTGAGAATGAAGGAAAGAAATGCTGTTAGAGAAAGGAGATGGCTTCCCGATGGAAATAAAGGAAATAAATTTGTTATGAAGAAAGATTTATAATAATAGAGAAAGAATGAAGCACGAAACGATGGGAAGACAAAAGGCAATACGAGAAAGAAAGAAAGAAAGAAAAAAGAAGGAAAGAAAAAAGAAAGAAAGAAGCAATTGAATGGAGAAATAAAGTCAGAAGGATCATAGAATGTAACAGAGAAAGAATGAAAGAAAGAAGTAACTGAATAGAAAAGTAATGTCAGTAGTATTATAGAATGTAAAGAAGAAAGAAAGAATGAATAGGTCAAAGAAGGAAAAATGTAACCGTAAAAGAGAATAAAGAAACAAATCAAGGAAAAATGTACGTTATAGGAAAGAAAAACACAAATATAAGAGATTGAAACAAATAATACTACATGGCTCCCAGTAAAAAAAGCAGTAAATTTAGACAGAAATCTATCATGATTCATTTATAAACAGAACAATCATCGTAGATATTCGAAATGTTTGCCTGAATGTTCAACTCAAAGTTATAAGCTTGATAATCGGCAGCAGTAGGTTTACTCAAGGCCGTGAATATTCAAGAAATTTATTCTAGGGTATTCAAGGTCAATTATTCCGCAAAGATAAAAAAAAAGTGATAATAAATTTGTTGCTTTTTCACTGAGCAAACTGTATAAGAGCAATTATGTAAACTGCGTAGGTGCTGGTAACTTTTCGGCGTTCCCAAGAAAAATAACTTAAACTTATGAAACTATTCAATATGTACTTCAACACGGTGTCTGTCGCCCTTCCAAATAATATTGTTCTAGTTCCACGTGCCATTCCTCTTCCAGCTATCTCGGTTTCAGTCATCTTCCTTTAGTCACTCAACTCTCCAAGTTTTTGTTCACCTCTGCTGTGGCCAGGTATTGAACACTTTGGATCAAGTCACTGGATTACTTCAACCGATGATTTTATCCACTGGGCTTTGGGATATAAGGAAGAGGTATGGATGGGGAACTAGAATAGTCTATCTCGGTGGACGAAATAAAGTGTTCGGTTCAAAATCACTTGAAGAAGACCTGAACATACGACGGGCAATAAAAATCAAATTAATTGTGAATATGACAACAAAGATGAGGACAACAGTCTGAACAATGTAAATAGTGCTATAGAAGATTGCCTATTATATTAGACCTATTCAGAGTCAAAGGTTAATTGTAATAGCAAAAGGATTTTTCTCAGTAAGAGAATCAACTAGTATATGTAAGGTAGATCTTTCATGTCAGGTTCCTACTGATAAAAGATTTGATAAAGACATAATACATTCATATAGAACTATAAGAATATTATTAAAACAAAACAAGATTTATTCTTGTTCATAAAAAAATTTTGAATTGGACATTTTATGAAAATAATTTTACACCAGATAGGCAATGATATAAAATGTTTGCTGAGCATTTTAAAGTTCAAGTGATGACTCATTTTGTAAGAGAGTTTACTGAAAAAAGAATAAAAATCAGTGCTAATTACTACATGTTTTACCAAAATGATTGCAAAGTACCACTTATGGCAGAAGAATGGGTGACCTGTGTAGTAGGTGAAGATCATTTCTCCAAGAAGAAATTTCCTGCTTATTTATAGGTCTCCAGGGACTCTAGAAGAGGATTTTTGTTTTAGGCAGGAGACTTTTTTATTGCTTTCGTCATTGAAATACTGATTTGCGGAAGTGTGACTGGCTGAGAACTTTTAAATACCCGCTCGGATTTATCCAGAGTGTTTTCCTAAACACAGAGAAAGACGGAGTATAATTATTAGCTAAATAATAGTCAGTAAGAAACTGTATCGATTCATAATCAATCGCCTGTCATCCATTAACATGTGGTAACACGATCAGCTCAGTGGTGGCAGTTGCAGGACGTCACGACCTTGGGTCAACTTCAAGACTTTCTCTTCCTCTTTTAAATTTAGCTGCCCACTTTCGCACTGTTGATAAAGCTGGAGTATTATCTCTTAACGTAGCAAACATGTCAGTATGAATGTCCTTGGGGGCTAAACCAATTTTTCCGCGGGTAACTGATAACACCACAATACCAAATTTTGTCAATTTTCAAAACAAGTCGCTACAAGATACTTTTGAGGTCTTTTTTAAACAATCAGTTGTCAGTTGACCTGGATAAAAGCAGTTATGAATAAGAAGACTTGGAATTAATGTATGCCTGATTTCACTCTCTATCATAACTCCTTCATAATCAGCCGTTGAAGTTCTCTGGCCACACTCCTAGTTAAGTATAAACTCGACTAATGTTTAGCTATAGGTTCAAGTACTGAGTCCACGAATGCTCTAATTACTGCCTCAAGTATAAAACCTGACCAATGTTTGCTAGTGGACACAATTATAAAAACGTCCAAATTTTATCTAAAGCCTCAAGTATAGACCCGACTAATGTTTACCAATATCCTCAAGTATACACCAGAAAAATTATAAACTCGACTAATGTTTGTCTATAGATTCAATTTTAAAGACCGCGAATGTTTCACCTATAGCCTCAAGCATAAACACAATCAGTTTTTATTTGTAGACTTTTGTTTAACAACTACAAATGTTTAACGATTGATTCAAGTATAATGAAAAACAGATTTCGATCAGATAACTCCAAAAATGTTGATTGGTCGTAAAATCTACGAACCCAACTGTCTTCTTTTTCTTCTTCTTCATCTTCTTCTGCTTGATCTTGTTCTTCTTCATCTTCTTCTTCTTCTTCTTCTTCTTCTTCTTCTTCTTCTTCTTCTTCTTCTTCTTCTTCTTCTTCTTCTTCTTATTATTATTATTATTATTATTTTTATATTCCTCCTCCTACTACTCTCCATCTTTGTTGTGCTTCCTCTCTTCTTCTTCTTCTTCTTCTTCTTCTTCTTATTATTATTATTATTATTATTATTATTATTATTATTATATTTCTCCTCCTACTACTCTCCATTTTTGTTGTGCTTCCTCTCTTCTTCTTCTTCTTCTTCTTCTTCTTCTTATTATTATTATTATTATTATTATATTCCTCCTCCTACTACTCTCCATCTTTGTTGTGCTTCCTCTCTTCTTCTTCTTCTTCTTCTTCTTCTTCTTCTTCTTCTTATTATTATTATTATTATTATTATTATTATTATATTCCTCCTACTACTACTCTCCATCTTTGTTGTGCTTCCTCTCTTCTTCTTCTTCTTCTTCTTCTTCTTCTTCTTCTTCTTCTTCTTCTTCTTCTTCTTATTATTATTATTATTATTATTATTATATTCCTCCTCCTACTACTCTCCATCTTTGTTGTGCTTCCTCTCTTCTTCTTCTTCTTCTTCTTCTTCTTCTTCTTCTTCTTATTATTATTATTATTATTATTATTATATTCCTCCTCCTACTACTCTCCATCTTTGTTGTGCTTCCTCTCTTCTTCTTCTTCTTCTTCTTCTTCTTATTGTTATTATTATTATTATTATTATTATTATATTCCTCCTCCTACTACTCTCCATCTTTGTTGTGCTTCCTCTCTTCTTCTTCTTCTTCTTCTTCTTCTTATTATTATTATTATTATTATTATTATATTCCTCCTCCTACTACTCTCCATCTTTGTTGTGCTTCCTCTCTTCTTCTTCTTCTTCTACTTCTTCTTATTATATTCCTCCTACTACTACTCTCCATCTTTGTTGTGCTTCCTCTCTTCTTCTTCTTCTTCTTCTTCTTCTTATTATTATTATTATTATTATATTCCTCCTACTACTACTCTCCATCTTTGTTGTGTTTCTTCTCTTCTTCTTCTTGTGTATTACTGTCCTGCTTCTTCTATTCCTTATACTTTGCTTCTTGCTCTACTTTGTTTTCTATTTCATCTCCTCCCTCTTCTCCTTATTTATTTCCCGTTCTTTTATTTTTTCTTTATTACTTTCCCCCTCCCTTTTTGAGCTGTTACTGTTGATGTCGTTGTTTCTGTTCTTCTTCTCCCCTCCTTTCTTCTTCATATTTCTATATCTTTCCGCGAAAATTCCTACTTCATCTCGACCACCATGTTTGGCCATTTCCTTCTCTTTTTGTATTTAAACGGTTTTTTTTTTAAAATATAAATCACCTTTTCAAAAAAAAAAAAAGAAACTTTTTTGCACGTGTACATAGATAGGGATCAAACAATATCTCACGGCAATGCCTATATAATAACCATGCCTTGTAAATGTATTAATAGCTTTACCAGCCCCCCACCCTTATTCCTCTTGACGACTTCGCCAGGTTCAGGACTTTTAAAGATATTTAACTCCGCTGCGTTTAAATTTCAAAGGCATTCAGAGATTTATTAGTATTTTTTGTCTGATTTAAATGTTGTTATATATGAAATCTCCTTTACTAAAAAAAAAAAAAAAAAAAAAAATCGGACCAGATCAGGTAGCCGACTTCAAAAGGGTATATTAAATATATTTCGATATAGTTTCAACCTACATGGTGTTGGATCTTGGTGATACTTTTGGACGTGTTACTGATTAAACCTATCGAATATGTGAAGAAGTAAAAAAAGGAATTTAAAAACCTATATTTTAAAATATATCAGGTAAACTGCCCAAGGGAATCATTTGATTTTATCCAAACCGTTGCGTTTATTGATGTTTTCGGAAGGCAAAAAATATGTAATTATCTCATATTTAACTCGTGAGAATATGATTTATATATATGTATAAATCAGAAATATGTTGAGAAATCGAATGACAAAATGGAATAATTGCTATGTAACGTGTTTCGACCTCTAAAAGACTTCATCAGACTACGTGGGTGGGCTGAAAAGTTCATAGGTAGATTATGAATGAATGATGCTATAGCTGTGAAATCTTGCATGTTCACATGAAATATATTTATGAGTCTTCTGTAGTATGTTTGCCTCCAATTGCATGCAACATTACGCATTTCTTAGCAAACATTCTGTTGTTGCAGTTTGGAATATTTAAAAGCATCTAAAAGTAAGTTCATAAAAAAAAAACATACCTAATGTTTAAACTGTATTTTATAAATGGAAAACCTTTCTTGAAGCTTTTATTTTAGTTTTTAAGTACAAGCTAATAGATTAAATTTAATATTTCCAGAGTGGAAATCACTCACATTCCCTCCGTATCCCATGGGTGACAAGTATGTTCCATTCAAACAGCTTCTTCCCGCGAACCACTGCTCTGTGGAATCGACTCCCAACAGGATGTTTCCCCAATCACTAAAATCTTAACCTGTTCAAGGCTATGGTTAACAGGACTCTTCCAATGGCCTCCAAACGTTATCCTCTCTCTAGAGTTAAAAAAAGAAAATTACTTGGGTTTATTTCAAACCGCATTTAAAATGATTGGAATAATTATTTTTTGAAAACGCTAAAATCGGCCATATTGAAAAATCTGTCAATCCAACATAATTCTCATTATTAAAAAAAAATCTTTCAAAAATAGAATATACTTTTTGGAAACTTTGAGAAGTTTAATCGACTTAGTCTAATTAATTTGAATTCAAATAAATATTACTTTCTTTTGTAATGTTGTCCGGAGTAGTTCTTGAAATAATCACTAGAGCTGCAACTTAAAACGTATAAAGGTTTATTTTAAACAAGAACAATACAACTAGATATTTACAAGTTCGTCTGAAGATGTAAAGTAAGCCCGGTATTTATCCAACCTCCCTACGGAAAGGGATGTGACACATGGCCAATTTTTATGTGGGGCGAACGGGCCCGTAGGCTCGGGCAAAAATTCCACGTAGACCGCGCATACACGCGGTCTGTTTGTCTACCTCCCCAGACGAATCTCTGCTCTTCAGCATAGACACGCCCGAAAGCAGAGTTCGACGTCTTGTGGTTTGCTCAAACCTATGCTGGAAAGCAAGCACCCCATCCCCCTGAGACTAACATCATAGATTCTTATATTCCTACTGGAAAAGTCCATTTTATAGAGGTGTATCACTATTATCAATTCGTTCCCTACAACACCTCCACCTCGAGGTTATTTTCCTCGGAAAATTAATATCTTTTTCTTTTTGGATCTGGACACAAGGGTTTCTTTGTCTGATCCGTCTTGGGACTACAATTTATGTAGCTGATGGAGCTGGAATGTCGAAAATATCAAAGTACATGCATCGGTACTCCCTTTCGTGAAGTCATATCCTCAGTGAATTTAAATCTCAGTTGATTTATACGTCTTTTGTGCCCCTATTTTGCACTACGTACCATGTACATTATTCTTCCATCTCTTTTAGTAATAATACCGTCTTCCCCAAATTCTCTTACTCTTTTAAACCTCCCGAGGAAAACTTTATCTCCAAGCCTGTAATATTTAGTAAGGCTTCTGGTATCATTTGAACTTTTGTTTTCGTCCTTGCAGTAGTTTATCGAACGCCGATCTTACTTTTCAGAAGAACATCAGCTCGGTTGGTGCCATCTCTGATACTACATTCGGATTCGGTGTTATTCTAGGGACACTCAAAAATTTTTGTATTCTATGCTCTTCTGTCTCCAAGCCTTAGGACATTTTAAGAATTCTCTGGAATGTATCGACAAACCTTTCGGCCTTGGTTCTTGGATGGTATGCAGAGGTAGTGATATGTTCAATCGCCAGGGATTTGCAAAACTTTTTGAAATCATTGACAGTCGTTTCGGGGACACGAAAACACGCGAAAAGCTCCTGAAGAAAACTTATCGTAAATGTCGAAGTAGATTTTCTGCATTTGAATACCTCGGGCCATTTTTTGTAGCTGTCTACAACTACTAGATAATATGACCCATTTAATGGTCCCGCAAAATCTATGAGTTGTCTGGACCATGGCCTATCCGTTTTGCGCCATGGTTGAAATTTAACTGGTGGGGATTTTGCCGAAAGAGCACAACCACTGCAGGTTTTCAATACATTCTCAATATCCTGGTCCATCTGTGGCCAATATATATAACTTCGCAGAGATTTCATTCGCGAGACTCCCGGATGACCTAAATGAAATTCCTTCAAAATTATTTTTTGAAGAGAAAAAGGCATTACTACTCTATGCGTGTACATTAGTACTTTCTGACATATTGAGAATGGTGTATTTCCAGGAATTGCATTATTTTCCTCCTTTAGTTTTAATTTGTTTTTTTTTTTCATTTTTATGATGAAATAATCTTTTTCGAGCTTAATGCTAATTTCGTCAAATGTCACGAGTAATTCTCGTACTGTATCACATAGTTCATCTTTTAATTCCTTCTTGGCTCTTAAGGCTACTCTCACCGTGTCATTCAGTGGTTCAGAAAAACTTGTAATCAACCTAGACAGACCATCCGCATGTCCTATTTTCTTTGGTGGGACAAACTACGTTATATGATCATAGTTCAATAGTATAGTCCCCCAGCGCTGCACACTGCTAGCTGCATGGGTAGGGATACCCTTCTTCGATCCATATATCAACAACAGAAGACGGTGATCTGTCTGTAACAAAAACTTTTTTAGATGAAAAAATTTATGGAATTTTTTAAGAGCAACTATTATTGCTAAACTTTCTATCTCTATCTGGCTGTAATTTTTTTGTCGATAGTAAAGATCTTGAAGCCTGTGCCACTGTTTTTGTACTACTGTCTTCAAATTTGTGGACAATTACTGCTCCAATGCCTTACTGACTAGTGTCTGACACCATAATAATCTCAATCTCCGGATCAAAATGCGTTAATGACAAGTCAGAGGTGGGGATATTTTTTATTCTGTCAGACATTCTGGCATTCAACAGACCGTTTCTATTTTACTCCTACTTTTTAGTAAATTGTATAAAAGGTGGTCTTAAGCTGTGCATGTTTGGTATATACATGCCATAATAATTTGGTATATACATGCCATAATAATTTGGTATATACATACCATAATAATTTGGTATATACATGACATAATAATTTGATATATACATGACATAATAATTTGGTATATACATGCCATAATAATTTGCGAGCCCTAAAAACGCTTGTAATGTAGTCATATTTGTGGAGAGGACATGCCTTTTATTGGCTTTACTCTTGAATGTTCTGATCTTCTTCCATTCTCGTCAATAATATGTCCTAAGTACTTTATCTGGAACATAAAATATTCCCACTTCTCGGGTCTAAGTTTGAAACTGTATTCTTTTTTTCTTTCGAATACATTTTTTTATGTGGTCAATGTTGCTTCCGATTTACTCCCGTTATTAGCACATCGTCGATGGCAAAACACAAACCAGACAGCTGAGAACGGCATATTTTTTTGGCTTGAAAATAGGCTTCACATTTTCTTTGACTTCCAACTTGACATGCGTCTTTGTGCATCTTCTAAGTCCATCTGAAAATACATCAGGAAAATTACCTTTCGGCTCCTTCATTAATTTTCTGGCACCCTATTGTGCTAGGGTGGCTATATCAATTTTATTACAAAAAGAATTCATGGCTAGTGTAATGACAAAAATACACAGGTGTAGGCTTTAAGAGAGCTTTATTCAACTGAGACTACAAGGTTCGCGTATAGTGCCCTTTTATAGTCCCAGTAAACAGAAATAGCTCTCTCATAGAGGATAGTAACAAAACAAGAGTAGAACACTCTTGATTATTCATAAAGGTAGTTCCCATAAATCGAATAAAGCAATCCAATAAGTGAACTATTATATGTGAATTCGCTTTTAAAATTCAATTTTTTCCCCTGACAATCCACATGCCAACTTATTCGTTTGCTTCAATAATGGTTTTCCAATTTTTTGTCCATGTTGCTTCGATAATAATTTGAATATATCTTCTGGTGTCAAGTTGGAGTTTAACTTTTTCATTATTCATTTTTAAACTATTTACATTATTCGGACTATACTCCTCACCTTTGTCGCCAAATTTATTACAAAGTTTCGGCCGTTGTACGCTCCGGCCTTCTTCAGGTGTTTGGAATGTCGAACTGGACCCTTTATTTCGCTAACTGGGTTAGACTGTTCTAGTTCCACGTGCCATGTTTTTAAGGGATGTCAGTTGTTTCCTGTTAATTCTCCTCTCCTCAAGGACACATGGCACAGTGGATAAAGGTATTAGTTAGATCCAGTGACAGGACCCAAAAAGTGCGAGTTCAATACCCGGTTAAGGCAGTGGAGAACTCGGAGAGGCGACTTAACAGGAGATAACTGACAACTGACATCCATTAAAAACATCGCATATAGAACTAGAACAGTCTAATCCAGTAAGCGAAATAATGGGTTCAGTTCGACATTCCAACCATCTGAAGAAAGCCGGAGCGTACAACGGCCGAAATGTTGTAATAAATATGGCGACAAAGATGAGGACAATAGTCCGAATAATGTAAATAGTGTATATAATACCTCATCTCAGAAATATAGACAGATACTGAAAGGCCGAAACGTTGTAATAAATATGGCGACAAAGATGAGGATAATAGTCCGAATAATGTAAATAGTGTATATAATACCTCATCTCAGAAATATAGACAGATACTGAAAGGCCGAAACGTTGTAATAAATATGGCGACAAAGATGAGGATAATAGTCCGAATAATGTAAATAGTGTATATAATACCTCATCTCAGAAATATAGACAGATACTGAAAGGCCGAAACGTTGTAATAAATATGGCGACAAAGATGAGGATAATAGTCCGAATAATGTAAATAGTGTATATTACCTCATCTCAGAAATATAGACAGATACTGAAAGGCCGAAACGTTGTAATAAATATGGCGACAAAGATGAGGATAATAGTCCGAATAATGTAAATAGTGTATATAATACCTCATCTCAGAAATATAGACAGATACTGAAAGGCCGAAACGTTGTAATAAATATGGCGACAAAGATGAGGATAATAGTCCGAATAATGTAAATAGTATATATAATACCTCATCTCAGAAATATAGACAGATACTGAAAGGCCGAAACGTTGTAATAAATATGGCGACAAAGATGAGGATAATAGTCCGAATAATGTAAATAGTATATATAATACCTCATCTCAGAAATATAGACAGATTAATTTTACGTACACAAATTTACGTTCTGACCCTTCAACTTCTCGTTTCCATAACATTATGTTTACGTTGCTTCTTGTGTTCGACTTTTAAAAAAAAATTTTCCGTTTGATTTTGCAGTGGATAATTTTATGTCCTGTTATTTAGGCAAAGAAAATTTTTTTACGGAAAAAAAAATTAACTTTTGAGATGAAATCCAACGCAACCAAAACATGGATGTGGTTTCGAAGATTTTTTTTTCAATATTCTGCTGTCGTATTTTACGACGTACAACATGTTCGTTTGAATAGTTCGGCATATCTTATAAAATACGATGGAAACGTAACACCATATTAAATTCAGTAATAGAATTCGCAATAAACTCTGCTGGGGGGAAAAAAAACTGGAGTTGTTTTCGCACAGTATCAAATCTTCTACTAGTGTAGACTTTTGTGTTAAGATATGATCTAACATTTCATCTTGTTTAATTCTCTGTTCTTATTGTAATTTATGGTTTTCCGCAAAAAAAACTTCATTACTGTCAATCATTCGTCCATTTTCAAAGTAACTTCGTAACGAATACATTTTTTTAAAAAAATCTTCTACTGTTTTTTTGTACGAAATAGGTCTTTCTTCCTTCAAAGCAATATGTCAGGAAAACAATCGTCTATATGTTCTTTTCCAAAATGACCGTATCAAAATTCGGTTAATTATTTTCACAGAGGAAAAAAAATGTTACTTTGAAAGAAAAATTAAAAAGAAATCCTTAATCATTTCTAAGATACAACGGTTCAAACTAGGGCACACCCCGAGGTGGTGTAATGGTTAGCAAGCTTGTCTCTCTAGAACAATTACGACTGTGTAGTGAGTTCGATCCTCACTGGGTGCCCCATACTTTGGGCATTGTGCCACATCTAAGCTACGCTTGGAAAATCACTAGAGCACCTCGGCGTGGTGTAATGGTTAAGCAAGCTGGTGTTGCTAAAACTGTTATAACGGAATAGTGAGTTCAATCCTCACTGGGTGCCCCATACTTTCGGCCATGTGCCACATCTAAGCCTCGCTTAGACAATAAATACAACGGTTCAAACTTAATGTAACAATTGGAAAAATTAATGTTACACTCGGTAAACAAGGAAAATACCAAAAACTTACCGTTGTTTCATCTTACTATAAAGAATATGTTACTAATACCCATATAAATAGACACACCCATATATCTTCGTCGCCGGCTTTTATCTCTTATCCAAGAATTTAATTTCTTCTTTGCAGATCACTTCATTTATGATGACGGGGTTATTGACTAAATTCGCTACCAAGGTGCAGTTTCAGGACTAGAGGCTACTAGTTTCACCAAACCAGGCTCCTGTCATCCATTTTCTATCATCCTTTGGCTTTGAAAGAGTTGGTCAGATGTTAAGGTAAAACAGAACAAGAAATTGCCGATGGCCTGAATTTGTTTAAGATGGAACTCAACTTGCCCGGAAGTGAACCACACACTTGATTCCAATATTTTTCTCTGCGGCGCGTATGTAAGGAGACATGCAGAACCCAGAAACTGCAACGGACTGCCGCTGACTCTGTGATAATGTCCGTCATGCGCAGCCCTCTTCATCCGCTGGTTCAACAGTTCAGCTCTGTTGTAATCGTAATGCTTTTAAGGCAAGCAGGCTTTGTAAATAAACTGGTCGATATCATGAGATAAGGCACCAATAATAAATTAGATTTAAATTTTCACTTATCTGTTAGTACTCTGAGTTTCGCAGAGATAACATCCAGTCGTTAGGGCTCTTAATAGTAAAACAGAATTTATTTAAAGAAGTTATATAAATATTTTAAATAAGTTCAGTTTTACTATTCATCTCCTTTTGACAAGA
>OZ038488.1:73637987-73667987 GCA_964036315.1 Acanthosepion esculentum
TTAGTACAATTAAGATTTAAAAGATTATATTTAAAAATATTTTAATTAATATAAAAACATTGGGTTATATTAAAGAATAAAAATATTAAAAATAAAAATAGAATAAGATAAAATCAATTATACATTAGAAAAAATATCTTTAAAGATAAGATAAATCAAAACGAAGTTATTAGATAGATAGATAGATAGATAGATAGATCGACCATGGGCATGCAATCAGTGGAGTTAAAGTTACAGGGCTGACCTAGATTAAAATTATAAAGCCTAATTATTAAGTATGAGAGTAAAGGTTTTTTTTTAATTAATTGTAGTTTTGTAACTTGATGCCTTAAATTCAGTGAAAGAACGTGTAAATGATTATAACTTGCAGCTTAGGCATAATTTTAAATTGCTTTTCAACCTGAGTACACAGAAATATGTGTCATCGTGTGTCGATTCTGCTGTGAGAAACATTTGATAATGGATGACAAAAGCACACAAAACTCTGCCTTAGCTGCGTTTGTCTCGCGTCCGTAAAATTATGAGAAGTGTGGATGCGTGTTAAATATAGAAAAAAAAATATCCTTTTTAATTTTATATAATAAATGAAAATCGTATACCTTCTTCTTAATACTATTTGAGATGTTTCTACTTTAAATGTTCTTTTTTATTTTTAATAATCTATAAGGTTTCACGCTGATATATATCAACAATATGCCGCCCGCCGAGGCAAAGTAGGCAGTACTTATCCTGCTTAAAATTATAAATCTTTAATCATTGAATATAAACAGTAAACGATTTTCAAGTCGTTGTAGGGTTAACGGTTTAAATAAATATGAATAATTCAATAAATTTTCATCTCAGGCTTAATTATTTGTTTTTACTTTTCCATCTCGGCATAAAATAATCGGCGTATGTGCGGGTGGTGTAAACGTTAGCAGGAAAGAGAAATCTGAGAGCCGAGTTCGAATTATAGTCGCATTCCTTGCATTTACCTTTTCACAAATATCATTGGGGTAAATTTAAATATATCTTCTTCCATAGATATGGACTAATTATTGGGACAGACTTGGTTTGTTTAAACGAAGGAGAACGCTCTGAATTCTCAAAGCCGACTAGATACAACTCTAGCTTGGGAATGAAAATCCAAACTGAAAAGCTTCTATTGGAAAGAGTAAATAGTTTGGGCGTGGGGCTAATCACGCCGACCCCGTGGAGCAAATCGATGACATTAACCTCAGCCAGTAGCTTAACATACCTTATATCACCAGGCGGAGACGAGGTCTGATCAACAAGTTTCGGGACAGTTGTTAATGATTACGGAACTAAAGTACGCAGAAGGAAGCCGCTTTGCACAAACTGACCGTGAACGCAAGACCGCTCACTTCCGTTTCACATCACCACAAAGAACTCATCATCAGTAACCATGGCGTGTACAGTAGCACAACCCTCCCCAGGTCCGACAACAACCATATTCCCCAGATCTCGCAGCTTGGAAACAAGACGTCGAGGCAATACAAGAGAATGCGATGAGGCAGCAAACACTCTAAAAAAGGTGTTCCAGTGATGCTTTCATCGGCGCAAACGACACGGGGTAAAGAAGGAGACTACTTCAAAGGAGATTAAATGCAGAATTGATAAATGTTGTAGTTTTACATTATTCGGACTATTGTCCTCGTCTTTGTCGCCATATTTATTACAGCGTTTCGGCCGTTGTACACTCCAGCCTTCTTCCGGTGGTTGGAATGTTGAACTGAACCCTTTATTTCGCTCACTTGGGTAGACTGTTTTAGTTACAGGTGCCATGTCTAATGGATGTCAGTTATCAGTTATCTCCTGTTAATTCCCCTCTCCGATTCTCCACCGCCTTAACCAGGTATTGAACTCACACTCTTTGGGTCCTGTCACTGGATCTAACTAACGCCTATATCCACTGTGCCCAGGGACACATGGCACAGTTAAGACGGTGGAGAACTTAGAGAGGGGAAGTCACAGGAGATAATTGATAACTGATATCCATTAGACATGGTACGTGGTACTAGAACAGTCTACCCTAGTGAGCGAAATAAAGGGTTCAATTCGGCATTCCAACCACCTGAAGAAGACCGGGGTGTACAACGGCCAAAACGTTGTAATAAATATGGCGACAAAGATGAGGACAATAGTCCGAATAATGTAAATAGTGTACATAATACCTCATCTCAGAAGTATAGACAGATACTGTTGTAGTTTTCTTTATATATCACCAGTCCCGATATTTTTTGATCAATTATCATAGTATAAAACCTGTGCCAGAGTTTCATTTTCTCACATCGAAATTTCTATAAAGCAACTTTAATAATTTTTTAAATAATATAGTCTGAAATTATTAAATAATAATAATAATACTTTAACAATATTTTGGTGAAAAATTGATTTTAATTCCAATTTTACGCCATTTGTCTGCGGATGTAAGTAGAAATCCATCGACTTTGCTTCCTCCGTGGCAAATTTCTGTTTAGCATTTGTTTTCACGTTTTCTGTTCTGTTTTGATAGCCTTTCTTAAATCAAGAGAAAGCCACAACAGAAAACGAAGAAAAGGAGAGGAGCTTGTGTATATAGACAGAGAAACATTGAATGAAAGGTTTCTGGCGAGGTTGATCAGCTGTGAGTCCATGTTAATGGCAGAGCAGAAAGAACGAGCAAACGTCACGAATGAGCATCGTTGGGATAATAGAGGGCCGGCTATGATGGCACCGAGGCCGGCAGAACGGCACACACGGTGTCGAGAATAAAAATAAAGAGGGGAACGAATGGCGTAAGCGACGGTGAAACGTGCACAATAATGGTCGATGATTGGGTAGACCGCGGACTAGGAAAAATTGGCAACTGGTTACTGGGTTAGGGCAGTGGGTAAGCTGGACGGAAAAAGCAAAAATAAATCGCAAAATGATCGTGGAAAGAAAGTTGTAAGAATTGGATTGAGGACGGCAAGGGAAATTCAACATAATGACAAAAAAATTTACAAAAATATAAACGACAAAAAGAAATAAACAATTAAATCAATAATAATAATAATAATAATAATAATAATAATAATAATAATTCTATTATAATTGTGCTTGTCCCGCCCTTCCTTAGTTCGTACGACCATTATGTCCTGCCAATGCCTCGTAATTAATAGACTATTCCGTTTTGATCGTGTGGAAGGAAGAGAAAAGACACTACTTGATTTCAGTGAGAAAATGAAAGAAAAGAGTGGAAGACAGCAGCGGAGAGAGAGAGAGAGAAAGAGAGAGAGAGAATTAGATTAAGCTGATAAAAACAGAGACTACACTTTGATCTTAGGCAAAAGGCGATGTTGACAGCGATAAAAACGCCATTTCTCGGACGCACAGTACCGACTGAGGGAAATCGAGTAAGGCAATCACCACAAATCCAGTTATCTTAAATAAGATAACACCGTCCTCTGAATTATTTTAAAATTATTAATAAGAGAAATAATCGTAAGACGGGGATTTGAATAATAATAATAATAATAATTGTTGTTGTTGTTGTTGTTGTTGTTGTTGTTGTTGTTGTTGTTGTTGTTGTTGTTGTTGTTGTTGTTGTTGTTGTTGTTGTTGTTGTTGTTGTTGTTGTTGTTGTTGTTGTTGTTGTTGTTGTTGTTGTTGTTGTTGTTGTTGTTGTTGTTGTTGTTGTTGTTGTTGTTGTTGTTGTTGTTGTTGTTGTTGTTGTTGTTGTTGTTGTTGTTGTTGTTGTTGTTGTTGTTGTTGTTGTTGTTGTTGTTGTTGTTGTTGTTGTTGTTGTTGTTGTTGTTGTTGTTGTTGTTGTTGTTGTTGTTGTTGTTGTTGTTGTTGTTGTTGTTGTTGTTGTTGTTGTTGTTGTTGTTGTTGTTGTTGTTGTTGTTGTTGTTGTTGTTGTTGTTGTTGTTGTTGTTGTTGTTGTTGTTGTTGTTGTTGTTGTTGTTGTTGTTGTTGTTGTTGTTGTTGTTTGGTGGTATTATTAAGAGAAAAACTGAGGTCTTCTTTATATTTTTTATTCGCTATGTCCTTCCCCGTGATCATGGTTCTCCAAAACTGCCTCTCATTTCTTCTGGGTTACGGTCATATCTCCTTGAAACACCGCTTCGCGTACGATCACCTAAGTCAAGCAAAGATGAGTCCGGTCATTACTTAGATGGGTGACCGCTTGGGAATACCAAACGCTGTAAGATGGGATGTGTGGGTGGTGTGAAGGAAAACGACTCGGAATTGGAATCGAAGAGTCCAGTTTCAGTCGGGTTTGTTATATTACTTTACGCGCAAATTTCCTTTGGGAAAGGTGTGAATCCACCTCTCTTCGTGTTTTATTAAAACTAACATATAACAGCTGCAAGACAATGCCACAAGAGCCACTGATCTGAAGCTGAAGGAAGTAGATAGAAAAAAAGAAAGCGCAATTGCTGATGGAAGAATCAAGCAACTACAGAAATCCGAAGTTGCATTGAAATAGAAAAAGATGGCTTCTAAACGCAAAACAAGATATTAAGTGACAGGAAATGTTTCTTAGAAACAAAGAAAAGAAAGCTGAACAGTTATGAAATATAATTCCTCCTATATGGCAGTGAATGCTGGACAATCTCATCAGAGATGAAGAAGAGATTGGGAATAACAGAAATGTGCTTGTATAGAAGGATATTTTGTTAAAAAAAAGGAACAGCCCAACATGCATATCACAAATTGGAAATACGAAAATCAAACCAGCACAACAATTTTAATATTTGGAAAGTGTTTTAACAGAGGACGGAAAGTGCGACAATGAAATCCGAATTGGGATTGTAATAGAGCAATATGAATTGCAAAAGCTAAACAAAATATTAAGAGGAAAAATTCGTTAGAATCAAAGAAAAGAGTGCTGAACAATTATATATTATTAACCCTCCTACATGACAAAAAATACCAAACAGTCCGGACGAGAGATGAAATGTAAGACGACAGAAAAATGGTTATGCAGAAGGATAATGAGAATTCCACAAACGAAGCAAGTGAGCAATAAGGAAGTTTTAAAGAAAATGGAAACAAAAAGGTCATTGCCATACAGGAGAACCGATATTGATTAACAATTGCATACTCATTTCTTTGTTTTTAACGATTTTATCCGTTTCTTAATAATATCTTTTATAATTGCAAAATTATTTTTTTCTTTTTGACATAAACATACATTCTTACAAAAGGCACTTCGAACTTAATACCCCATATTTATTTTCACATCAATGGAAAAGCTATATGTGACACTATAATGCTGTTGGTTATGTAAAAAAAAAAACTATCAGCTTCAAGATATTTTTTCCAGAGAGTTATCAGTTTGGGCGACGAATTATCTTGTAACCTGTGCAAGACTGCTCAGGACGTTGCTACGTATTGTCATTAGTACAAAGCATTACGCACCACCTGACTGTACTCACATCAACTGTTTGGTCTTCATAAATGTTAAGCGAACGTCGATAAATATCAATTAATTTTATCTGTTTCGAGATATTTAATAGGACTGCTTTATACCCACTCGTATACTAGATGCCATATTTCGAGACTGCTATGACCAGATGGGAAATATATGGGTTATTGGTAGGAAGGTTCGACCGCCACTGCCATCAAAATCAATGCCGAGGGCGAACGTAAAAAAATAGGAAGGGTTGCTTTTTGGATCGAGCCTCGATATAAAGGGGAAAAAAAGTTGGCTGTTAGATGCGTCAGAGGAACAGAGAAATCGGTAAATGCTTATTGTTGATGTTCAATTTGTCTAATTGGAGTTTTGTTTTTCCGTTGTAACTGATTACGGCCCAGGACTTGTTTTGATAGCTTTCTCACAGGGCGACGTACAGGCGCACTTGGTCGCAATGCATGACAATTCTAATGCAGGGTCTGAGGTTGGGGATTTTTCTGCATGAGTAAATAATAGAAAAAAATTGTGGTTTTCTGAAAGTCCCACATACAGAAATATATTTAATAAAATACACACACACAAACACACACACATACACAGACGCACAAATCCGCACACACACACACATAAATGTACACGGACACACATATAAACATATACCGGCATGTACAAACACAACATGTACAAATATTAAAATTCTCATATATATACGTATATTAAGACATTTTTTATGTTTATACGTTCTTTTTATAGATAGAAATATTTTAGTAAATGCTCTGTTTTATAATAAACAGTATTAATGACTTAAATATTTGTACAGTATTTACATTAGTCGGACTATTGTCCTCATCTTTGTCGCCATATTGAGGACAATAGTCCAACTAATGTAAATACTGTACATAATACCTCATCTCAGAAATATAGACAGACTTTAAATATTTGTATCTATAAAAAAGAACGTATAAAATTAAAAAATGTCTTAAAATAATTGTCGGACATTGTCCATTTCATAATGATACACACATGCACATATATGCACAAAGACAGGGTGACATATCTGCAAATGCTAATAATATCAATAATAATAATACGCAATAATATCCATAAAGCATGCACTTGCATAAACATATAAACGCACATATAAGCGACATGATTATACACACATGTGTAATCACGTGCACATTCCCACATAAGTATATATAGCATCTACACCAGAGGTACTTATACAATTCGAATCCTACTGAAAAGAAGCATATATTTTACACGACTAATATGATTTTTCAAAATAATCTCATTCCTTGTCAATGCCCTTAATCCAGTTCGAAATAATGTCCATGTAGGCAGCTCCTGTAAGACGTTCTGGAAGAATATATGAAACTACCAGACAGCCACCTACAATTCCAGACCAAACATTAATCGTAAACTGGTGCCGGTGTCTATTTTGTTATTTCATCTCTTCCAAATGTTGCCTCGTCCGTAAACAAGACGCCTGTATGTGCAATAAACCGCCGGCAAGTGATCAGAGGGCGAAAGAACTGCAACCATTACAAATAATGGAGATACAGCAGCTGCAATTGAAGTACCCTCCATGAGGTACTTGGCGATGTACGACATACTAGGGCCACTTGACGTGTGCTGATACCTGAATCGTTTCTGAGAGTCTGTAGAATGTGTTCTTCGTGGTCAGTTGTATAAGTGGATCACGATCTTCCTTGATCCATAGTTTGTGGTGCCACAGATCCAGTCTTAGCAACGTGACGATAAACAGCAACAATGGTTGGATGACTCGACTGCCTTCGGTCTGGAAACGCAAACTGATACAGCCGTGCAGCCTCGCGTTCATAACTATTCGTACGGCCGTATATAAAAATCGTATCTGCCTGCTCACGAAATGAATAAGCCGGTACTGTAAAACGGCACATTTCTCGGTTAACTCGCTACTACACACCATAAACGATGAAGACTAGGCACAATGTACACGAATGACAAATGTAAACTAGCCTTCATGGCAACATAGTGGCATCTACTGTAAACATTTTCAACAATGAAGGATTTGCGGACATATGATTATATGGACGTTTATCCTTGTTTTGTTGTGAGGAAACCGACCCCAGTGTTTGTAAAAGTATTTTTAATATAGCCTATACATACATACAGAAAGTTTTTAAAACTATACAGGGTGTATCAAAATACTTTTAAAACTACATTGCAGATTCTACTATTGCAGATTCTGGCTCAGGCACATTTTGTGTTTGTTCAACACCAAGAGAGCCAACCTGTGGTTTATACAGCAACTATGCTGAGAAGACCTTAATTACAGTTTCTGGTAGAGAGCGTGTTATCTAGAATGATCAACAATCTGAACAATAACAGCACACTCAAACCCTCGGTCATGATGACTTGTGACTTCGTGCTAGCACAGCTATCGACGGCCCCAAATGTTCCGTCTATCCAATTTCATTCACAAGGCTTGGGTCAACCCGTGGTATGGTTTTCAGGCACTTTTCAAAGGTGCTACACGCGGGGACCGTCCCCTCTCCAGAACAATAACATATATATACAGAGTGTATCAAAAATGCATTTACAATATTTGGGGGCGTGTTCATCAATCTAAAAAAGGACAAAAGTCTATAGAAACATATGTCCACAAATCCTTCGTTTTTGACCTTACAGTTGAGACAGTTTACAGTAAAATCAGGAACCCACCCCTAAAGTTTGTAAAAATATTTCTGGATTGTATCTTGGATTGTACATTGTTATATTCCGTGCTAAGGGAATAAATACGTAACCCCAGGTGGATACTAGAAGAAAGGTTTATTGTACACAACTAGTACAATTTGAAATACGGTATGGTTATACACACTGGCCAATCTAGTAGTGAGTGCCACTAATTGGAAGGTCGGACGTACTTGCGTCGTCTCTCTCAATCTTCGCTCACGTCTAACCCGTCTCTCGTAGACAGTCGACTTTATAGGTACTTACTACCTATACTGTAATCATGTATGTGGTACCGGGTTGTTCCATGACATCATACATTTAACAGCGTTTACTGTAAACTTTAAAATTATTAACTCAAAAATTAATTAAATTACTTCAGTAACTTTTCTTTTTTAGAAATTTTCATAAAAATACATTTTTAAATCTGTTAAAAGCCACGTTTTTACTTTATGAAATTTCGAGGAATTAATTTTTGTAGCGCTTAATGTTTATATTAGTTATAAGCAGAAGTCTTCGGAGAAAAATATTTAAAAATCAGCAATATTTTTTATCAAACAGAACCCCGAATTAAAGAAAATTTACTCTGACTCGTAAAATAAAAAAAATGTAATAAAACTAAGAGAGTATTTAAATAGAAAAGCTTTTAATTGCATTTATGAATAAGATATATTATGGACAATATTTTCTTAAGTAAAATTATATTTTGATGAATAATAAATTTCTAGAATGGTTCTCATTCTTTTTATTTTAATCATAATAATTTATAAAGTTTTGAATCTTTTAAAATTTTGTGTCAGTTTGTAGCTGTTAGGCGATGTTGTTATTAAAGAAAAATATATTTACATAAATGCAAATGACAATGGTGATATTAACCGTTTTCCTACAAGGAAACCTTTTGGCATTCATTGACCTGGCAGTCAGTACTGTTTTATGCTGAAATTTATATAAACTTTTTCGTAAAACACTTTTTTTTATATAAAAGTAGGTTTCTCAAGTTCAGTAGCTTTTATCGCTCTTTTCAGTATTGAGGGGGGGGATCTTTCCGAACATTTTATTTGAAGCGGCGTGGTACGTTAAATCTTATGTGATTATTTTCTCTTCGACTTACATATCCTAACCATTTTAGATGATATTACTGTTGGTAGTCCTCAGGTTTCTTCTACTTGGTACAGTAAAAATTATACGAGACGAGCATTGGTCAAAGGCGGAGTATTATTTTTTTTCATCTGTTCTTAATTTCTAAATTTTTTCATGTTCTACAGATAACAGACTGTACGAGCTATAAAAACATATTAAAAAATTCACTTTTAAGATTTCTCTAATATTTCGTAAACGATAACGCTTGGAACTTTTGGAAAAAAAAAGGAATAAAAATCTGCAAAGAAATCTATCTTCAAATTACAAATTGTTATGTTTGAAAATTTGATACGAGTTTCCGATTTAAAGAAAAAAAAACTGGTCAAAGAAACAAGATCAATTTGAAGTTATATGTTAGGTCCGAATGAATCAAAATCTCTAAGCGTGGACAGCAGGATATGATGTAATTATTAACGTGATATTTTGACGAATCGGCTAAAGAAATTAGTGAAAGCTCAGGGACTGTGCTTTTGGAGTGAGGGCGGATCAAATATCAGGAGGTGAAGTACAAATACACCGACATTATTATTCTGGCGATCTCTCGGTTCGTGACTGTGCCGATGGCCCGTGTCATGTGCAAGGTTTCACTCGACCACACGAAACTGTAACGTTTGCTTCTCTCAATTATTTTATCATTACAACACGGAAACATCTCTAAATGAATTGGACGCCGCTTTGAGTTAATAACGTTGGTGATTTAACGTGAAATGAAGAGTTTAATAACGGATATAGAGAAATATTCGATACTGTTTACAAAAGAGTAAACAATGATTATTGAAAAGGTTAACTTTTTTGTTTGGATCGCTGAGTCGATTAGTTTTGTATTACGTTCTAATTTTTTTTTTCTCCATTTTTTTTTCTGATGATTTTTGAAGAATGTTTTTTCAGAATTATTATTTCCTTTTCTGATAGTTTGTTTATTTTCATTTCTATTTGATTAACATGTTGTCTCATTTAAGATTCATCATCACGCTGTGCCTTCATTACTCCCGCTTTTTGTTTAATTTTATTTTTATTCACCTAAGAAGATACATTCAGTGAGCCTCTCTTTGACATACTGAATCTCTCTTTCTCTTATATTTTTTTCGAGGCTTATGGCCATAGCACGTTGATACTCGTACGACCACCGAAGTTAAGCAACTTCCAGCCTGGTCAATACCTAGATAGATGACCGCTTGGGAATAACAGGTGTTGTAAGCTTCAATGTGCAGGTGGTGTAGTTTAAGCTCCAGTCGGATTCGTTATATTTATTCTCTTACCCGAAATTACATTTGGGGAAGGTATGAATCCATCTCTTATCCCCTCTAGGTATGGGTTAATTAGTAAGACTTTTAACAGTAAATCATTATTAACTCCAAATGATTCTAACAATCCAATATGTTCGGTTTTTAAATCACCTGCAAAATGTTGATAAGCTGTAAAATACAAGTCAATCAATCTTATTTTTTTTCGTTTGTTTCAGTAACTATTATTTTCTTTCTTTCTTTCTTTTCTTTCTTTCTTTTCTTTCTTTTAATACTGTTATTGTTTCTTTTTTGCTTTTATCCTTTCTTTCTTTTCTTCTTTTTAATGTTATTCTTTCTTTCTTTCATTCTCATCGTGTCTTTTACCTATTTATCATTGAAATCATACCGTTCCCTTTCTTTCGCTATCGTTCTCTTCTTGTGTCTTTCCTTTTGATTATTCATTGTTTCTCTCATTTTATTTTTTCTTTCTTTCCTTATTTATTTTTATTCTGTTATTCTTTCTTCCTTTCTTTGTTTCTTTCTCATCGTCTCTTTTATCTATTTTTCATTTAAATCATACCGTTTCTTTCCTTTCGCTATCGCATATTGTTTCTTTCCTTTTGATTATTCATTCTTTCTCTCTTTTTATTCTTTCTTTGTTTCTTTCTTTCTTTTTATTCTGTTATTCTTTCTTTGTTTCTTTCGCATCGTGACTTTTGTCTGTTTTTCATTTAAATCTCACCGTCTCGGCACATCTTCCTCCCTTCCTTCCTTCTTTCCTTTCGCTATCATCTCTAAGTGATTCTCTCCTTTTTGGTCAATTTCGCCTCCATTTTGTTCCTTGCATATTTTTCTCTTTCTTTTGCTATCATTTTTCTTTTACTTGATCTTCTTTCTTTGTTCCTTGCATCTTTCTTTCTATTTTCAATGTATCTAATATGTTTCTTTTTTTTTCATGGGCTCACCGTTTCCTCATTCAACACGTCTTTTTTTTATATCTTTTGTCTCTTTTTTCTTCAAGTCATTCGTTTCCTCAGTCTTTACTTTCTTCGTTCTTTCCTTTCATTCGCTATGATCATTTGATTTTCTCTTTCCTTTTGTTCTTTGCGTATTCCCTTCTTTCACTCGTTCTGTTTTTACTAATAACTTTTCTTTTTCTCTCATTTCCACCGCTTCTTTGTACGTTCCTTGTATCTTTCTTTCTTTTCCCACCATATCTAATATTATTTGCTTTTTCTCCATCACCACAGCTGATTTCTTTCTTTCTATTTTCTTTAAATCCTATCATTTCATCAGTCCTCCTCCATTGCTTCCTTCAGTTCTTCCTCCAGCTATCATCTCTTATATTTCCTTTTAGGTTATCCTCCATTCCCTTTTCTTCCTTTCTTCCTTTCATTGTTTCTTTCTTTTGCTACTCACCGTCTTTCTCTCTTACTTCCTCGTCTTCTTTGTTCCTTATATCCTTCTCTCTTTCCTTCTTTCTTTTTACACTCTATCTAATATTTTCTTTTTTCTTTTCATCACCAGATCGCTTTGTCAGTTGACCCATCTTTCTTTCTTTCATTGTTTCTTTCTTTACCGTGTATCTATTTTCTTCTAAATCATACTTTTTCCTCGTTCGTTCGCTCGTTCGTTCGCTCGTTCCTTCGTTCCTTCCTTCGTTCCTCCCTTCGTTCCTTCGTTCCTTCGTTTTAGTTTCATCTCCATCCGTATTTCTATCTTTCACTGTTTCTTTGATTGAAATTAGCATATTTCTTCCTTTCTTTTTCCACTACATCAAATATTTTCCTTTTCATAATCACACCGTTAGGTTACACAACCCTTCTTTGTTTGTTTGCTTCTTTCTTTCTTTATTTAATTTTTCTTTCTTTCTTGCTTCCCCATTTACTGGTCCTTGAATCACTCTTTTTCCACAACATATAATGTTTTCTCTTTTCCTTTCCACAGTATCGTTTCGTCACTGGACATTCTTTCTATCTTTCTTTCTTTCTTTCTTTCTTTCGTTTATTCATTCATTCATTCATTGTTTATTTATTTATTTTGCTTTCATTTTCGTCTCTTTTCATTTCTCCATTGCATCAGTCTTTCTTCCTTTATTTTACCTTTGCTCTATTTTTTCATTATTTGCGACCTCGTTAAATCTGTCCGTCTTTCATTTCCTTTCCTTCACATCTTTTGTTTCGTTTCCTATTCAAATATTCTCCCTCCACTTCTTTAATTTCCCCCCATTCGTTGTAGTCTCATCCTTTTTACATAATTCCATAAGTGAACGCACAGCGAAAAATTCAAAAACAAAATCTCGTTTACTTCTTTCCTGTTCCCGTCGATACGTGAACATCTCCTGGAGATGAGAATTAAAACACACAATAATATTTTGCGTTCAAACGATAGGAAATTAATTCAATGCAATAACAACAACGGTGCTTTTCTTGTATAAATCTCAACACGTTCTATTGGCAATGATTAGGCGTTTGTATGTAAAGTTGTAGCCTAATGGTTAGTATTATATTCTAATAGTCAGAAGGGGGTCTCCGTTGGCAAAATATCTTCCTCACAATTGATCCAAAATAAAAATTAAAGTCTATTTTAAACATAAAAAAATATTAAAGCAGGCATGGGTAACCTTTTCCGATCAGTGGGCCGTATGAGTCATGGTTCAGCATAAGGTGAACCGTATTAGCACAAAATAACTGAAGACAAAAAACGAAGAATTATTTTTTTATTTTAAAAGAAGTAGAATTATGATAAAAGATAACGAGTGATTGCATTCAAACTTTTGAAAATCAAAGATAAATGGAAAGCAAGAAGGGGGAAGCGAGTTCCACAATGGGTTTTAGCCATTTTCAGTAAAAATAGCCGTAAGGCTATCTCTACTAAAAATGGCTAAAACTTGATTTTTTAAAATTTGAGAATGGAGAAAAGTTGCTTTTTTTCATTAGCGAAAAGATTATTTTCTCTAAATTAAAGGATTGATATTTTGGTCTAATAATATCACTGAGGGCAGTCTAATTAACAAACGGTACTGTGTGTGATTTTTTTCTAATCTATTTGAAATATAATATAAATATTTCTTCTCCAGATAAAATAAAATATAATGAAAGTTTCCTGTTTCTTAAGAAAACGATGTTTATGCGAATGATCTTCCTTAGTTAAAATGGCCAATAGTTTAAAATACGGACAATGTTACTGTCAAGGAAATGTTACAAAATTCAAGAAATATTGTACGTAATTGGTGTTTATGTTTTTGCTTATGTATGAGAGAGTGTGTGGGCGAACAAGTGATATTGAAAGAACAAAAACAATTTAATGAACGTTATTTTCCTCATGAAATTAGTAGTTCCATTCAGAAAGCCAAACGCGATGCAATTTCCACAGGACTGTAACGTATTTAAAACACACACTTACTTGTGTTTTTAGACGGCTATATACCTTTTTTTCTGAATAAAATTTTAAAAAGTAGTAAGCAGATTAATCTAAATACAGCTTGCAATGTTTACATTGTTATTTTTTTATGTCTACATCGGCTAATTAAGTTGAGTTGACTCATTTACATATGAAGTCACAAAGACTATAAATAGCTACGTTTATTACCCATGAGGCAGTTGAGTGTATACTAATTCCTGTGAGCCGGTAACACTACATTACAATAACGTTTCCGATATCTAAATAACCGAACAAAAAGAATTATGACTTGATAATTATAAGTACACACAAGTGTGGTTTAGTATACTAGCAGCTAAAGCTAGAACAAAACAACTGAAGGACTTAAAATCAGTTGGAGGATAAAACCAAATAACTGATCTCTTCTTGGCAACTGCTGGTTGTGAGGCTGTTATCAAATTATCAGCAGTTGCACACCCAAGACAGTTGGAGGAAATGACTATTGACGATATAAAGCAACTAATAGTTAAAACATTCTCTAAAATTGATCTAATATCGGCATACCATCAAATACCTATTGACAAAGACTTTCAACAAGTCACAACAATAAACACTCCAATAGGTTTGTTAAGATGGAAAAGAATGTCGTATGGAATTAAAATCGCAAGTACGATTTTTCAAATGGCTATAGAGCAAGATATTGGTAGCGATATTAAAAAAAATGCAATATGCTACCAAAATGACATTTGTGTTGGTGCTATTAATTACGAAGAAAAAAATGAAAAACCAATATGGTATTGAAGAATTTAAAATATTGTGGATTAACAATTAACGAAAAGAAATGTGTACACAACAGTAAAAAATATATAATTTTTGGATATTCCATATCTACCAAAGATATATCACCTAATCAATCGTTTATGGACAATGTATTAAAAGCTGAAGTACCTTAGAACAAAAAAGAATTGGAAAGAAATTTCTACTAAGGTCCGACGATAGACCTTTAGAATTCGATTTAATCTGAGAAGGGAACATCCTAAGGTAACGTCTTCTAGAATTAGTGCAAACTATAAACAACGGACTGAAAATATATGTCGAACGGAATGAAAAGATAGAAGCAATTCTTCCTAGATTGCTGCTAAGTTATAGGACAATACCACATGCTGGAAGATCGAAAAGCCCATGCGCCGTCATGGGTAGACAAAGTAGAGCGGCATTGACCATGTCCAATGCTACCAATGAAAGACTATTGTATAAAAAGAATAATGAATCTAATCTACAACAGGTAAGATTCATAATGCAAAGTGAGCAGAACACTATGATAATAGAAGAATAGAAATGGGATATTGTCGCATGCAGACCAAGATAGATTGCAACATGACAGTGATGAAAAAATGTATAGTTAGCCTGAAAGTAATGAAGGTGAAATTCTCACGTCAAGGCAAGATAAATTAGACAGTGATATAGAGAGTAACATAGGTTCTGAAGATGAACAAGGACAATATTTGGGGGAAAACTTTTATGAAAAAAAAAAAGAACAAGATCTTCAATATCATAGGGAGAACGAGGAAGATATTGAGGAGACAAAAGCTCCCAGAAGTAATAGGGAAAATAAGGGGATAAAACCTCTTCGGTTGAGAGAGATGAAGTGACTCATTTACATATGTAGTTACAAAGATTTCAAATATTTACAACTATTACGCATAAGCAGCTGAATGCATATACGAGGGTCATTCAATAAATAAGGTGTATTTTTCGGTATAAGGACTTCTAATACAGATAGAAGCTTACTTTTTTTCAACGTAGTCTCCCAGCACTGTGACACATTTTCCCATCTGTGCACAAGCTTCCGTATTCCCTCAGCGTAAAATTATTTGAACTGATGTCTCAGCCAGTTGCTCACAACACTTTTGACTTCATCGTCACTTTTAAATTTCGTGCCTCTCGTGAAAGCTTTCAAGGGACCAAACAGGTGAAAGTCTGAAGTGGCAAGGTCTGGGCTGTAAAGGGGATGAAGGAGCAGTTCCCAGCCCAGCTCGTTGATGGTCTGCACCGTTTGGGCTGCTGTGTGAGGCCTTGCGTTGTCATGATGCAAGATGACTCCTTCTGACTGATGACCCGAGATAAGCTGAAAGTCCTTGCAATGTCATCCACTGTCACCCTTCTGTCAGACTGAATGAGGTCATTGACTGATTCGATCACCTCAGGAGACCTCACTTCTGTAGGCCTCCCAGGCTTGTCTTCATCCTCAACACTGCTCCGTCCTTCTTTAAACAATTTAGCCCACTTGTAGACATTTTTGGCTGAAACATGTGGCACCATACACAGTTGACATTCTCCTATGAATTTCAACTGGTTTTCACCCTTCAGCAACCAAAAACTTGATAACTGACCGCTGTTCAATCCTGGAGCATGCTTCTTGGTCAGCCATCTTTGTTAATCGCCAAAACTCTCAAAGTTTTTTTTAATCTGGAAAAGAAATTAAATCCATGTGAAAAAGAAGTAAAACAAAAAAAAAAATAAATAAATAAAGAGTACGCTTCTATCTGTATTAGAAGTCCTTATACCGAAAAATTCACCTTATTTATTGAATGACCCTCGTAACTTCCCGCAACTCATTAACACTATACTAAATAAGTAATTGCTTATATCAGGTAAGGAATTGTTACATCACTTTATCTACCAGCAATTTACCGTAAGATGTTTACTATCTAATCTTACAGAAGAGACAGTAATGATTTTTTAGAAATCATTTCATCCTAGCAAGGCGATAAAGCCACTAAGATGCTTTACTGAGTATGAAAAAATATGAAAAAAAGACACTATTAAGGATATAGAAAAATAAAAGAACAGGAATGAAGAAGATAGAAGATAACGATTGACACTGCATATATTTTTTTGAAAATCTTAGTTGACAGGAAAGTAAGAATCTGGAAGGGAATTCCACAAACGAGAAGAAACTGTTAGAATAGAACGTACATTTTCATCTAACCATTTCAACTGTAAATGAGACCATGCCACCGATCAAGTATTACGTTTAAATTCATAAAGTCTCTTTTATAAAGAAGAAAGCTCATCCGAACGATTACCAAGAAGAGATTTATTAAAGAAAATACACATGGAAGCTATGTTACGACTGAGATGTCGAGTCAGGATCAAGAACACTGCAGATTTATTTTGCATAAATGTTTTTAAATATTGACTGAAAAAATGAAAATGAACTTTGGTAAATTTACCGATTAAAACAACTAATTCGTAAATATGAAAATGTTAATAAAAATTGTATTGGCAAATAGAACCAGAGATCCGATATATATATCCTCAATAAATAAATAAATAAATTTTCTTTACATGACTAAAATGTATTCGATAAACCTATTATGAATAGATTTATCAAACCTTCTGACCCTAAAAATCGGTGTTTCTCGAAAGGTTGAAGTCGGTCGGGTGAGAAGTCCAGTGAGGCTATAGTCCTATTCTCTGTCAGGGATTTTAATAGCAAGAAGGGAACACAATCGTGAATGATGCAGAATGTTACATTTGGAGTCCGTTTAATAAAATCAGATCATGTCATCTAGGACAACTGGTCATTTGAAGTCTTTTCTTAAGCAGATTGGCGCT
Organism: Acanthosepion esculentum; assembly: GCA_964036315.1. Lineage (NCBI taxonomy): Eukaryota > Metazoa > Mollusca > Cephalopoda > Sepiida > Sepiidae > Acanthosepion > Acanthosepion esculentum. The sequence goes on from OZ038488.1 coordinate 73,655,454, forward strand.
GAATCAATAATGTTACTTTTCATTAATTTCCTGTTATAAGTGATTAACGCAAAGTCGCAAAGTAGTGGTTAGGAAGAGAGTTCGAAGGGTTAGATAATCACTGTTACTATCCTTTGATTTGATTACTATTTACAGGACACACGGTGCCTGTGGAAGGCAACGACTTGAATAATATAAGTTGACTAAATGGAACTGAAAGCACAAGTAGAGTTTAAATAATTATGCACCGAAGAATGAATTCAAAGATAACCTGAGAATAAAGAAAAAATGATTTAGACAAGATAACCTCACCTATTTGTGTTAAATAGTAGTTTAGCAGGCTATTATTCTTTAGAGAAGTGTATCGCTGCTCCGACTTACTGAGGTTAGCCTTTGAGGTCAGATACAAGGCAAAACAAAGGAAGTCGATTTTGAGTGGCTGAACCAGCGTGAGAACGATAGCTAGAAAAAGGTTTTCAATGAGTCGAATTTTAACCGTGGAACAATGTATACGTGTTATCTGTTTTGTCTGAAACGGCTTCCCTGTGGGGAGAGAGCTGGCTAGTTAGAAGTTAGATACGTCGTCGTTAATAAACTAGTTAAGTTTAAAATTACGTTTGTTGATGTCTTTCATCACCGGACTGAAAAGACTTTTCACCAGAACGTACAACATTGTATTATTTGGATCTCATGACCTAGAACCCACCCCAGCACGAGAGAGAAAATATGCAACACTTGATGCGATTTCAATGATCAATTGTATTCAACCTAATTATAATTAATTAAATTAGTAGAAACATTAATTTTATTAATGTCATCTGATTGTTCAATGACACCTGGAGTCTACTTGTCAAAATATTGCAATGAGATTACATTTTTTAAGGCAATTCACCTCAACCAAGGTGGGAGAGCCACTAGCATGCAAGGGTGTTACAGAGTACTGAGAACAATATTAAGAGGCGTGTCTCAGGAAAGGATAGAGAGGAGGACGTGGAACAAGCTCAGGGTGTCAGATGTCGATTGACATTCCACTTGAATATGTGAAGATTATAGTCATCAGTGAAGCAAGAAAGGAGAAGGGAATTCCACAGACAGGAAGTGCAGGAGAAGAAGCTGTTTGAGATGAAGAGACAGTTACATTTAACCATTTTGGCAGTGAAAGGGTGGGGCCGAGATGACAGCCTGGTAGCACGTTTAAAATCATGAAGTCCAGGAAATAGCGACAGCAGCTCGTCGGAACAGTTGCCGTGGAAGTATTTGCAGAAGAGACATAGGGAGGCCACGGCACGTCTGTGGGATAGCGATTGTAGACTAGATGCCAGATCAAGACCTGTCATCTTGCATATTTGGCTCTGGATATTGTCGAGGATCTCAAGACGTACAGCGGGAGCATCAGACCATATATGACAGCAATATTCCATGCAAAATGGATAGTTAATTTATAAATTAGACGGATGAACTCAAATGAGTAACACTTTCTGGCACGACACAGCGCCAATTTTTTCTTTGCGGTAGATGATGCTGCATCACTATTTTTGTCAATTAAGCTTACTCAGTTAAGTCAGGTGATTTGTTCAAGACGTTATCTACCTCCAGGATTGTGTGCCCGGTATGTTCCCGCGTAAAACCAAGGTATTTTTCTCGAAACTCTGGATCACGAATACTGTAACCTCTTAAGGTCATAGGGTCACCGCACGTACTGCAGTCACAGCAGCAGTGGTGTTTCCTGAGCAAGATAGCCTAACGCATCCCAACCTTCCCCAATTTGCTTAGAATTCAGAATTTTCCTTTACATAGCTTGGTTGCCAACCAAGCCCATAGGGTCCAATTAGGCTTATTCAGTTTAGTCAGGTGTTTTGTTCAAGTCGTTATCTACCTCCAGGATTGTGTGCCCGGTATGTTCCCGCGTAAAACCAGGGTATTTTTCTCGAAACTCAGGATCACGAATACTGTAACCTTTTAAGGTCATAGGGTCACCGCACGTACTGCAGTCACAGCAGCAGTGGTGTTTCCTTAGCAAGATAGCCTAACGCATCCCAACCTTCCCCAATTTGCTTAGAATTCAGAATTTTCCTTTACATAGCTTGGTTACCAACCAAGCCCATAGGGTCCAATTAGGCTTATTCAGTTTAGTCAGGTGTTTTGTTCAAGTCGTTATCTACCTCCAGGATTGTGTGCCCGGTATGTTCCTGCGAAAAACCAGGGTATTTTTCTCGAAACTCAGGATCACGAATACTGTAACCTCTTAAGGTCATAGGGTCACCGCACGTACTGCAGTCACAGCAGCAGTGGTGTTTCCTGAGCAAGATAGCCTAACGCATCCCAACCTTCCCCAATTTGCTTAGAATTCAGAATTTTCCTTTACATAGCTTGGTTGCCAACCAAGCCCATAGGGTCCAATTAGGCTTACTCAGTTTAGTCAGGTATTTTGTTCAAGTCGTTATCTACCTCCAGGATTGTGTGCCCAGTATGTTCCCGCGTAAAACCAGGGTATTTTTCTCGAAACTCAGGATCACGAATACTGTAACCTCTTAAGGTCATAGGGTCACCGCACGTACTGCAGTCACAGCAGCAGTGGTGTTTCCTGAGCAAGATAGCCTAATGCATCCCAACCTTCCCCAATTTGCTTAGAATTCAGAATTTTCCGTTACATAGCTTGGTTGCCAACCAAGCCCATAGGGTCCAATTAGGCTTATTCAGTTTAGTCAGGTATTTTGTTCAAGTCGTTATCTACCTCCAGGATTGTGTGCCCAGTATGTTCCCGCGTAAAACCAGGGTATTTTTCTCGAAACTCAGGATCACGAATACTGTAACCTCTTAAGGTCATAGGGTCACCGCACGTACTGCAGTCACATCAGCAGTGGTGTTTCCTGAGCAAGATAGCCTAACGCATCCCAACCTTCCCCTATTTGCTTAGAATTCAGAATTTTCCTTTACATAGCTTGGTTGCCAACCAAGCCCATAGGGTCTAATTAGGCTTATTCAGTTTAGTCAGGTGTTTTGTTCAAGTCGTTATCTACCTCCAGGATTGTGTGCCCAGTATGTTCCCGCGTAAAACCAGGGTATTTTTCTCGAAACTCAGGATCACGAATACTGTAACCTCTTAAGGTCATAGGGTCACCGCACGTACTGCAGTCACATCAGCAGTGGTGTTTCCTGAGCAAGATAGCCTAACGCATCCCAACCTTCCCCAATTTGCTTAGAATTCAGAATTTTCCTTTACATAGCTTGGTTGCCAACCAAGCCCATAGAGTCCAATCTGTCCTGCTATTTACCCTAGCTGGGGGAGAGATAAATTCATATCTTTCCCAGTGCTATTACCGCGTAAGTGAATGTAATGAATTCGACTTGAATTCGAAACCCGCTGTCCGATTCCTTAATATAGCGCGTCGCTATTCATTGTTCCACCGTGCCGCCATCGAAACTAAGAATGAACAAATGAGCATACGACATGTTTGGCTTGTGAAATCTGGCAAGATGAAAAGAAAGAAGACACATCTTATCTTTCCTCATTTCGTCTCTCAATAGATTTCACAATGGAGTTTTTTGTTTCCAGTTCCAAAAAAATAAAAAAAAACATTGTTTTCCTTTCCCTCAATGGATTTGGTGGGAGTTTAAGTTGCTTTGCCCTTTATTGAAATCACGCAGGTATTCTTTTCAAATACTATCTGACGCCAACGGGACGCTTACGTTCATGTAACATTGCGTAGTTTTCACAAGCAAAGTCCTTGTTGACCCCGGGGTGGTGAGTGACCAATACGCTAAAAGGTGTGTTTGTTCATGCCCATAACATGATTATTGAAAGGGAATATTTTTTACCGTACAGGTCGGACCGAGGCATGAGTTCTAACGTAATTCACGTTTAGTTTAAACATGTGCACACGCACACAAACACACACAGGCACACACACACAGAGACACACACACAAACACAGAGAGAAAGAGAGAGAGGCGGGGGGCAGACAAACACACATATACTTTGCCGCCATTTAGTTTAATTCTCAAGGCATATTCTACCTCCGGAAACTATTTAAGCTGATTGACATCCCCAGATAGACGGCAAATCGTAGGGAGATATTGCAAAGGTATTGACTAAGCTCGATACCTTTATTGAAATTAAAAAGAATTTTTATTTTAAAAAAGTGACTGTTATTCAAAATTAAATGACGATTAATTATTGAACTGATTCTTTTATTCAATATAAAGATACCTTTTTTCAAAACAAATTTAATTATGTAACGGTCAGTTTTAACTCAGCACCTGAAGATTGTGTCGAACATGAAACTCAGAGTTGTGTTACCGATGAGAAAAAAATGTATATTTATTATTAATATAATATGATAAGATATATATATATATATATATATATATATATATATATATATATATATATATATATATATATACGTATCTATTTAACTATCTATTTATATATGTATCACTCTCTCTGTCTATTTCTCTGTCTGTCTGTCTGTCTGTCTGTCTCTCTCTCTCTCTCTCTCTCTCTCTCTCTCTATATATATATATATATATATATATATATATATATATATATTATGCCGGGATAACTTTCCAACTTGTTCAAGATGATCTTCTTCTTTCCCACTTCCCTAACCTTCTAAATTTTTGTTCTGGCGTATCAATGCGCCTCACACGTTTCACGTACGCTTTCATTTTCAAGTCTTTTTTCATTTCTCTTTGATTGGCATAGCTGAAACTACTCTCTCACATATCAAACGTCTAATGGATTGAGTTGAACTTTTCTAATTGATCTATTTAACTCTAATTTAAAATGATACCCGCTCTTCCTGTTGTGACTTTCTGATCCACTTTCCCTCCCTACAGTTTCCTCTTCTTTAAACTTATTCAACGTTCTCTAGTTGGTTCTTTAATGGATTTGAAGATGGAAGCCAGAGTATGAATGTCGGTACCATTACTGAAGGCCTGAATGATATTTTTCCTCTCATCATTGCTCATTTGGGGAGACAGTACGACTGACACAAAACGAGTTTCACTTGCTCTCTTTATAGATGAATAACTCAAAGGGTCTTTCAATGATTCTTAAGATAATCGGTGTAAACATGGCTAAACGTCTTATATAAAAACCTGTAAAAAAGAAACTCAATCAGTATATATATATATATATGTGTGTGTGTGTGTGTGCGTGTTTGTGTGATAGTATATGCAATATTTATGGGGCAGAATGGCTCAAGATCTGGGATAGATCGCGTGTATATATAAGAAATCAACACCCGATTGGCGAGAGGCTGCTTTTTGCTTCATCTGATAGTTCACGCCATCTTATATCCTTTTCTCTTTCTCTTTTCCCCCCGACTCTCTCTCACACAACACATGCACAGACGTGTATATATATATATAAATATATATATATATATATATATATATATATATATATATATATATATATATATATATATATATACAAACAGTAACCAAGGGTATATAGTACCCAGCGCAAATTTTCCTATATTTAATTACAGTTTTCAGTACCTGATTTTCTTACTTAAATAATATGTTTTTCAGTTCCTATTAATGTTAACTCAAAGTACAAAGTTTGAAGTGCCTGCATGTAAAATATTTCAAATAAAGATTTATATTTAATATTTTTAAAAAATATTTTCAAAATCGAGTATGATATGGTCATGGTTATTAGTGGTGTAACTTTAATTGTTGCTTAGTGTTCTAGGGTTAATCTTTTAACGTGGAGGCAAGGGGAAATGCCACTCGTACGTGGAGGGTTACTGAGAGTGAAAGTGAAAGAAAAGACTGGGTATATGAAGGATTGAGGTAAGGACGAGATGGCGATTGACGTTGCATTTAAATTTTTGAAGATTTTAGTTGTCAGGGAAGCAATTAAACGGATGTGAGTTCCACATGCGGAAAGTATGAGAAAAAATAACAGCTGGAATAGAAATGTCGGTTACATTGAACTAATTAAACAGTAAAATGGTGGGACGTAGCTGCCAATCTGGTAGCACGCTTAAATTCATGCACTCTGTGCACCAGGGATGAAAGATCGTCAGAGTTGTTGCCGTGAAAATATTTGTAGAAATGACAGAGAAACGGCACGCCACGTCGGTGAGAAAGTGACCGAATCGAGACGCCAAGTCAGGGTCTTTTACATTGCAGATGCGTCTTTGGAGTTTGTCAAGAACTTCAAGATTAATAGGAGTAGAGCCAGACCAGATATGGTGGCAGTATGCACGGACGAATGGTAGATTTTTAAATGAGAAAGGTGGACGAGAGAAAATTTCTGACTTGACAAAGTAACCCAACTTTCCTTGCAGTAAACGCAGCTATTAATTCGATGTAGTCGTTCCACTTCATTTTCTTGAAAACGTGACGCCAAAAAGGTGCAGAGTATTACTCATGAGACAGAAAAGTTTCATATATATATATATATATATATATATATATATATATATATATATATATATATATATATATATATATAATGAGAGAGAGAGAGAAAGAAAGAGAGAGAGAGAGAGCATCTACCCAAACGTGAGTATCGATTTAAGAATAATGTTTAAAGAAATAAATTAAAAAGCTGTCGGTTTTAATCCATTTTCAATTTCTCTCTCTCTCTCTCTCTCTCTCTCTCTCTCTTTATTTATTTATATATATATATATATATATATATATATATATATATATATATATATATATATATATATATATATAAAAGTGAACATAGCAGTCGACAGTCTCTTTCATGCTAGATGCAATCGTCAGACTATATTTCTTCATATATCTATATATATATATATATATATATATATATATATATATATATATATATGTATATATGTAAATATAGTCTGGAGATGTGCTATATTTATGGGATAAAGTGCTCAATATCAGAGATAGAGCGTGTGTAAGTATAAAAGTGAACATAGAAGTCATTACTTTAGAAGTCATTATTTTTCTCGGCTATTTATATATATATTATTATAGATAGATAGATAGATAGATAGATCTGAACAAATAGACTGATACATAAATAGATAGATAGACAGATAAATAACAGTAACAAAAATACATGTAAACAGAGATCGAATCATTTATCCGTTTGATTTTTCCTTGATTTGATATGCAACAGAAATTCCTGTAAGTCTGATAAATGCCACGAATACGTCTGTCGAAAAGCGTTAAAAAGAACACAACACTCATAAGGAGAGCAATAAATAATTTAAATAAATTAATTGTTTAAACATTAACAGCATACCCGCTCTAAAGAATCATGTATCTTTTTTGTACAGGTCACCTGGCGCACAATTGTGCGACTTTCAAGTTAAAAAGTCTCACTTGCTGAATCTTCTGTTACCATTCAAGTCGATCATAGCGAATTAGAAGCCATTGTTAAACATCGTCTGTTTATCTGTGTAATTCAGTTTGCAAGTTTTCTTTTTTTTCTTTTTTGTTTGCCTTCATTAACATTGATCATTTCATGTGGCCGTCGATAGACGAACCGGTTCTGCCTGAGAACAAAGACTACATTGCCTTATTTTAATGTAGATTGATCTATACATATCTGGAAGCGATCTCTGGAATATATCTATGAATAATTCGTTTCCAATCGAAGCAATATTTCTTCTCTTTGCTGCCTCGACTGGATGACTTTAAGCGTGCAATTTCATTGGTCACTAGATTTGTTTGTCTGTCTGTTTAGCGGTATGTCAACAAACTTTTACGAAAAGGTATTGCTGATAATATTTTTTGTTTATTTAGAATATTATATCGCCGGCAGTTTTACTATGAAAATGATTTTTTTATACTTTCATAGTGTTTTGACCCCATTTTGGGTGTTAACTATTTGCCCATAGCTGGGACCGTATCAGGTGCTACCACTCCCGGTCGGGGTGGGCCTGGAAACAACGACAATTTAGACGTGGTTACACGCTCCTCAAAAGCTCCTGATCAGAGGCCTTGCTACCAGATATAGTTTATTGTCATACTCAGGATGCGTTTTATTGTTGAACTAGGTAAATACAACCGTAAGTTCTATTCTAATAGGTTCTTTTCTCGCACTACTCGCCTGGGGAAAACCCCTTCGGTTTCTTGCTTCCCTGCGATCTACAGTCTTCCAAAAAATTTAAATGCAACGCTAATCGCCATGTACTGTCTTTCTGAACCCTGTTCTTTTAGTGCCCTTTCTCCTCATTTCTCCCCACTAAATTCTTCTAATTATCTTTCACTCCCAGTAATCCCTTGAAATAATTTCATAAAATAATGACATTAAAGAACTCTCAGGGAGAGAGCGACTGCACTACAACCATCCACTACATTAAATGATCATCCTAGCAACAATTATGGTCTCTAGGCTGAATTATCATTACAAGTAACCAGAGAGCCACTGCAATACCTCACGATATCTCCGTGCTTTTTTCATTTTTTTTTCTCGTCAGAGCGATAGAATAACAGATCGAAGTCTCCTTATAATTCAGAAGCATTTATTTCCTTGTTTCTGTTGTAGTCCTACAAATTTGATCGATTGATCTATTTTCTATGGCTTATCAACAGATTGCAGTTTCTTTAACGCCAGAAAATATTTTTTATATTCTGATAATGTTTTTTTTTGAGACAATAATGATTTAGTGATATATGTCCTACTAATTAACCCATAGCTGGGAGGAGAAAAGATGGATTCATACCCGTCTCAGCGGTATTTGCACGTAAAGGAATATAACGAACCCAACTGAAATTGGAACTCGGCTATCCGATTAACAATTCCTAGCCATTATCCTTTGCAACAACAGCACATCCAAGCTTACAGCATCTGGTATTCACAAGAGGACACCCATCTAGATACTGACCAGGCCGGACGTTGCTTGACTTTGGATATTCTACTGGAACCGGTGTTATAAAAATATGAAAATAATTTTTGGTTTTAAATAACCTGCAAAAGCTTGATAAGCAGTAAAAACACAAACTAATTAAAAGCTTAATAGGTAACTCTCTACGATATGTCGATTTTTGAGGTGTAATGAAAAACAAACAAGTAATCACAGGCGTTCCCTTAATATCTATGGCGTCCCAGCAGTTCTTCTGGTCGAGAATTTGTCGATTAGCCAAAATTACATCAGAAACCTTTGAGAGATTTCAAGAGTTGGGTTGTAGATAGTAATTTTCAAAGAACAGCTTAGATGTGGCACAAGGCCGAAATTATGGGGCACCCAGTGAGGATCGAACTCACTAATCAGTCGTAATTGTTATAGCGAGACAAGATTGCTAACCATTGCACCACGTCGAGGTGCCCACATATAGTGATTTTTCAAGGGTAGCTTAGATGTGTCACAAGGCCGAAAGTAGGGGGTACCCAGTGAGGACCGAACTCACTACTCAGGCGTAATTGTTCTAGCGAGACAAGCTTGCTAACCATTACACAGCCTCGGGCTGCCCTGGGTGGAGGATATATAGATCCCACAGACCATACTGTAACACCAAGCAGCAAGTTGGTATACACACTTGGGTGATTATGTCTCTTTCGATTCATGTCTGACTAGGGAGAAGATTATTTACATAATGTAAGTAATCATAATACCTCATCTCAGCGATATAGACAGATATAGGCAGAAGATGTTCCCGCAGTAGGTTGCTGTTTTTTTCTACGTTAGACCGGATGCAAACCAAGGTTAGAGGATCCAGTCCGTCCTGCTATTAAACTCTAGCTTGGAGTTGTGTGATATGGATTCATACATTTCCCAAGTATATTTACACGTAAGTGAATGTCACACATTATGAAATAGACAAAATCCGACAATTATTTTAAGACATTTTTTATGTTTATCCGTTCTTTTTATAGATACAAATATTTAAGCAAATATTTAAGTAAATGCTCTGTTTTTTAATAAACAGTATTAATGACATTTACCGGCCTTAAAAAGAGAGAAACCACAAACGTTTTCGGCAACAATGTGGAATTGTTTTAGTGTATATATATATATATATTATTCTTTATATTTTTGCTACACTGTTTCCGGTCTCGTGACCTTCTATCAATTTTTAAGGGAGTACATGTCCTTATGTTGATTTAATGTTTCATTGTTCATTTTCTGTATTTGTAGTGAGACTTGATCTCATTTTTAAACTGTTGGCAATGTGGTAATAAAAATATTAGGTTTGGTCTTAGTGGTGTCGATGCCAGATATGTTAATGATGATGATGATATATATATATATATATATATATATATATATATATACGAAAACACTAAAAGGCAGTCTACCTTACTACCCGGATTTCGACCGCAAGGTTTCCTCAGGCAAGTAGAAAGATGAACAATCTAGTATATTCCAGCATATATGAAGAGAAAAAGAGAATGTAAGGGGAAGAGGAAAGAATTTTTGTGTATATATGAATCCAGATGAGTGCAAGGAATAATATTCCCCCCCCCTTTTCCTCCGTCCCTTTTCCTCCACCCCCTTTTCCTTTCTCCTCACACTTACACATTTCATTCTCTTTTTCTGTCGTCATATTACTTGAAATATATTAGATTGTTCATCCTTCTACTTGCCTGAGGAGACCTTGCGGTCGAAACCCATGTAGCAATGTAGACTGTTTTTTTTAGTATTTTCGTAAATGTATTTGCTCTACGTTTTCTATTTTGTATTTTTGTATTGAGCGCTTTTTAGTGTTTATTCTTTGTCATTGCTATCCCCTACGACGCACTCGAAACTTTCCTCGCTTTCATGATTTGGAAAAATGAAAAAGACACATGTAAAAAGATTTGATGAGTAGCGTGGTTGCTTTATGGGCGCAAGGCTTGCGTCCATGTCACGTTGAAACACCAATTCTCGCAAAATCGACGAAATTAAGCAACGTCAAGCCTGGTAAGTACCCAAATGGGTGACCGCTTCATAGGATTATAAGGTGCCTCAGCACATCCTTTGTCTTTTCAACACTGTGAGAAGTGCATCTTCAGTGACATGGTCCAGTCAATGATCGGAAACAGATTCAAAAGTAAGCACAAACATTCTACAATATACGATATTAGAAGATTTTTTGCAACACGCTAACGAGTGTTAGAATCATCACAGTATTTAGTATTGTCGTATATTTTGTCGAGATTTACAAACTCTATGTTTCGTTCAATTTGTAAACCAATCGATGAAATTTGAATAAGCCTATTTCGCGGTTTAATAATTTCTTTAATTTAATTTAATTTTATAGGATTTTCGTGATAAGCAATATTTAAAAAACTTATTTTTTCCTCTTTCCTTTTTAACAGCAAAAAAATAATTTTTTCATGATTTATTCCCTTAATCATGCAAAATACAACTGGCCATGCGTAAATATTTCTTTCTGGCGCCAAATTCCAACCTTTCGAAGCGTTTGGCCTTGTGATTTTTTTTATAGTTCTCGCAAAAGCAGGGTGAACTGGAAAGTGGAGTCTTGTATATATAAAAACTTAAAGAAAATTATATGCAAAACTAACTATTGCATTTTTATTAAATAAGTACTTTTTTAATCATTAAAAATTATTGAAGCTATATATATATATATATATATATATATATATATATATATATATATATAAAACAGTTAAAACCTAACCTGAACAAAATAATCATTAAATTGTTTTTAAAATAGTGGGAATATTTTGTATGTTAAATAATAAAACTTTTAATTTTTCCAAAAAAATTAGTGAAAATTTCTTGTACTAAGCTACGCATTCTAGTAAAACCAATTGTACTTTGTACACCCTTACCCGTTTGCACTTCTCCCCAAAATTTAGTTTCGATCGGTCAATGTATGGCTATATTAGAGGGTGTGTTGGCGAACAAACGGACAGACTAACGAAACAGAATTTTATATATAGATGATATAATGTTTTAGTTCTTCACATTACTCTTTTATTTAGAAATATATAGAGGATTTAGAAAATCCAAAATATATTTATTCATTTATTACAATTTTATTCGTACATTTTTCTTTGAATATTGAAATAAAATAAAAAAAACATTGATCGCTCAATCTGAAAAACTTGCAGATCGATGAGAAAGATCGAAGTAATTGATTATTAATATCTCCTCTTTTTTTTTCTCTTTCTTAAAAAAAAAACAACAAATTCGCTTCATATTTAATTATCTCCTTTCTCAAAACTTCCTTATTTCCAGCGTTTGATTCGCTGACAGATTCGGGAGCAAAAAATTCTCAGATTAGCATTCACATAGAAAGTAACATCGTACACACCTTGATCTAACGAAACATATCAGCGCTTTTGTCTCTACTGTAGGCTTATCGTATTGTTTTGTGTGTGTGTGTGTGTGTGTGTGTGTGTGTGTGTGTGTGTGTATGTGTGTATGTGTGTCATTGTGTTGTGAGATCTGCGGATATTTTGCACCGAATAACCTTTAGGTAGGAGGCACCAAGTTGTTGAATATTCATAAATCCGACGCCAAAGAAAGCTAATAATATTTTATTCTTTCGAATTCCAGGGCATAGGTTAAACAAAGAGATTCACAAAGAGATTGAAATATTTTCCTTGATATTTCTATGTGAATAATAAATTATATAAACATAATGAGAATC
>OZ038488.1:73672987-73745487 GCA_964036315.1 Acanthosepion esculentum
TACAAAAATTTTCCCGTGGTGAGTGATAAGAGGGCGAAATACCCTACACAGGTTACAAATTATACAGATAAAGGAGCTGCTCTTGAATTACTCCCATGCGGTACACTGAGATGTACGACATGCTAGAGTCACTTGATATGTGCTCATATCCGGATCCCTCCCGATATCCTGTAGAATGTCTTCTTCGTGGTCAGGCGTACGAGCGAATCTTGGACGTCCTCGATACATAGTTCGTAGTGCCATTGATTCCGTCCTAGCAACACAACGATAAACAGCAGCAAAGTTTGGATGACTCGGCTGCCTTCCTTCTCGACTACACATGTTAAACGTTGGAGACAGACTAGCCACAATCGTACATGAATGACAAATGTAACCTAGTCTACATGCGAACACAGCGCCATCTACCATAATATTTATTTAAACTTAACCACTCAAAAACGAATGATTTGCAAAAATATGATTATTTGGACTTTTGTCCTTGTATTGGTGTGGGGAACGAGCTTCCACCCAATGTTTCTAAATGTAATTTGAAACATATTTTACGCTCACACACACACACACACACACACACACACACACACACACACACATATTTATATATATATATATATTAATTCATTTTTATGTTTATACATTCTTTTTTTTTATAGATTCAGATATTTAAGTATATGCTCTGTTTATATTAAACAGTATTAACAACATTTACCGGCCTGAAAGTTCGGGAAATTTCCATAGACAATATGCGTCCTCCGACAGAAATCGAACCTGTATCCTATACGGAACGGACATATAGCCTGACGTGCTTTACCGATTGAGCCACAGAGGAGCGTTTCGGTTAGCAAGGTCGATTTTATTGTTTTTAAACTACAATTATCCGTGATTTTCTCCCATACATTCATATCTGCTCGATGCATATCCAAATGTAAACAAATGACGTCACACATTATGAAATGGACAAAGTCCGACAATTATTAAGACATTTTTATGTTTATATATTCTTCTATTTTTTTTTACTATGTTGAAAAATTGTCGGAGGACGCATATTTTCTATGACAATTTCTCGGACATTCAGGCCGGTAAATGTTGTTGATAATACTGTTTATTATAAACAGAGCATTTACTTAAATATTTGTATCTATAAAAAAAGAATGTATAAACATAAAAAAGTCTTAAGATAATTGTCGGACTTTGTCCATTCCATTATATACATATATATATATATATATTACTGTTGTATGTGAAGTATTTAGTGGAAAGCGCGCAATATCAGTGATAGAGCTAACATACTCTGTTGTATGGATATGAGTTTTCTACTCTGCGTTTCATGCTTTTGCGATCATCAGACATCCGTATGCAACCGTTTTCCCAGGCCATTGATTAAAAATCGTTTCGAACCAGCTAATCTCATGAACCTTAAGAGGTATTTCCCCAGACATTGTCGACTGGCCCTACAAAACCAGAAATACCTTTAGTAAAAAACACAAACCAAATTGCATGAACACATACATCAACAGCAAGTGGAAGCGTATAGCGTCCGTAATTAGAAAAGGAAATAACGGTATAATGGAGCTTGTGAAGTCTAATTCCCTGAAAAGGTCTCATAAATTTAATCAGTAAACATTCGGTTAATGAACGCCGTATTTCACCAGGTCGCTCTTTTAAGTTAGGACGGCGAGCAGAGGCTTACTCGGGCACTTTTGTGTTTGCTCAACATCCACTGAGCACACACCTGTGTTTTACACTGCAGCTATGTTGAGCCGACACCAGTTACAGTTTCTGGGGAGAGAGAGAGAGAGAGAGAGAGAGAGAGAGAGAGAGAGAGAGAGAGAGAGATCACGGCATACGGTGTGATCAACAGTCCAATCAAGAGCCGTACGCTCAAACAAAAATTACTCGTGCCTGCGTTATTCCACAGCCATTGACGAACAATTCAGTCGACACAGTTTCACTAGCAAGGATTGGGTCGAACCCGTGGCATGGTTTTCCGGCACTTTCCAAAGATGCCTAACATTGGGTTGAATTGATTCGGAATTGTCTGTTTAACGACATATCAACTCCTTAATTTTCTTGGAAGATTTGAAGTAATAAAATAATGATATATGTTATTCTGCTTTCACAATTGAATGCATGGTAGATGGCACTCAGCTTTTGTGCAAGGTGCGATGGATAAATTGTCGTCTAATTACGCAAAAATGAAAATAACAATGGCAGCACATGTTTACCAAAATTGCACAAAAATATCTTTAAATATTAAGAGTAACAGACAACTGTTCCAACTCAATGTTTAGACAATGAATTACTTAATTATAATTATCAAATCCTCCTTACAATTTCTATCATATTTATATCATTGCTTGATCCGGCTTCTAATGCTTCGGTTTTGAGTGGCGTGGTTATAGTAGCCGTGGCTCCGGGGGGCACAGTCCTATGGTTACAGAGAACTTGAGTTCCACCACGGTATATGTGAACGAGCGGCGCTATATTGAGTCTGATTTGCCATCGCTTTGTCACCGAGGCCCGTTGGAACAGTTGGTATGGTGTATGCTTCACAACCTAACTGTCAGGGTTTCAAATCTCGGTAGTGGATGCGCACTGCTGATGAGTCCCAAATATAGGACGAAACGGCCGTCCAGTGCTTTCTGCATTCTGTTGAGGTTTCTTTCAAACTCAATGAATTACTTAATTATAATTATTAAATCCTCCTTACAATATATATATATATATATATATATATATATATATATATATATATATATATCACAGAAATAAAAGTATGAAGTTTAATATTACTAGACATTAAAAGCGAAGCAACCGGTTTCGCTCTCTTTCTTAAATTAAAAACACTAGAAAATGTGCAATGAATAGGAAATGGGGAGAAAAAAATGACAACAAGGAACTAGAGACAAATAACAGCGTGTGCCAACAAACACTCACGCTGTTTACACAGGGAAAGCTTGCGGGACCCGATGAAAAGTGTCTCTAGCACCTTGAGATGAATTAAGGTGTGTGACCAGGATAACACAGTGAACGCGTCCACACTAAAGTTATCCGCACACAGAGAGTACAAGTATAGCAGAACACGTGGAACATGTAAATGCAGTAGTTTCAAAAAGGATTTTGGATTTAAACTCAAGAAAAGCAAATGAGAGTTTTTTATGGAGAAAGTAAAATACCTGGGGCAGATCATTGATAAGAATGGTAGAAGTCCAGACCCAGAGCGATCAGCGGCTATAAAAGACATGCCGGCTCCGAATGATATTACCGCACTAAAAGTTTTTTGGGGATTAGCTAATTATTACCAAATATACATCCTTAAAATGTATGATCTGCGGGCACCAGTAAATGAACTTCTGAAGAAAGGAAAACCCTGGAAATGGAGTAATGAATGCCTGAAAGGATTTGAAAAGATAAAGGAAGTGTTAACCTCGGAATTATTTTTAACTCATTACAACCCGGATTTAGAGATCATAGTAGCTTGCGACGCAAGTGCGTATGGAGTAGGAGCATGCATCTTACACAAAATGACAGATGGTCAAGTAAAACCAATTGATCATGCTTCTAGAGCACTACTTCCGGCGGAGAAGAATTACTCTCAGATAGAGAAAGAGGCGCTAGGAATAATATTTGCAGTAGCGAAATTTCACCGTTTTGTCCACGGTTGACATATCAAGCTACAAACTGATCATAAGCCTCTAATTTCGATATTTGGATCGAAAAAAGGGTTTGCCGACGCATACAGCCAACCCACTACAGAGATGGGCTACAATACTGCTAAATTATAACTTCAGCATGGAGTACATTCCATCGAATAAATTTGGCTATGCTGATGGGCTGTCCAGGTTAATTCTTAAAATGAGCGAACCATTAGAAGACACGGTAATTGCCTCACTGAAGTCAGAAGAACTGAAATTTACTGTGTGTAATGCAGTTCGGGAACTTCCGGTAACTCTAGAAAAAATAAAAGAAGCAGCCACCAGGGACAAGTATATCTTGAAAATAAAAGAAAATATAGCCGAGAGGGACCAGTACACAACAAATATTTTTTCACTTTGCGATACAGTATTGTTATACAGAGAACGTGTGGTAATTCCATACACACTGCAAAAGGAAATACTAAATGATTTTCATACTGGTCATCCGGCCAGCACTAGGATGAAGAGCCTAATGCGAAGTTTTGTATATTGGCTGAATATGGATAGGGATATTGAGAACACAGTGGCAAAAGGTAAATGATGTGCTTTAGCTGCAAAGGCACCCCCCAATAAAATTTAATCCCTGACCAAAAACAGACCTACCATGGTTTAGGTTACATGTGGATTTCGCAGGTCCACTGAATGGATACCATTGCATCATAGTAGTGGATACTTTCTCGAAATGGCCTGAGATACAAAGGATAAGAAAAGCGACGACGCAAAGTACTAAAAACTTCCTGCTGGAATTGTTCGCAAGGTTTGGTGTAGTAGACACAATTGTGACGGACAACGGAAGTCAATTTACGTTGGAACAATTTAAAGATTTCTGCAAGGAATACAACGTCGAACATGTTACCACGGCTCCATATCACCCAAGATCGAACGGTTTAGCTGAAAAATTTGTGGACACCCTAAAAAGAGCTCTAAAGAAAGCTAGGGAAATACCTGCAGATGAAGCCCTACAGAAGTTTCTACAGATATACAGAATTACCCAAAATAACGGAACACCAGCCTCACAATCGCCAGCCGAGGTGATGTTCGCACGTCAGGTAAGATCTCTCTTCGACAAATTACTACCAAAAAAGACAAAGCCAGGTAGAGAAAAAAATATTCAAGTAAAAAAATACAATCCTGGTGAAAAAGTATACTTTAAGGTCTATAAACAGAATAAGTAATTCTGGGAGATTGGAAAATAGAAAAGCAGATTGGCAACATGATTTACTTGGTAAAAGGCGCAAAATTCACGTGCAGACGGCACATTAACAAGATCAGACGACGCTCTTCAGACGGGATTGACAGCGATCCCGCGGAAGAAACGCCTATGGAGGTGATTTTCGATATGTTTGATCTAACAACGCCAGCAACTATTTTTCCTGAGGTACGCCGACCCAGGAGAAAAAGAAAGGCAACTGATCATTTAAAAGTGGATCCAAAACGTAGGAGATACGCTACGATGTTGCTAAAAAAATGAAGATTTTTTTTGTTTGTTTTTTCTTCATATTTCCTGTAAAAAATAAAAAATGAAGAAAACTGATTTATTCCTACGGAGTAAAGTTTTTGGAGGGGAGTGTTATGGTGAAACACACCTATTCTATAGTTATTAGACTCTCCCACCTAATATAAGTAGGAGTAGTAAGAGGAACGAGAGTCAGTCGATGTCGGACGGCAGTAGTCGACAGTTAGTCGAATACGAAAGTAGTCAGCGACCACAACAAGATTACTCTGTGTAATACCTATTATATGAAGTTCCTAACGTTTGGTACGTCGAACTTAGTTAGGACCGATTTTAGTACAAATACAAGCCTCCGCTGCGAAATAACTCCACAACAGAAAGTGAGTAATCTAATCATGCGGTCAATCCATTCGGCCACGCGTCCACTATAAACACGATTTCGTCATTTTTGTTCAGAACGTAATAACGTATTTCAACGCAATATGTAATTGTGATTTTCCAAGCGTAGCTTAGATGAGGCACAAGACCGAAAGTAGGAGGTGCCCACTGAGGATCGATCTCGCTACTCAGTCGTAATTGTCCTAGCGAGACAAG
Organism: Acanthosepion esculentum; assembly: GCA_964036315.1. NCBI lineage: Eukaryota > Metazoa > Mollusca > Cephalopoda > Sepiida > Sepiidae > Acanthosepion > Acanthosepion esculentum. The sequence goes on from OZ038488.1 coordinate 73,678,727, forward strand.
CTTGCTAACCATTACAACGCCTCGTGGTGCCCTAACGCAATACGCAATTATATGCAGCCATATGAATTAGGGATTAAATAAAGGAAATAATAACAGTGAATTTTAAGGGACTGCGTCTAGAATTAGTTTAGCATCACTTTCACGCGAAGAATTATCGTTTATGGCGCAATTCAGAGGTTAATTGGCAAAATTTGTAAACATGGAATGTGGTTTCTTCGTAAACCTTCGCTTGAGAACCAAATACCATCTGCAGCAGACTTTTAACCAAGAATGCCTATCATTCATTTTTGAAACGCATTGTCACGTGGGATGAAAAAATGGGTTTCGCGTGTCAAGAGAAAGCAAAAAAAAATGACAGTCGTTATCAAAAAAAAAAAAAAAGAAAAAGAAGGATCTGCAGATGTATCGGATTGCGGCTTAGAATGCGAAATCGGAGAGCCGAGTTCGAATTCCAACAGAGTTCGTTACATTCACTTACTTGGGAAAACAATGAATCCATCTCTTCTCGCCCCAGCTATGTGTTTAGTAGCAGGACTGACTGGGTTCTCTCTATAGGCTTTGTTAGTAACTATTGTAGAGATATAATCTCAATAAAACCACCCAATCTACCAGCAAGTCTGAGTCACTAGTGTGAGTTGGGCATTCCATCGTAGATGGATAAGGCGTTTTTGTTTTTTTTTTGCTTTTTTATCACAATATTAATAACCAGTATCAACAAGAAAGTCAGAACGCCTTCAAGTTCTTGCTTTGTGTCTGAACGAATTTGAAAGGTGTTGAGCATTACCGTGATATACTATCGCTGAAGATAGGAAAACTCGATCGGGTAAACGAAGTATTACAACGAAAGTGCTCTGCTTTGGTAATGTTTACGGTAGTATAAGCCGTTTCCCTATAAGGAAACATTCGGCATTCATTGCCTAAATAGCCAGTGTTATGATCGGTTTTAAATTTATAAAATCATTCTCTTAAAACAATTTTTCAGGAAAATAGGTTTCCCAATTCTAATAACTTGTCATATTTTGCAATATTGATTGAAGAGAAGTCCTTCCTAACCTTTTATTTGAATTCGTGCGGAACGTCTTCATCTTGATTTTGTCATTATTTTCTCTTCGAGTTACACATGATATACATTTTGTTTTTTTTGCGCCAGTCCACAAGTTGAGGGATCGAAATTGGCACTTTTCTTTTTCATCCAATATTTTCAAATTGAAGTCTTAACGTAGAGGTATTTTTACGAACGACCAGTCAGAAACGTGCAACTTTCACTGGTGATGTAACATAGCGCATAGCATTCTGCTTGCATTCAAGGTTGTTAACCATCTCCTTGCAACGAGACTGTTGTAGTCCACCATATACAATCTTCGGATTATATTCGGTTGAGAAGATTTACTAATATATTTAACGCAACAGCATGAGGCATGGAAACTGTCATTTTTCTGGATTCGAGGTCATATTTTGAGATCAATGTCGTTGACATAATATATTGTGATATTCTTTTTTTATTATTCCTGACAATTTTGTCGAATATTTGAAGTTTTTGAGTTTCTATAAATATTTATTGAAATATTTAATATCTTTTTTCTCTGAATTTTTGGGATGAGGTGTTACATTGTTTACACTATCTACATGTAGACTATTTTCTTTACCTATCTTTGATTTACTATCCAATCTTCGTCAGGTGTATCTCCCACGGGAAAATAGCCCACTGGATTAAAGCGTTGCTTCGGTAATTCCGAGATATATTATTTGTAAGTGCGACACCGAAATCCGCAACCTCGAGTTAGCTAAAGATGCTCTCCAGAAGCTAAGCAAAGTATTAAGAAACAGGAAACATTTCATTAGAAAAAATGAGTAGAGTTTTATGTAACATCGGTCATCCGATATGACAGTGAATGCTGGACAATCTCCTCAAAGATGAATAAGAGACTTGATGCAACAGAAATATGGTTCTACAGGAAGATGCTGAGAATACCATGGACCGATTATGTGAGCAGTGACGAAGATTTAGGAAAAAAAATGGAAGGCAAAAGAAACCTTATAATTAACATTAGGAAGAGTCAGGTGAAATTTCTAGGGCACGTAATGAGGAAAGAGGGTTTGGAAAATCTGATACTCACAGGACAGATTGAAGGCATGTGGATCATGGAAAAACACCGCATAACATACTAAGTGAGCTTGAGTAAATGGATGGCGGAACAAGGTTTGAAAAAAATAACAAAAAGACAAAATGTATTAAGAGCTAAAATGACAGGAAATTGTGGAGAGCCACCATCTTCTATGACATGAGGAGACACGGCACAGAAAGAAGAAGAAGAAGAAGAAGAAGAAGAAGAAGAAGAAGAAGAAGAAGAAGAAGAATTATGCAAATCTTGATAGACGACATGTATTGCGCGATCCTCGAGGTGTAGACCTAGAAATTGTTTTCATCTTCATTTGGTAATCTTCCAGAACGACAGAAATAATGAAGTCGACAGATCTCAATTTTTGTTTTAACCGTTTCGTTTCCTTTTCGGATTATTTACGTCTGCTGTTTTCCAGTGTATTGAAATTACACAGGTGAATGGAATAGAATTAATGAAAAAATGTGTTGGTCTATAGTAACGGATCTCACCGTACAAAAAATGTGGCGGGAATAGCCAAGAGACAGGGTGGGACTATAGAAACTGCTTTACTTTAGCTGACGGTATCATAAATATAGCTAAATTTTATAATTTCATATATATATTATTGTCATCCACAGACAGACTATTTCGCTGTATCATAGCTCTTCAGTGTGGCTAGACGTCCAGTTGCCTCTAGCTAGGATCGAAACATGACTGAATTGGCGTCAGTCGGAAATTCTACCACTAAGACGTCGGCGCACGGCAGGGATGAAGGTGAATTTTAGCGTATTTATTTTTAGTTAAACACACAGTGACCGACAGGACTCAATTCGCTTTATCGAAGAGTTTTGCTATATCAGCCTTAAAAGTCACTGTTTACAAACCCACACTTCCTTCCCCAGAGAGCTCAACCGAAATTCATTTTTCAGGAGCCTACACACTCACATATATATATATATATGCATGTATGTATATATATATATATATATATATATATATATATATATATATATATATATATATAAATGATAGAAATTATTAGGAGGAATTGATAATTATAATTAAGTAATTCATTGAGTCTGAAAGAAACCTCCACAGAATGCAGAAAGCACTGGACAGCCGTTTCGTCATATATTTGGGACTCATCAGCAGTGCGCATCCACTACCGAGAATTGAAACCCTGACAGTTAGGTTGTCAAGCAAACATCATACCAACTGTTCCAACGGGCCTCAATATAGCGCCGCTCGCTCACAAATTCCGTGGTGGAACTCAACTGATATTCTTTCTAAACATAGGACGCTGCCCCCGGAGCTACGACTACTATCACCAAGCCGCTCAAACTTGAGCATTAGAAGCCGGTTCAAGCAATGATATACACATGATAGAAATTATTAGGAGGATTTGATAATTATAATTAAGTAATTCATCGAGTCTGAAACCTCAACAGAATGCAGAAAGCACTGGACGGCCGTTTGGTCCTATATTTGGGACTCATCAGCATTACACCGAACGACAATATTCAAATTCGTTATATTTTCTACCAAATGTTTTGGAACTGATCCATACACAGAGGTACTTGAAGTGAAGTATTTATTGCTTACTAGTTCCACAACCTGGATTTTTATGAAGGTTTCAGGTTATGAATCACTACTTTCATTCGACTTCCAGTTCCTTATTTCTGTTTTCAAAGGGTTTTTATCGAGTCCTACTTCTTGGAATAATTGTTCAAAAATATACGGAATAAAAAAGATTTTATCACGATTTCAGAAGGTCAAAGAATAAAATAGTTGGAGCTCTTTGTTTAAAAACTAGAAAATGAAGACAACAGTTCAAGAAAGATAGGAAATAATGAAAAATATTTTATCTTTGAATCCCAAAAAACTTAGTTCTGTCTTTTTTTTTCTGTCAATGATAATTTGTACCTTTTCTTCCCTTCGTAATTTTTGTAAAACCTATGAATACCTATATCATCAGCATAGTTGCCTCTTCTGTACATTAGCCACAGGTAGGGAATCAGAAACATTATCTTCTATTAGTACATTTATTTTGGAATATTTAAACGACTAGTGCCCATATGTGTGTGCGCGCGCGTGTGTGTGTATACATATATATGCGTATGTGTGTATGTATGTATGTATACTTAATTATCTCACTCCAAGCAAAGAAATAAAACTACTAAGATGCAAGGGTGTGAAAGAATCAGAAAAAAAAGAAAAAAGATTATTAAGGAGAGAGGTTAATGAATAAACAAGAATCATCATTGCAGCCCTTCGAGTGACCTCCAAATTGTGTCTTGGGGAAATAATAGTACAGTTTTACACACACACACACACACACACACACACACACACACACACACACACACACACACACACACACACGAATATATGTATATGTATGTATGTGTGATTGTGTGTTTCAAATTCTGAGATTATCTCGTTTCAATAGATTTGAAAGCTAACGAATATACTGTATATCATTTGATATCAACTGTAATCTGAAGAGATTAATGCAAGTTTTTAAAAGAATATACGAATTAAATTATACAGAGTAAAATTTTAAAAGAATATACGGATTAAAGTAAATAATCCATTCATGAATTTAACTGCGAAGATGAAAACCCTAAAAAATGAATCCGCTGAAACATTATTTGTAAATGTTAGAAAAATTGAGGTCATCCAAAAATATGTATAAAACATAAATAAATTTTTGTCTCTACTTCAGATATTACAAGATGGCTTCAGACTATATTAGCCAAAACATCGTATTTAAAAATTTTGAAGTGAAAACAAAAACAATATAAAAATATGTAGGCTATAAGAAAAATGTATTTCAACTGCCGATATTACAAGAAGGTCAAGTAATCTGTTTAGAAGTAAGAAATGAAGACAATCATTCAAAATATACGGAATTAAAAAAATCTTTATCACGATTTCAGAAGGCCAAAGAATAAAATGGCTAGAGCTCTTTCTTTAAAAACTAAAAAATGAAGACGTGAGTTCGAGAAAGATAGGAAATAATGAAAAATATTTTATCTTTGAATCCCAAAGAACTTATTTTTGTCTCTTTTTGTCTGTGAATGATAATCCGTACCTTTTCTTCCCCTCGTATTTCAAAGCGGATTTTATTCTTTTCAGTTTCTTTATTGATTGATTTTCTTGTCTCCATTAACGCGATGCCCTATTCTCACCGGGTGTTGTTTTATCCTTTCATTCTCCGACACTTTCCGTAAAATAATTCGCTCTCATAATAAGCTCCCCTTCTCTCTTTATATATTAAAAAATAATATAATAATTCCTTTTCCAACGTTTTTCATTTATTTTTCTCTTCGTTTTTTTTTTTTTTTTTTTTTTTTTTTAAATTTGTCTTTTGCGCATGTGCAACTGTGTGAACCTCTTTCTGGGTCTTTGTCCGTTTTCGCATTCATTTTGTCTTTCCCCTCACCTCTTGACAAAAGCTTTCATTTTTTGTTTTTCATTTGAAAGCGATCTATGGATAATCTTTTTTGAAGAAAAAAAAATATTGTCCCATCTTCAAAAGGAAGCAAAGTAAGCAAGTTAATAACGAGAATTTATTTGATGCATATATTTGTTCTCCCAATAATTTCTTCCATTATCAAACGATTCTCAAAACGCAAAAATCAAAGCCGTCCGAATAATTTCTTTTTTTTCAGAAGCTTATCAATGCTTTTTCTTTTCTCATAACACCCATTGGTGAGACCAAATCACCTTTTTGTACGCACAGCACATTGGCTTGAAATAGATTACAAAAATATTCTCACGGAATCATAATGGAAAAAAATAACACATTCATTAGTGATACAAAACGCTATAGAATATATATACATACATACATACATATAGATATATTTATATAATGACATGGGTATTGTTTTAATTAACTCACATTTGAATCCTTTATGAGATATTGAATTAATTTCGCGTTTCGTTTGCTTGGAAAAATAATTTTCTGTTTTGTTTTATGGGAAAATGTCTTTCTTATTACTCGTTTTCTTGAAATAAGATGAATTTCATGTTTTTATAATTAGTATAAGTATTATTGTTTTAGGCTAGGAGTTATTATGTTCTTTTTTCTTTCTTAGGCCAAAAATATTGGCCATTAACGTGTAATAAGTTCATTATAATAATTAACAAGAGGAGGGTTGAATAAAATTATTAGTGTGCCTGGAAATTTATTACATTTTACCAGAAAGAATTTTTAAAAAAAATTAACTAAAAATTGGTGCCTTCAGAAAGTAATTAATTTTTGCCCCGGCAGGATATTATGTTGGTTATTTTTTTAAAATAATTTCACCCCAAACAAGGCGGGGAAGCTACAAATAAACGGGGTGTTAGAGAGTGGAAGTGAGAGGAAAGACTGTGTATAGGGGGATTGAGAAAAGGATAAAAGATGAACGGGGTTCAAGATAGCAAAAGATGGCAATGGACGTTGCATTTAAATTTTTGAAGATTGTTGTTTTCAGGAAAGCAAGTAAACGGAAGGGAGTTTGAGAAAAGAAACGTTTGGATTAGAAGTGGCGGCTACATTTAACTATTTCAACAGTAAAAGGATGGAACCTAGATGCCAATCTATTTTATTGATTTTGGGGTTATTTAGTGTCAAACATTTGCTTATAGAGCACTGTGTGTAAATCGAGCTGACTCTTCAGTAGTAAGTATTAAACAAACTAGCCCTGCCATTCATTACCACACGCCGAAGAAAATTAAAATCAGTTTAAATGTGTTCGAAAAGTAATTAATTTTTAATATAATCGTTATATTAAAAAAAATATATATATAAATTAAAATTTATTTAAATATTATAATTTCTTCATCTTCTCTGTGCAGTGTCCCGTCATTACATGGATATTCACAGCTCTCCACAACTTTCTGTCCTTCGTGGCCCTTGGCAGCATTTTTTTTCTTTGGCCTTTGCACCTGTTACGTACTCCATTCCCTACATTTCTTACCCTCGATATACCCTGTAACGTTAAGATTTCAAAGCCTTCTTTCCTAATAATGTCCAAGAAATTTCAACTGTATCTCTCAGCTTCTGAGTATAGATGTTTATTTACGATTTCCTCGTTGCTTACTCGCTTTGTCCATCGAATTCTCAGTATCCTTCTGTAGGACGACATTTTGTTGTCTTCAGTTTCCTCTTCACCTGTGCTGAGAGTCTCCAGGACTGATATCGCATAGCAATTTAGTACTCTTTTCTTTGTTTCTAACGCAATTTGACACTTCATCGGTTCATTTTGTTCCGCGGAATATCAATATTTATGGGTTATTTAATACCGAAATTTAAATATTTTGAACGCAATTTTATAGCTTCAACTAAATTTTATGCTATAATTAGGTATTACTGGTACTTTTACTATAAAAAGGTATTGTTTATAATTTTTTATATAAAAATGTATTTTTTATAAATTCATAGTATTTTGTTTTTCTTTGGGGTTCACTATTTGCCCATAGATGGGACCCTAACAGGTGCTACCGCAACGGGTTAGGTTAAGCCTGCAAACAGCAGCAATTAAATGGTGGTTCTACGCTTCTCAAAACATCCAATCTCCCGTTCAGAGGACTTGTTGCCGGATGTAATTTATCATCATACCCAGGGTTCAATTTTACTGAATTTCGGATTTCGCTATCACATGGTGCAGCCTTTGTTATAATTTAAAATAATAATGTAATCTCTTTTATTTTTCTACGAATCTAGACAAGCATGAAAAATTTTTTCGATTTCACTGTTTAAAGGAATGTTTTGTTTTGTTTTACGGCATATCAACCTCAATGAATTATTTAATGCCGACAAAATTTTTTATGTTTAGTGATATGTTTTTCTCCAAAAATCTATTTTTGGGAATATTTTTCCTTGAAGAAATCTATAGCTAGTCATATTTTTTCCAAGAATGTATAGTTGTTTGTATTGTTGGTATTTTTTTAAAAGTATTGCTGATAATAATTTTTCCTTCAATAATTATTGCTGGTAATATATATATATGTATTTTTTACAAAGTATTTCTGATATTAAAACCTATTTTTACACAAGTTTGGATGTTAATTATTTGCCCATAGCTTAGATACTAACAGGTGCTACCACCCCGCGTCTGGGTGGAGCTGGGAACACCAGCAATTAAGAAGTGGTTCCACGCTCCTCAAAACCTCCTGATCAGAGGATTTGCTGCTGGATGTAGTATATCGTCTTACCGAGGACGAGTTTAAAGGAATCTGGAAATGAAAGTCTGTTTTTAACTTCATGTTTCTTTCGAGATGTTCTGCAATTTATGAAATATTCTAGCGAGCGAAACAAGTAAAAATATGTAGTCTTAAAACTGCTAATATGTAGTATGTAGAAAGACCTTCCAGCCTTTCTTTTTCTATGTACCGTGTCCATTCGGGACGTGGGCGATCATGGACCTCCACAATTTCCTATTCATTATCACTCTTTGTAAGGTTTATCTGTTCGCTGTCCTTCATGCCCACCCCGTTACCCCTGTCTCGATATTTGACCAAGAAATTTCCGCTGTTTCTGATTCTAAGTTTATTCTTCGTTTCCATATTCCTTAAGATTTGTTCGTTACTGTTGGTTGCCCTAAAGGGGGTCAAATGGACTCAACAGAGAGTTACTTAATGGAGTGTAACTGTAACTCAAGAGTAGTGGTACGAACAATAACCTCGCTTGTACTAACGGGTAAATAAAGTGTTTTTAATATAGAAACCCCTTTTTTCGGTCTCCTTATTACCACCGCATCAGCTGTTATAACACGTACACACTCCATCAATGGTTTACTCTGCATCTTTTTACAGAATCACATGGCTGTTGTTTCCATTCTCCTCTTCAGCTCTGAGGAAATTATACAGCATTCATTGTATAATAAGAAGATCTGTCTGAGATTTCGGCATTGATTTTCTTTGTTTCTAACGACATTTTCTTGTTTCTTAATATTTCACTTAGCTTTTGGAAGGCATCTTTTTGCTTTTTCAATGCACATTCAGATGCCTCACCACATTTTCCATCTGCTGAAAAAAAGAAATCTTCACAGAGATATATATTTTTAACCATTTCCCTCCAAGTAAGGCGGGAATGCCACTAGTACGCACGGGGGACACAGAGAGTAAATGAGAGAGAAAAGACTGGTTATCCATGGGGGGGGGGATTGAAGGAAGAATAAAAAAAAATGAAGGGCGCTCAAGAAGACAGAAGATGGCGATTGATGTTGCGTTTTCAATTTTTGAAGATTGTAGTTATCAGAGAGGCAAGTAAACGGAAGAGAGTTGCACCTGTGGGAAGTGCGAGAAAATTAAATGTTGGAGTAGAAAAGGTGGTTGCATTTCGCGATTTCTGCAGTAAAACGGTGGGAGCTAGATGCCAATCTAGTGGCTCGCTTAAATTCATGTATTCGGGGCATCAAGGAATAAAGCTCGTCGGAGCACTTTCCATGAAAATATTTGTAGAAAAGACAGAGGGAAGCCACGTTAAGTTGGAAAATATGTAACTGGAGTCGGGATGCCGGATGAGGATCGATTACGTTACAGATCCTTCTTTGGATTTTGTCTAGATATGTACAGCAGGAGTACCAGACGGTATGGAATGCACGAACGAATGGTAAATTTGAAATTGTGCAATATGGATTTTCTGGCACTACACGGTGACCCAACTTTCCTTGCAGTAGACGAAGCAATTGATTCGATATCGTCGCTCCCCTTCATGTCAGTGAAAAACGTGAGGCCAAGAAGGTATAGTGTTTTGCTCTCCTGGAGTTTAGCATAAGCGATGCTGATGGCAAGCAGAAAAATGTTCTCTGTGGTGGTTAATTTCTGTTTTATTCTGGAGGCGTTACAATTCATAAGCCATTTCTTGCCCCAGTTAACCAATGATTGGAGATTTCTAGAGCAGCTGCCAGGTTTACTTATTTAGATCTGACGGATTTTTTTACTGAGACAGGAGTAAGTGATAACGTCATCAGCATAAATACTTACCTGGAAACTGATAACATCAAGAAGATCATTGATGAAGATCAGAAACGGCATAGGACCCAGGATAGTCCTTTGGATGATCCCGCGTCCGCATGAAAGGATCTGAGAGTGAGCCCGTTTAACAAGACATTCATTATTGGATTAGGCAAAATATTCATCCCGTGGCACCGTAGATCTGGAGTATGCGTAGAAGGCCAGTATGTCAAACCCCGTCGAACGCCTTCGAGGTATGTAAAGCCACAGTTTTGCCATTCTTATCACGAGCTTGATATACAAATTAAGTGATGGCCTTTAACACATCGGCGGTAGACCTGGAGAAACAGAAGCCAAAATGTTTGTCCGAAAGGAGGTCGTGAGAAGTTAGATACTTAACTACTTCGACATTGATTAGAACCTCAAATACTTTGCCGAAAATCTATAACTGACTAATAGGGCGATAATCTGAGGGCTCAGAAGCTTATCTGGAGTTCTTAAAAACATGGAATACAGGAGAGGAATTCCAACAAGCTGGAAAGCGGGATTTAAACTTCTGTGCTTATGATTCTGACATATCGAATTTGCAGTTCGCATCGTATAATTTCGAAGTCAGGAAAGTCAAAAAGTCTTCAGAGAAAAGCTTTATTCCTGTAATAAGAGGAATTGTATTTTTTAAAATTATGTTATATTAAAGATTAATTCAAATTTTATTGTGTGAAATTTTAAAAATTAAAGAATATAAATTTAGAGATCTATAGAAAAATTTAACTCCAGTAGTCTATTGTAATTTCATATAATTGTTATTGACGCAGGGATTAACTTGGTAATTTTTCCCCTAAATATTCTTTAAAAGTTAAGAAGAATTATTATCTAATAGCATGTGGAATTGTCAAGGGTTTTACAGTTTCGTTTGAATATCTGAGCAAAGGAAAAAATACAAAAGATATTTTAAGCAATACCTATAAGAAAAACATTCATCTGTTCGGATATTTTTCAATGTTTCTTACATCAGTAAAGTATTAAAAAAGGAATATGTCGTTAGGAATTAGGAAAAGAGTGATTAGTTGCCGTATCATAAATATTTTTCTCTATGACAGTAAATGTTTGACAATTTATTCACAGATAAAAACAATCACTCGAAGGACAGTAATGCTGTTTCCCTGATGGATACTGAAAATACCACGGGCAGAAAACGTGATCAGTGGGGTAGTTATCAAGAAGATAACTAAAAAGACATGATTAAAATAAGGAGACAGTTGTCATTTCTAGGACACATATTGATAGAAGTGTGTTTGGAAAAATGAAATCTCACAGGACAAACTGAAGAGAGAACTGGACGATGAAAACAAGTAACTCAACTAATGTGACTGAATGGCAGACCGAAAACAAGGTGAGGTGGTAAAAAGCCAAACGTTGCTTAGGACTGGATGCAGTGAAGAGCCATTATCGACCATGTCATAAAAGGATATGATTTTAAAGATTTAAACAGTAAGGCAGATGTAAGGAGCAGGTAACCCTAACAGTATTTTTGAAATATCTGCTTTCCATTTAACGTAAAATTAATTTTGGTTAAAAAAATAAAAGTGATATTCTATATCTAAAGTAACACTGAATTTTACACGGACAACAACGTGGGTGATTAAACGCCAAATTTAAATTCAAACCGGGGTAGGTAGGTATTGTTCGATAGAAGTGTGTTGTGAATACCGTGTTAAGAAAACGTAAGCAATGAGGAAGTTCTAAAACTGATGAGTAAAGAAAGTCCTCGGGTTACGTCGGACCACATGTACGGCGTTTCGTGGTTCTGGTGTCAGTACCCATAGTAAAATACATCGTCACGTGGCGCTATATGAGAAAGGCGGCGTTGTTTCTTTACCGGCTGTGCGCCATATTCGATTGGGATGCATTCGTGGGGGTTAACTCATTATTTTACAGTTTAAATTTGTAGACGTAACTGTAAGTTATATGCTAATAATTTTCTCTTTCGCACTTTTCGATTGTGGAGCTCTCTTCCGGCTTCATGCTTTCCATCCACCTTTGATCTTCACAAATGCCAATGCAATGTCGATCGTTATCTACTGTCTTCTCCATTACTCTTGTATTGTTCTTACATCTGAATAATGTTTCAAGATTTTTTTATACTCAGTGATCATTGTGTCTTAGTATGTGTCATGGTAATTTACTCACGCACGCATAGACTCTCTGAGCTATAAATAGGAGCAGGTACTGCCTTTTGGAGAGGGAAGTTTCCCGCAGTCAGCCCTGACAGTCGGACCGAACATTCTTGCTGTAACACTCTCGATTGTATATGTTTGTATTACTGTTTCTGTTAATAAATTTGTTTAACTCAATTCCTCTCTTTGTGTCTTTATTTCTGGTCCCAACAATGCCACAACAGTATCCATCCATCTTTATACCGACATCGAAATATGGAATAAGTCCAAATTTAATCTGAAACTAGCGCTAAAAATTAACGTTCAAAATATTGCATTATTAACAGGGCCCGAAAACTGACCTCTGGCGTCAGTTTGAAATTTAACGGTGTTTGATAAGGACTAAGGAGTAGCACTTAATTTCTCCACATAGTTCCATCGGATAATTATTCAAAGGAGATTTCTCTGGATGTTCACCGTAATCATTTCTATGAAAAATCCAAGCATGCTCCTGATGCGACAATTGAACATATGTAAGTAAAACACAGGGAGATGTGGATTTGTGCATTTTTCTGGGATAGGTAATATTTAATAAAAATTTAATCTATCTAGCAGAGCACAAATCTATAATAACCATTGCAGAAATAAAAACAAAGCGGAATGTTGTCAATTTGAGCGGTAAAACTTTTTTGAAAACTGCCGGTGTTCCCTGACCACGTGTCTAATTTTTCCCTTCGGTTTGACGAAGCTCGCCCTGAAGAGGAACGGGTCATTTCTTTTTCTCTCGCAATCTATTCCTTTCTCTAGAAGGCAGGCTTGAAAGGGCAACGCTTCAAAAAGCGCTTTTGATGATAGACTTAAGAGTGATAATGGCCTTTGATCGGGAAAGCTAAGGAATCTGTCAAATGACTGGGACTTCTACGTGGGCATTGCCTACTGAGCAATAACCTCAAGCGGTACACTCAAGACAAACTTTAACAATAGAAGAATCGAGGAGAGCTTCGGTAAAATTTGAGAACTGCCAAATAAAGAATCAAACGTCAACAGATAAAATAGATCGAAGCCATCAGTGCACACGCGCATACGAAGTTAGATATATACATATCAGTTTCAATTTATCATATCTTTTAATTCACCTTCAAAATCTCTGTCTCTTGCACACACACACATATGCATATGAATACATACATACATACATACATATATATATATATATATATATATATATATATATATATATATATATATATATATATATATATATATATATATATACGCACATATGTATAGACATCGATACATACATGAACCCACGCAGACACACATGCATATAAGCTACTGGATATGATTATGAAGTCTAAATGACTAAAATCTTATACCACTATATATATTTAGCTGCTGATATATATATATATATATATATATATATATATATATATATATATATATGTATATATATATATATATATATAATATAATTAAAACACAGGTATACGTATATATTTAGATATATCTCAAAGTACGATGAGCGACACACAAAAATGCATGTACACTTATACATTTAAAATATCTAAAAATAGATATAAAAAAAAACTGTGATACATATGACCATAACAGGATAGATAGATAGATAATGAACACACTGAGATAGATAGATAGATAGATAGATAGATAGATAGATAGATAGATAGATAGATAGATATATAGATATGAACAAACAAATAGATAAGGATATAGGCAGTTAAAGATCTTGAATGAATGAAAGAAAGAAAGAAAGAAAGAAAGAAAGAAAGAATGAGGAAAATTACATATTTTTTTCTGTAGAAAAAGTAAACACTTAGATTAATAGATCGTTAGAAAATACGAGATCATCATAAATTCTGCCAACCTTCGTCCGCCTACTCCAGTGTAAAGCTACGCAAATAAAGTCCAGGATTCTGAATGATTTTATTCTCAGTAAACCGGCCTCAATATATATATCAACTTACGCGAGTGAATAAATTTGATGAAGAAGACGAAGAAGAAGAGTAAGAAGAAAAATACATGCATACATACATGGACACACACACACATACACACACACACATATGTAGATAGCGAGTGAGATATCTAAATATTCTTATATTGAGAGTATCTGTAGAAGGAACAAAATGAATAGAGACAGGAGGAAATATATGGTCAGTCAAGTATAGTTGGTCCTCTTGTCTTTTTTTATTCGTATATATATATATATATATATATATATATATATATATATATATATATATATATATATATATATATATATCTTTTTAAAGCATGATTATAAAGATTAATCATAACAACTGGAATTTTACATAATAACAATTTAATTTTACGTATCTCTATTCTAATCAATTACGCCTTTATTAATTCCCTTTTTTCTAGTTTTCAATGCATTTCTACCGTAAAATTATTAATATTGTATTGACAAAATACCAAAACCAGCAAGATTCTACATTAATTCTTAACTATTGACAATTCCTCTTTTCTAGTATTCAATGCATTTCTACCGTAAAATTATTAATATTGTATTGACAAAATACCAAAACCAGCAAGATTCTACATTAATTCTTAACTATTGACAATTCCTCTTTTCTAGTTTTCAATGCATTTCTACCGTAAAATTATTAATATTGTATTGACAAAATACCAAAACCAGCAAGATTCTACATTAATTCTTAACTATTGACAATTCCTCTTTTCTAGTTTTCAATGCATTTCTACCGTAAAATTATTAATATTGTATTGACAAAATACCAAAACCAGCAAGATTCTGCATTAATTCTTAACTATTGACAATTCCTCTTTTCTAGTTTTCAATGCATTTCTACCGTAAAATTATTAATATTGTATTGACAAAATACCAAAACCAGCAAGATTCTACATTAATTCTTAACTATTGACAATTCCTCTTTTCTAGTTTTCAATGCATTTCTACCGTAAAATTATTAATATTGTATTGACAAAATACCAAAACCAGCAAGATTCTACATTAATTCTTAACTATTGACAATTCCTCTTTTCTAGTTTTCAATGCATTTCTACCGTAAAATTATTAATATTGTATTGACAAAATACCAAAACCAGCAAGACTCTACATTAATTCTTAACTATTGACAATTCCTCTTTTCTAGTTTTCAATGCATTTCTACCGTAAAATTATTAATATTGTATTGACAAAATACCAAAACCAGCAAGACTCTACATTAATTCTTAACTATTGACAATTCCTCTTTTCTAGTTTTCAATGCATTTCTACCGTAAAATTATTAATATTGTATTGACAAAATACCAAAACCAGCAAGATTCTACATTAATTCTTAACTATTGACAATTCCTCTTTTCTAGTTTTCAATGCATTTCTACCGTAAAATTATTAATATTGTATTGACAAAATACCAAAACCAGCAAGATTCTACATTAATTCTTAACTATTGACAATTCCTCTTTTCTAGTTTTCAATGCATTTCTACCGTACAATTATTAATATTGTATTGACAAAATACCAAAACCAGCAAGACTCTACATTAATTCTTAACTATTGACAATTCCTCTTTTCTAGTTTTCAATGCATTTCTACCGTAAAATTATTAATATTGTATTGACAAAATACCAAAACCAGCAAGACTCTACATTAATTCTTAACTATTGACAATTCCTCTTTTCTAGTTTTCAATGCATTTCTACCGTAAAATTATTAATATTGTATTGACAAAATACCAAAACCAGCAAGACTCTACATTAATTCTTAACTATTGACAATTCCTCTTTTCTAGTTTTCAATGCATTTCTACCGTAAAATTATTAATATTGTATTGACAAAATACCAAAACCAGCAAGATTCTACATTAATTCTTAACTATTGACAATTCCTCTTTTCTAGTTTTCAATGCATTTCTACCGTAAAATTATTAATATTGTATTGACAAAATACCAAAACCAGCAAGATTCTACATTAATTCTTAACTATTGACAATTCCTCTTTTCTAGTTTTCAATGCATTTCTACCGTAAAATTATTAATATTGTATTGACAAAATACCAAAACCAGCAAGATTCTACATTAATTCTTAACTATTGACAATTCCTCTTTTCTAGTTTTCAATGCATTTCTACCGTAAAATTATTAATATTGTATTGACAAAATACCAAAACCAGCAAGACTCTACATTAATTCTTAACTATTGACAATTCCTCTTTTCTAGTTTTCAATGCATTTCTACCGTAAAATTATTAATATTGTATTGACAAAATACCAAAACCAGCAAGACTCTACATTAATTCTTAACTATTGACAATTCCTCTTTTCTAGTTTTCAATGCATTTCTAAAGCAAACTCATTAACAATGGATTCACATTATATTTATCGTAGATATATTCTGTTTATAATAATTGCATTAAGTCTTGACCAATGAAAATGATTTTCTTCCTGATGTTCAATGCATTTCAATCGTTAAAATATTGGAAATATTTTCATTATACCTTTAATAGCCTTATTCCGCATTGCACTGGCAAACACTTTCTTCTTTATTTTCCCTGTTGACAATCATTGACATTCTGGCTTTCATTTCCTAATCAAGGCATTAATGCTTTCTTTTCCTTATTGAAAATTCCTTTCTTTCTGATTTCCATTACAATTCCATAGTTAAAGTATTAGCGGATGCATTGTACATAAAATAGCCTTATTCTGTCAATAGCACTTTCGTTAAGTAATGATTGTTTACAGTAGTTTGTCTTTTCTTGTTTTCCATCGGAAAATAACATGCTAAATGCTGGCTCCACTCAAAGGAAAATAATAAAACTATATATTGTCATCTACAGACAGACTGTTTCGCTGTATCACAGCTCATCAGTGTGGCTAGACGTCCGGTTGCCTCTAGCTAGGATCGGAACCCGACTGAATTGGCGTCAGTCGTGGATTCTACCACTAAGCCGTTGGCGCACGGTACGGTTGAAGGTGAATTTAAGCGTATTTCTTTTTAGATAAACACACAGTGACTGAGAGGATTCGATTCAATTTACCAAAGTGTCTTGCCATATATATATATATATATTAGTATGAATTCAACTCAAATTAAACTTTCCATCTTCTAACCTTCCTTTTTTCTGTTCTCTGCCTTTTCCCTCTGACCATCAATCATATCAAGATTTACATCACTTCCTGTTTCCTTTACTACCGTCACTTCCTTTTTATTCTTCATTTCACCTCACCTTTTTCTTCCTTTATTTCCTGTCTCTGTCTGGGATTTTTATTTCAAAAAATTATCATCCATTGACTGTTTGAAATTTCGTGTAAATTTGATTTAATCCCTCCATGTTTCCCGGTCGCCTGCAGACATTCAGTGTTCCAAGTCTTATTCAGATTTTTCCAAACATAAACCTGTCTCGAATTCGAATATTGGCAGAATTTACTTTCATCTGACCAAATTACAGACTGACAAAATTCATAATGTTTCCTCTCGATTTCTCTCGCCCAGTCCAGACGCCTGTTACTATTAACCTCTGAAATCATGGGCTTCTTTCTTGCAAATTTTCTTTGATAGCCTAGCTCTTTCAGAGTCTTTCTTACCGCATATAGCGACATTTTCATGCTGTTGGTGACATCTTTGACGATCCGACGACGGTTTCTGAGGACTTCCCTCTTAAGTGCCCTTTTCGTTCGCTCAGACACAATGCTTGGTCTTCCTGAACGTTGTTCCACACGACAATGGCCTTCTTCATTAAATTTATTGATAATATTATTAACAGTTTGATGCTTAACCTGGAAAAACCTAGCAATTTTTCTATTTGACTTGCCACACTGATGTCATCCTATTATTTGCCCTCGTTGAAATACACTAATTTCCTTACTTCCACGAACTTTCATTGCAAGATATAAGTCAACTATTGTTCATAGATGAGAGTAGCTTGATATTAACACGGTATTGTCTGAAAAGAAAGATGAGACTTTATTACACAAGCCAAAATTGCTGTAATCATGGGTGGTTAAAAACGTATCATAGCCCACTCTAGTGCAAGCCGTAGTTATGTCTAAACTCTGGACAATTTTTGTTATTTTTGACCTATAAGAACTTATATTCGACATTAAATAATTTAATAAGGGCTGACACGTCGTTAAATTAACCACCCCAATCTATCATAACAGCGGTGTTTGAACTCACTACATTTGGAAAATAGTAACGGAATTATCTATAGAAGTTCCCGATTTAAAACGATTGTACGATGGTTAACCGAATCAGAAAGCAAGAATACTATTATGAAGACGGGTGTTTCCATAAAAATCATTATAAGTTCGAGAAAGGGAGCCCTACATATAATAATAATAATAATAATAATAATAATAATAATAATGACGATTAATGAGTAAATTTCTCTCGATCACGGAGTTTATTATTGGTTGGAGAATTAATGTGTCGTCGAGAGCAAACAAAGGTATTGTTTCGACTCAGAATTGTTCTGTGTCAATTCAGGGCGCAAATGAAAGAAACGTTGAGAGTATAAGCATATGCTAGTTTTTTTTCGCTGGGGAAGTAGCGGGGTTGTCTAGACCTCCCCAACCCCGCCACTCTACTCTACCTCATAGATTGGTCAACACAATGTCCGCGTTGTGTGGCGGTCGGAGAACAGTAGCAGAGAAAAATAAAATCAATATCGATGTACGCAAATGAACCGCACCTTCTACATACTTTTTCATTTAATACTCTTTTTTCCTTCCATTTTAGCCAAAGCGATCAAACTTTGGTAACATCCGACATCGACAATGTGGGCGAATCGGTGCAAATCCCTTCACGGGAAAGAGTGTTTTATATATATATATATATATATATATATATATATATATATATATATATATATATATATATATATATATGTATATATATATATATATATAGATAGATAGATAGATAGATATAGATATAGATATATAGATATATATGGGGTTGGTGAGAATTGTAAGCAGGCCAGAATCGCTGGAGAATGGAACGTTTGCAATGTTCCATGGAGGACATAGTGCTTGTCGGATCACAAAATTTACTTGAACAGACTTGCACGGCGCAGGTGCATTGTGAGTAAACACAAGTAGCTGAACAAAGAAAAAACAAATATCAGCGCCATGTTTGAATTACTTAGGAATGCTAAAACTAAAACGGAGTTACAATCTTTCGTAGATTTTTTTTTATTTTATTGTGTCATTTTGTATTTTTTTCTTTTATGTATTTTTTCTTAACTGTTGTTTGTAAATCTGTTCTTTTTATGAATTTTTAAATGTTCTCTTCTTCGCTCTTTGTTTCCAATTGTCTATTTCTCGATTTCGTTTTTTCCTTTTTGTTTTTTTCTCTTTTACGCTATCTTTGTTAATTTCTGACTTTGTATGTTCTAAATTATTTATCTTTTTCTCTCTCTTATTTGTTATCACTTTTTCTTTCGTAGTTTCCCTTTTTTTCTTTTTCGTTTCTCTTTCTTTTATCTTTCTACTCTTTCTTTCCTTTTTGCTTTTACTTTCCCTGTTAATTATATTGTTTTTTTGTTTCTCTCATTATTTTACCTTTTTTGTTCATTGCATTTCTTCTTTCTCTTGTCTCTTTTCTTTCTTTCATTACTTCTAGATGTCTTTCTTTCTTTCTTTGCATTTTTTAAAATTATTTTCTATCTTTTTCACAGGTATTTTTTTTTTGTGACAGGGCTCATTTTCTTTTGTTGAACACCAAACAACGAATGCAGGATATGACACTGGTGAATTATAAAGATACTATTTTAAATCATTTTCGGAATCACCAATCGACGATTTATAACCATTACAAAGGCCAGTGGGCACATTAGTCGAAAGGTAATGGTCGAAGCAACAAAAAGTGGATAATAGTTCGAATACGTCATAGAATAACAAGAATAGTCATTCCCAGAATTCTAAGCAATATTAGAAACTGCCAAAGACAGTATCTACCGAATGTAATCATCGAAACACCAAAAATCATGTCGATACTCTCCAATTAATTATTTAATGAATGAAGAATAATCTGCAATGTTATTGATCTTTATCTGGCATCTCGGCTATTCCACTTTCCCACCGCCGTAATGTAGCATCTCTGTGCTTTTTTTTTTTAATAAATACTTTCATGGTAATTGTTCTTATGAAATTTTCTCGGTGTACCCTATACTTTATAAATTTAAGCTCAGTACTCGATTGAGGAAAAGGTTTCATCATTTTACCGCTGAAATTTGTAGACGTAACCGTAAGTTCTATGCTAATACTTTCTTCTACCGCGCTTTTCGCTAGTGGAACTCACTTCCGGCTTCATGCTTTCCATCCAACTTTGATCTTCAAAAATGTCAATGCAATGTCAATCGTTATCTACCGTCTTCTCCCTGACTCTTAATTTAAAAGGTAGGTGCGACGCTGAGATCTGAAGACGGACTGGGATAGCTTAGGATGCATTCCAAAAGCTGGGCAGAGTACTGCGAGACAGGCGGATTTCCTTGGTGACAAAGAAAAGAGCACTGGGCTGCTATGTGACATCTGTCCTCCTTTACGGCAGCGAATGTTGGCCGATTTCCTCAAAGATGAAGAGACTCGAGGCAGCGGAGATGTGGTTCTACATAAGGATGCTAAGTATACCATGGAGCGAGCGTGTGAGATAGCGGAGAGTTTGCAAACAAGGAGGAAGCTTATACTTAACATAAGGAAGAAGACGACGAAATTTATGGAACACGTAATGAGAAAAGAGGGCCTGGTGCTCACAGTTCGAACAGAAGGAAAAGAGACAAGGGAAATCAACGCATGACTTATCTGGCGGGCTTAAGCAAGTGGGTGACAGAAGGTGGTCTGGGAGAGTTGGCAGAGGCACGAAACTTACTACAAGGGATAGGGAGAAGTGAAAAGCTACGATCGCCTACGTTCTGAAGGTACACGGCGCATAAAAATAAAGAAAGACTAGATTTGCGACGAGGTCCCATTATTTTACAGTTAAAATTTGTAGATGTAACCGTAAGTTCTATGCTAATAGTTTTTCTATTCTGGCTTCTTGCTTTCCAATCAAGCTTGCTCATCAAAAATTTAAATGCAATGTCAATCGTTATCTTTTGTTTTATTAATTCCCGTTCTTTTATTTTTCTCTCTCCTCGGTGTTTTTCTGATATTCTCTAACACTCAGTAACGCCTTGCGTCTTAGTGGCTTTATTACCTTGTTTAGTGAAATGATTTTTTTTTTAAATCCATGTGGTAATAATAATATTTAAAGAAATATTTGTAAAGAGTATCAAGATGTGAGGAGTATTGCTGCCATCTCCGAAAGCCCCCACGCGGCCTCGTGGATGCTGAATTATTTTCCACCTTACAACCCCATTCCTACAAGCGAAGAGTCGCAAACCTCTTGCTACCCTATCGCTATTTCGATGGAAAAAACTTTTGATGAGCTACATAGCTTACTTCAAACAGTTCAGACCTTTACAACAGGTGGAATTATTCTCATTCCATTCGTATTCCACTGATAAGAAAGAATGTCCATTTAGACAGTTTCTTCAAGGGAGTTACTGCTTTTTGGGACAGACTTCTGAGAGGATGTTTCCTCGATCGCTACTATTCTACACGTAGGGTCAATCGTATTCTATCCCACATATCTTCATAATCTACAGCTCATACGTCCTCCTCCATCGTCTTAAATATTATGATTAAAACAATAAAAAGTAAGATTTTTATTCCCATAATTGATGGAATAATGAATTAATAATCTATATAATAAATGTGGATGTCAGTGTGTCAAACTTATTCAATTAAAGGGACACAAGTCTCTCACTGTCAATAGCTCAAGTTAGAGAAATATTGGATGCCTAAGTTTTCATTACTGCGATTGTTTTCGGTGATTTTTACGTGATTTTTGTTATACATGTTCACCGTAGTCTGAATGTAGAATCCAGCGCAGTAAGTAATTTGTTCAATGAAACAACACCAATATCTAGTAGCAGCGGTTCAGTAATTCTTAAGGTCTTCCATTACAGAGGTTGGCAGTGAATATTCGGAGAAAGTAGCAGAGCGTAGTTCAGTAGTTCTTCTGGTCATCGATATCAGAGGTCGGCAGTGAATATTCGGAGAGAAAACAAAATGGCCGCCTTTATACACGTCAGATTGAATATTTTATGTTTTCTGATTGATTAACCTTCTATTGGCGAACTATAAAATGAGTCAGCTCATTTTGGTTGGCTCACTAGTATATAGGGATCCAAAAAATCCTAACAATTTTTGGCGACAAATTTTTTTGTACGATAACAATTTCTATAATTTGGAAATAAATTTGGGAACAATTGAAATTAATTGCGAAATCCAGCGAAAGTCACTCATAAAATACGGAAAGTAAGGACCTTCGCATCTCAAACTGTTTTTAAATTAAGTGACGGCAGAAGAATTATTGTTGAACTTTTAAAAGGTAAGCTGAAATATTAATGCAATACCTAAAGGCAGCGATCAATTTTGAGTTCTTCTGTAGTTTATTGTTGCCTATCGCATACGCCAGCAGTATGCCTCACAAAAAGAAATCTCCGCCAACAGAGGACCAGATTGCAATCAAAAGAGCCAAGGCTGTACCGAGGAAAATAAAGTCCCGTGCAAATGAAGACCCAGATGAAACGGCAGCCAGTTTAAAATCCTGAGAATATGAAAATTCTTAAGGACTCTCAAACTCCTGAACAAGCCGAAGGCCCAATCAAGAGCCCTCCGCGGGAGCTAGCTTAAATGCAGTCCGATAGGGCGGATTTTAAGCTAGTTATAAATAAGGTAGAATATTAATTTCTTCATTTAAGAAATCCAGCCAATATTATGTGGTTAGACTATATATCACTTGAAATATAGTGATCAAAATAACAGAAATAAGGGTATGTTTTATTTATATTTCATTGTATAAAAAGTATGTGATATTTAACTACTTAAAATATTTGAAGTGACGTAGAAAACATTTTTGTTCCCATTATTTTGTATTAAGAATAGTAATTTTTTTCTATGAAAACGTTGTGTCGATTCTGGTGTCCCGCGATTTGCTCGGCTTGCTGAATCAAATCTTCAGTGCTACGTAGAATCCAGTGGTACGGAGAACATCTCACACCAGTCACCCTGCCACTCTCGACCGTCGTGTATTTTTACACGATGCTTTGTATTAATACAAGGCAAGAGAAGTTAACGCAAAAGAAAAGGTCGATGCAAGAACACTCACTAATGCAGCAGAAACGCTCATTTCCAGGTTGGCAAGATTTCAAAGCCTTCTCTCTGGCAGAAAACGCACAAGAATACAACAACGAAAGGGTGCTATGCTCATTATCTGTGCACATCAAAAGGATAGGGAAGGACCTATTCTGGCACAATACAAACGAATTGAGGGTCTGTACAGAGCCAACATCCGACGGGGCTGATTTTGCAGTGGGCCGGTCACGAGTACGCGGTCACCAAGAGAAAATGGATAGAGCAAGAGAAAATAATGGCTTGTTGGTTTGGATGGAAGCGAAAACATTCAAAAGAATTCAACTGACACTTTCGTCATTCGTAATTTATCCTTTCCTTTATGATATTTTATATTTACTGTGTTGGCAAAAAAAAAAAGTATGATAAAATGAGATGGAATAAATTGCGAAAAGCCTACTTGTGAGCAGAAACAAATATGTTTATTCGAGCGCCCTCGTTCCTAGTCAAATCAATGCGCGTGTTTGCAAAAAGGAGTAATTACATACGTAGTGTCTATCACCCCTGAGAATAAAAAAAAATATACTTAAAAATAACTTAAATTCTCTCATTTAAAAACTCCTGTTAATTTCGTAACATAGTTCTGGGAATTTGAGTGACAGTGGTTGTGAGTTCAGTCTATTTATTTAATACATTAATGACGGATTATCATTCCACTGTCCATATCTAGGTATGTCGTCTCTTATTTTTACTACTGTTGCGTTACTGATCTCCTGTTTTACTGATCTCCTGTTTCCACCGAGTCGAAGTACATACAACCCAACCCAGAGACTGAACTCACAATCACTATGTCACCAAATTCACGAACCAACGTGATAATAAACTAGGTCGCTGCAGTCGGGCAGTGTGTATTTGCACTCAGTGGAAACGGGCGATCAAGAACAGAACAGTACTATAATAAAGATAAGAATTAGACGATATCCCTAGACAGGCGCTGTGGAAAGAGAACAGTCTACCCTCGTAGATTAAATAAAACGTTCAGTTCAGAATTCCATCTAGGTTATACAGATCGATATTTAACTGAGGAAGGACGAAGTGCACAACGGCTGAAACATTCACTATTTACATTCCTCGGACTATCATCCTCATCTTTGTTGCCATATTTATCACAACGTTTCGGCCGTTGTACGCTCCAGCCTTCTTCAGGTGGTTGGAATGTCGAACTGAAGAAGGTCGGAGAGTACAACGTCCGAAACAACTATAATCAAAAAGTTAACCCCTAAACAGGGGTCAAAACATTAAGAAAATATTAAAATAACAGCAATACATTTTGTAAAAAAAAAAAAAAAAAATACCTCAATATATGTCTATATTTCTGAGATGAGGTATTATGTACACTATTTACATTATTGTCCTCATCTTTGTTGCCATATTTATTACAAAGTTTCGGCCGTTGTACGCTCCGGCCTTCTTCAGGTGGTTTGTGTGTCGAATTGAACCCTTTATTTCGCTCGCTGGGGTAGACTGTTCTAGTGCCACGTGACATGTCTAATGGCTGTTAGTTATCAGTTATCTTCTGTTAATTTCCCTCTCCAAATTCTCCACCACCTTAACCAGGTATTGAACTCACACCGTTTGGGTCCTGTCACTGGATCTAACTAACGCCTTTATCCACTGTACCATGTGTCCTAAAGAAGGCCGGAGCGTACAACGGCCGAAACGTTGTGATAGATATGGCAGCAAAGATGACAGTGATAGTCCGAGCAATGTAAATAGTGTACATAATACCTCATTTCAGGAATATAGACAGAGGCTGAAACGTTGTTTAAAAAGTAACAATGCTGAGGTTAATAGCCCGAATATGAATAGTGTAAATAGTTTTTTTTTTATGCTTATGTTGTATCGAGTGTTGTAGGTCTGGTAACTGTAATAGAAAAATAAAGATAAATGTATTTTGTATATGAAGACTGCCAAGAGGCATTGGCGTCGATGTTAGACTGTTAATGTAACCGTTTATTGATTCCCGTCCTGGGTATGACGATAAACTACATCCGCGTCCTGGGTAAGACGATAAACTACGTCCAACAGCAAGGCCTCTGATCAGGTGATTTTGAGGAGCTTGGAATCACCTCTTAATTGCTGGTGTTCCCTGACCCGGGGTGGTAGCACCTGCTAGGGTCCCAGCTATGGGCAAAGAGTTAACACCCAAACTTGGGTCAAAATACTAAGAAAGTGTAAAAATAGGTTTTAATACCAGAAATACTTTGTAAAAAAAAAAAAAAAATATTACCAGCAATACATTTTTTGAAAAAAACAAATATTACCAGCGAAGGAAAATTCATACCAGAAATAGATTTTTGAAGGAAAAAAATATTAACAGAAATAGATTTTGGGAAAAAATATTACCAAAGTTTTGTCGGCATTAAATAACCCGTTGAGGTTGATATGCCGTAAACCAAAGCAAACCAAACCGTTTATTGATTCATGATCTTTAACATTGGATTCTTTTAAGATCCTAACTCCTAATGGCAGGCAATAGAACATAAGTACGTTCCAACTATTTATAATATGTCTAAGAGTGTCAAATAGACATTTGTTTAGTTATAAATTTCACTTTTCATATTACATTTTCATCTTGATATTAAGCGTTGTTTGATTTGTCAGAACGTGCTGTCTCACAATCTCTCTCTCTCTCTCTCTTTCTCTCTCTCTCTTTCTCTCTCTCTCTCTTTCTCTCTCTCTCTTTCTTTCTCTCCCTTTCTCTCTCTCTCTCTTTCTCTTTCTCTCTTTCTCTCTCTCTCTTTCTCTTTCTTTCTCTCTCTTTCTCTCATTTTCTCTCTCTCTCTCTCTCTCTCTCTCTCTCTCTCTCTCTCTCTCTCTCTCTCTCTCTCTCTCTCTCTCTCTCCATACCAGAGCAGATCCAGGGGGAGATGTAAAGGATGCAATCCCTCCCACTAAAATTTCTGAGTAAAGTTTTTGAAGTTGCAAAGTAAATAATATGCTTGACATAGAAGACTGCTATAATATAACAGAATATCGTCTTTGATGGCGAATATCTTTGTTTGAATGTCCGTACACTATTTACATTATTCGGACTATTGTCCTCATCTTTGTAGCCATGTTTATCACAACGTTTCGGCCGTTGTACGCTACGGCCTTCTTCAGCTGGTTGGAATGTCAAACTGAAACCTTTATTTCGCTCACTGTGTTAGACTGTTCTAGTTCCACGTGCCATGTCTAATGGATGTAAGTTATCTCCTGTTAATTCCCCTCTGAAAGTTCTCCACTGCCTTAAACAGGTATTGAACTCACACTCGTTGGATCCTGTTAAATGTCCGTATAACCACCGTGAAGATGGCTTACGTGAGCCGAAAGCTTAGATCAAGGAACAGCATAGTAGAAATATCCAATGCTTGGACAATTTTTGTCTTTATTTTCTCCCGAAATTAAAGCATGTATACGAAGCTTAGACCGTCCCATGATAAAACATAATAGACATTTGTTGTCTGTTATATTTAACAATATATATTTGATTAATGATCTGCTACCCCAATACACTATATATATATATATGTGTGTGTGTGTGTGTGTGTGTGTGCGTGTGTGTGTGTATGTATAATAAACCAATACAAATCTCTAATGCAAACGCTTGAAAAACCTATTTTAAAAAAAGTATAATAAAATCCATATATGTCCTGCGTTCAACCTATTAGGGTCCAAGTTCTATATATTGTGTGTATTTGGGCAGCATTTTTTCATTGGACTATCATCACTGTCCTGTCCGTGTAATGCTTAATATATTGTAATTTAATAGCCTTCTTTGATAATGGCTTATGTAAGCCGAAAGCTTAGATAGTATTAAAAAATATGTATCAATATGGTGATTTTCATTCTTCGTTTAATGACAATGTTATTAAGCTTATCAGACGATATAAAAAGAATTTACATAAAATAAATAGACAACACTTGTCTATATTATTTAATGAAACATGCATCAATATATATATATATATATATATATATATATATATATGAAACCAGAATTTTGCAGAAAAGGACTCCGTTATGAGAAACCGTTTTAGTGTCATTATAACAATCGAGGATCCAAGCGGTGAGAACAAGCTGTGTCGACGAATATTTTGATTCGTATAAAATAATTTTGAATATCACGTGACTATCTTTGAGCATCTTGTTAATTCGGCATTGGAAGATGTAATAGAATAACCTACATATTCAAGGACGAATTAAAGAAGATGGAAAATAACCATATAAAGACCGTTTTACTGCTGTTTTTTGTTTGTTTTACAAATATATGAAAAATCCCGATCGATGACTTTGTGTCACGACTAGCCAAAAGCGTCGAAAATATTTGATCACACTTTTGTTTGTTAAGGAATTTTCGAGATAACCTCTGACGAACGGATTAGGAAATAGAATACAAGATTATCTGACTGAAGAAAACTCTGTTCACTAAAGAGCCAAAAATATTTACCCAAAAAGGCGAGTTGGGAAAGAAGTGAAAGCCCGATAGGTTTACAATAACATGCCCTATTGCCCATCTTGTTAAAAAAAGTTTTCAAAAACACAGAATTAATGAATGACCCTTTAAGGCTCCTCAGATATTTATCTAATAGAAAACTTGTGGCTGATTATTAAAAGAAACGTATGTAAAATGAAAAACTATTTTTCAAACAATGATGTCTGAAAAACTGTTATTGGTAATGTTAAGGATGAAACTTGAAAGAGGTGAAAGCCCGACAGGATTGCAACATCCATGTACTAGGAACTGTGCAAAAGTCTTGGTTTCGACCATGTAGGTAAATCGCATCATCATAATCCAACTTTTGTACGAGATGAGCCCAAATCCCAAAATATCAATTTTATCGAACTCTCCTTTCAAGCAAAAAGTCTCGGTCTTTTATTTTTAAATAAGTAAATTATAATCGGCTAGTTCCTGTGCGTACCTTTAAGACTTTTGAGATCATGGCTCTCCACAATTTCCTATCCTTTGCTGCTATTAATAAGGTTTACACTTTCGCCATCTGCCACTCGCTACGCTGCCATTCATTTACAAAAGGTCGTTAGGGATGTTTCTCGCTGATTTTCTCTGTTCTATTCTGTGAGTGTCATATTCTCCGAGCACTTTTTCTTTATTATGCGTCCTAGAAGTTTCAGTTGTCTCGTTCTAATTTTAAGTGCCGCGCCATTTTTATTTCCATTTTCCTTAAAACTTCCTTGTTTGTAATATGTTCAGTCTCTGATATTCTCAGTAGGCTTTCGTAAAACCACATTTCTTTTACCTCAATTGTCTTCTTCATCCGTGATCTTTTTTTTAATTTGGCGGCGTATAGCATCAGGAGATTTACTGATTTCTACGCATATTTATTTGCAGATGTGCGAGCAGTTTTAAATGATCTGATTTTAAGCTATCATTTTTATGGCCAAAGATCAATTTAAAACAGAGGTGGTGAATTAAATCTAGTTAAACAATTACTATGATACATAGCTCATTCAAAAGCCCTAGAAAAGTTAGACGCAGGGAACAATTTTCGTTGAGCTCAGATTCAGGGTTGCCAGATTATGCGAGGTTAAAAATATATATTAATATATTATACTAGCAATTAGCGTTGGTTTCATGGTTCAAGAGGTGTAACTATTATTTTCCTGTGGCCTCCAAAATTGCAGCTACCTTAAACTTTTAAGCTTGGTAAAAGTCGCCGCATAGTAATTTACGGTGTATACTCGTTCCCCCACGAGGACGAGATGTGACACAAGGTCTTTTGAAAGTGGTACACGAGCACGTGCACCGGGGCAGGGACAAAAATTGCCCACAGCCGCCGCAGCCGTCGGTTGCGCTGGCCTCGGTGCGAGCACCGATTCCTCCCTTTTGTGCGGCATCGGGCCGCTGTTCCCCAGGGCTGGGCTCCTCTCAGTATTATTTTCTCAGTTGCCCCTGAGCGTACTCTGTCCAAGGACAGAGACGAAACTGAGAGATGATAAATAATACGCATATAGTCATTTGCTCGCAAAAAGCTCCATATTTGTATTATATATTTGCTTCTAGGTAATATAACTCTTCAGGTTTAACTAATTTGCATATCGATTTAAAAAAAAGTTTATTTCATTAATTAACTGTCCTTTATTACTCTTCTTTTATTCGAGGATTGTTTTGATTTTCATATCAAAAATTGCTCTGTTTAGGAATATCGTCTTATATAGTGCAGAAAAGTGCTGGAAACTTGCATTTTACTTGGCATTCAACAAGTTGGTACATATATGTAAACTTTCCTTAACTATAACAAGCTAATTTATGAATGAAATGTCCATTTAAATTCTTTGTTTCAATGATTCCAAGTATTGAATATATCTTATTTTGCGAAGCGATACCGAGCGGTCGAAGCCTGCTAGTATTTTATATTTTCAGTATTATGCAAAAATTTTGAGATGCTGCAAGGAGATGCAAGCATGCACGTTCGAAATTCCGATCGAAACTTCCTATCTTCATGCTAATGACTGCATTGAAGGCATGAACCAAATATGGCTGCTCTTTGTTTTATCTTCTTATGCTTTTCCACTTAACATGCTAGGATTATGACCATACAACGTTGAAATAACTTTTCCCATAAGAACATCGAAATTAAGCAACGTCGAGCCTGTTGAGTGACTCTTAGGTTTTGCATTAGAGGTTGCGGGAATGAATTCACGCGACTGTCTCTTGAAGGCATCGGATTATACTGACCTATTCCTTTGGATGAATGAGATCATTTTGTCACATTTTGCAAACAGACAAGAACACGGCACCGCGTCCACCTCAAAGACGGAAACCCAGTTTATGATGAAGAATATAGTCTGATGCCAAGAAGTTATTTCAGAATCACAATAACATCATAGAAAATTATTAAACAAGCAATAATAACAGATTACAAGGCTAAAGACAAGGCCTGCGGTAATATCACGTTGAAACACCGGTTCCTGTTGTGTCAGCGAAATTAAGCAACGTTGAGCCTGATCAATATCTACGTGGGTGACCGCTTAATAATACCAGTTGCTGTAAGCTTGGATGTGCGGACGTCGTAATGGACAATGGCACGAAATTGTTTAATCAACAAAAAATACTTTATTGTGTATTCTAAACACAAAAATACTAGATAGTTCGTATTATATCTGACTTTCCTTAACTTCAATAATGGCTTCAATCTGCCTTGGAAGAGATGTATGCAAATTCTTTATTAATTTCGTGTGTATAAGTTTCCATTCTCTCTGGTTGGGCCCATATAATTTTTCAACAATGCATGGATTCTTTAAATGAAATCATCATCCCTCTAATTCTTTCCACATTTGCTCGATAATATTTATATCAAGGCTTTGTGTAGCCCAATCATTAAGACGTTAACATTTTAGTTCGCCAGATAGTGTTGAGACCGCCATGTTGAAAAATTTTCGCCGCCATTTAAATTAGGAATCAAGTGTTCCGTCAGCAATTCAATGTATTTGATACTATTTATTTTCCCGGTTACATCACGACCAAACACGGGTTCCCATAAGAACACCGAAGTTAATCAACGTCGAGCCTGGTCAGTACTTAGATGGGTGACCGCTTGTGAATATCAGGTGCTGTAAGCTTGGATGCGCAGGTGGTGTAATGGATAATGACTCGGAATTTTTAATCGGAGGACCGAATTTCAATTCCTGTTGGGTTCGTTATATTCACTTACGCGCAAATACCCTTGGGGAAGGTATGACTCCATCTCTTCTCCTTAGATGGGTGACCGCTTGTGAACATCAGGTGTGTAAGCTTGGATGGGCAGGTGGTGTAATGGATGACTCGGAATCGTTAATCGGAGAACTGAGTTTCAATTCCTGTAGGGTTCGTTATATTCACTTACGAGCAAATACCCTTGGGGAAGGTATGACTCCATCTCTTCTCACCCCCAGTTATGGATTAATTAGTAAAATTTCTATCACTAAACAATTATTATCTCGAAAAACAAATTCTTATCATCTAAAAATACTTTCTGGCTTAAATAACCGGCAAAAGGTTGATAAGCCGTAGAAAACGAATCAATCAAATATAGATTATCTACTCTGATATATATTATCATTTAGATTTATATATATTCTCTAGAATATAAATGTATATAATATTATATGGTTATTTAGTGAGGGATCAGTTTATATATATATATATTTTGATATAAATTGATCCCCCACTTTATATTCACAACATAATTTTTTTGGTTTATCAAATTCTGATTAGGTATGTATCTACACCTTCGGCCTTAACTATGCCCTAAATAGAAACTCTTATATCACTAAATCAGTATTATCTCTAAAAAATTAAAAAATGAAAATAAAAAATATATTGAAATCTAAAAATATTTTCTGGCTTTAAATAACTCGAATCGTGGTGATAAACCACTGAAAACGAATCAGTCAGTTAATCAATAAACATATTACAGCTGTTGACATACAAGTAACTTTAGTCCTGTTGGCAGTGTAGACGAGCGTGTTTTTTTTTTACCCGTTGTGATATGAACACGTGTGAAACTCTTGAAATAAAAAAGCCCACTACAAAAATGTGGCGAACTAGAGATGAGTCCAACCAAAAGAAAATGAAACAGGTAAACAAGAAACCGATTTACATATACAAAAATATGGTTTATAATAGATATAATTAGTGTGTGTATGTATGAATGTAGAGAATTTGTGTTTCAAGGCATGTTAGTACGTGTGCGTGTGTGTGTAATATTCATGGTGTCTTCCACAAGTGGGAAACGCGTATCTTCTGCGAGAGCTTACATGGTCTCAGAGTCCACTGAAAACGCAAGAAAGAGAGAGATAGAGAACGAAGCATTCTCAAGTATTTATAGTTTAGGGATAGCGTCACCTAGGAAGAGTTTGGACAATTACGAAATTAAGGAGGAGTTAACTCCGGTAGCAGTGCCGATTTTAAAATGATCTCATTTATTCATGCTGCCTCCTTCTGGAATAGATGTGCGCCTATGTTGAACTGCTCTCGATTCTTGTACTGGTTGAACTTTAATATTAAAACCTCCGCATTCTACAAATGATTAATATTGCTAACTTTATCTTAGTTTGTTTATGAACTAAAGGTTGTCTGAAATATACGCTTTTCAAAGAAGATTCGTTGCATTTTCTATTTCCTTTCAAATATTTTTTTTTTCAGATTTGTTTAAAATAGATGCTGACCGTTGCTCAACCAAGTCAAAAAATATGAGAAAAGAATTAAAACTGAAGAAAAATAAATGTAACAAATAGAAATATATAACTATTTTTACTTTAAGAAAACGACGAAAAACATTTAAAAGAAGTAACAATTTATTTCGTTTTTTTTTTGTTTTTTTTTTGACGGGGTAAAAATAGAGAGAAAAAGACTGATGAAAAAAAATGGCGGACATGATTTTTGATTGATTTGTCACTGCCAACTTGGTTTGCACTGAATGCACACTAGCCTATTTTACAGCGCTTTCATTTTAGACGCGTGTGTGAACGGGTTTTTATTTATCTGTTTTTTTAAAAGAATATTCTTCTTTTCTATTCAGAATTTCTTTGAATCCATTTTAGTCTCCAAACAGATTTCTAATTCATTCAATCGCTTATTGTACGGCGTTCATTTCTGTTTAACATTTATTAAATAGCGAAGTGGAGAAGCAAGAAAAAAAGTAGTAAAAACAAATATATTAGACACATTTTAAAAAAACCTTATTTTCGATATGATCCTAAATAAAAAAAAAATAATTTTATTACTGATAATTACGATATATAAATATAATAGTTTATAAAATTATACATAAAAAAATAATTATTATTAAAGACAACAAACATATTGTGTCGATTAATTTCACGGATCAACTCTTCCATATTACGAATGATCCTTCTCAGAAAAGGAGGGAATTCCATCAGTTCATAGAAAGGATCTTCGATCAAAGTTGTGTCTGAATATACCTGCTGCGTTCGAGAATGTTTCTCCTTAAATAATAAAAAAAATCGCAACACGTCTTACGTAGGATATACTACAACCATACTCACAGGGAGATTCACCTACCACCTATCGGAGCAGAGTGCTAATAATTAAAACATTAATAAGCATTATGGGAATCATGGCAACATTAGACAGTTACTGACGAAACATACTAGCAAAATCAGATTGTAAAAATAAACTAATGATCATTAAAGCTATAGTTATACATAAAAAAACAACCATCTATAAATAAAAACAATCTTAATTTAAGAGCCCACATCCTTAAAGTTCTATAGATAATAATATAATAAATTATTTACCCGCTTCCCCACGCAGCAATATGTGGCACAAGGCCGAGTTTTAAAATGGGGTATCCGAGCCCGTAGGCTCTGACAAAAATTCCCTACAGACCACATAAAAACGGACTCTGTTTCCCGAGACGAGACTCTGTCCTTCGGCAGAGCATCGTCTGGGGGATACACTCTGACATGTGCCAGGCAAGTATTATATAATAATATAATAAAAACAAAACAAAAATAAAAAACATAGACGTCACATTTTGCATACGTCACATTTTGCATACGTCACATTTTGCCTACGTCACAACAGTGTTTTTCTGCGTAACAACATTTACAATTTGTTTCTACCAACGCTGACGATGACATTAAAAGTCGAAAGCTTGGACCATATTTCTTCCTAAACGAACATCAAACATTTTTCTTTGACTGAATTTTCTTCTTGTCTGGGAATTTATTATTCGTAATTCAGAAAAGTTTATCAGTAAAATCGACACAAAATGGCCGTTGTCTTTAATAATACTTTTCTTAAAGTCCATTTGCTGCCTACATACACAGAACACAGAACACCACACACACACACACACACACACACACACACACACATATACATATATATATATATATATATATATATATATATATATATATATATGTATGTGTATATATGTATGTATTTATGTATGTATTTAGGAAAAAGACAATAGGAAAATTGTTGATTTAGCCAACGCGTTTCGTCCAATGTGTACTTTTTCAAGGCAAAAGAGGAAATGAATTTGTTGAAATAAAGTATCTATGAACAACAGATAAAATGTCGTTAGCAACTAGAATAATTTAGAAAAGCTATTGTATATTCATATGGTCAACTGAAACATTACGTCAATTACTTTATTTTTGAAGAGAATATTATCACGTGTAGAAATATTGTTTGCATTGTTGTTCTCTCGGATCCAACCGTTTTCTTTTGATTTCTTGATATATTTGTCGCGTACGTTGGTTTGGGAGGGCAGTGATTCTGTTAGGAAAGGTGATATTGGGGGGAAAATCCCTGGACGTAGATTAATATTTGGATAATATTCAATGGAGACACTCTCGAGGATTTTCTTTCTGGGTGAATTATTTTCTTTTTTATGAGTGTAGCATTTGTAAAATCAAGATAGTGGTTGAATTTATTTCTATGTATGACTCGTGCATTTGTTAAATTGTTATTTATGAGGTTTCTTTTGCGCTAATAGATGCGTTTTTAAAAAGTAAAAATACAAAATGCATTATATATATATATATATATATATATATATATATT
The DNA here is from genome assembly GCA_964036315.1 of Acanthosepion esculentum. Lineage (NCBI taxonomy): Eukaryota > Metazoa > Mollusca > Cephalopoda > Sepiida > Sepiidae > Acanthosepion > Acanthosepion esculentum. The sequence continues at coordinate 73,713,697 of OZ038488.1, forward strand.
TCTCAGAATTAACCTGTAGAAAAAGACAATATATATATATATATATATATATATATATATATATATATATATATATATATATATATATATATATATATATATTTACGGTGACGTGCCAAAAGATATGGTTAAGCAGTGTGTGAAGGTAATGGTAGGTATCGCCATCGTACATTGTCGTCGTGGCATATCTATATCAGTCGGATGCTTACAAAAATATTGTATCGTATAAACGGTAGAAAACAACGTCGAATACTGTAAGCATGAAAATAAACAATCCGGTATTCATAAGATGTAATTCAAATTTAGGAGCAAACATTCTAAATTTCCACTATGTCTAGATTGAAAACGAAATAATTGATAGAGCACAATAGCAAAAATCATTGAAAAACGCATAGGAAAACCGAACGTACTCAGACATGGAAAAAAAATTATATATAAATCTATAATGGAAACCCCCAAAATATTCTAAATTATAGAAAAAAACTAAATAAATAAAAAATACATAGCGAAGAATTCAGTTGTCTTTAGCCGAATATTTACAAGGGAAAGACTCCGGACTAAACACACACAATAATCACCGGGTGTAACAGCAAATTTGTCCAAATCGTATAACAACATAATTGTTCATCCAAAGAAATGTTTAATATCTAAAAAAAAAAAAAAAACACTAAACTAATTGAGTTTCTTTTTTCCAGATTTTCAGATAGGTTGTTTAGCCATTTTGATACCATTTGCCGTAAGAAACACTGAAAACCTCGCTAGAAAGAGAACAGGTTAAAATCGTTTTGTGTCAGAATTGCTGTTTCAATAACTGAGCAATGTTCAGAGGAAAATATAATTCAGGCCTTCAGTAATAGTACCAAAGTTCATACTCTGACTTCCGTCTTCAAAGTCCATTCACGAACCATCAAGTGAACGATAAATAAGTTAAAAAAAATGGGAACAGTAGAGAGGAAAACTGGATCAGGAGGTCACAACAGGAAGAGGGATCATCATTTCAAGTTAGAGTTAAAGAGATCAATTAGAAAAGATCCAACTCAATCCATAACACGTTTGGCACATGAGATGGAGGTTTCAGCTATGACAGTCCAAGGAGCAGTGAAAAAAGACTTGAAAATGAAATCGTACATGAAACCTGTGAGGTAACTTTTACTCCAGGACAGAAGGTTAGAGAGAGCGAAGATCAACTTAAATACATTGGAAGATGATCCTGGAATAACATATATATATATATATATATATATATATATATATATATATATATATATATATATATATATATATGAACTTTATTTCAATACTTCATGAGCTTCAAATCCTTATGTATGATAAATTAACAATGAACATGTGATTTTCCTTTATGACCAATTCCATTACGATGATTCTGTTAAGCTTGAAGAGTAATTATATATTCTTAATGCGGTAAGTAGTGTCCAATTGTGTTATAAAAATCTCAGAGAATTCTTATAAGATATTTTTCTAATCATTTCTAAGAATTCAACTGTTCAGGGCCTAATCTAACGTTTGGACAATTTTGCTGTTACACGATTTGGACAATTTTGTTGTTACGCCCGGTATATACATATTAAAACACTTCTAATGACAGTTGCACATGACGTCACCGTAGACTATTTCGAACTTTAATTTTTCTAAAGAATACTATAATGTTGACAAAGGAATTGTGCCTACGACAACGAACACCACATTTATTGTAGTTTTAAGTTTAAAAATTATGAGGTCAATTAATATTTATATATATATATATATATATATATATATATATATATATATATATATATATATATATATATATATATATATATATATATATATATATGATATTTCTGATCTGGTCCGATCTTTCGTCAGAATTAAATTAAATAACTTTTTTTTTCTCCACATTTGTTCTTGAACATCAAACAGTTTATACAGCATTTCGTTCAAAATAAACAGCACCTAAATTTGTAAACTGGAAAAATACAATTAAAGACAGAACTTCTCGGATGTTTTTTAATCAAACGGTTTTTGGATGAATACATGCTTACTCAATCTACCTTGAGTGGGAAAGACACAAATAGAAAAGCGGACATTTATAAAAAAATAACTCTTGATATGCAGACCTACACCTAAATACTGTATAGTCGGGTTAATAATAATTAAATACTGATAAATTAATTTACAGTAAGTACATTTTTTAATTTAAAAATTATATATATATGTGTGTGTGTATGTGTGCGTGTGTGTGTGTTTTATGTTTGTGTATTTGCGTGTGTGTGTATATATATATATATATATGTGCTTTTTATATATACATATATATATATGTTTTTATGCATGTATATATGTATATTTAGGCAGCATATTTTCATTTAAACGTGTTTGATAGATAAATTGTTTAAAACACTTAAAAACAATATATTAATACACGTAATTATAATTGTTATTAGAATTTACATAAATTAAATTACCTCCCTTACAGAGCAGTAACATTTTTTGAATTTAAGAGCGTCTATACTAACGCATTTTTATAACTTAGATTAATCTTGTCTTAGCAATTAACTATATATATATATATATATATATATATATATATATATATATATATATATAATAATTAATTGCCTGACGATTGCATCTAGCATGAAACAGACTGTTGCCTCTAAGTGTTGACTTCTATGTTCACTTTTATATTTATATATATATACATATACATATATATATTTGTGTGTGTGTATGTGTGTGTGTGTGTGTATACTCTAAAATTCATTTAAGATACTAAAATCTTCCAAGAACATGCGATGAATTGCGCAAAGGTCACGCTTACTGCTCGGAAAAGGAAAAATAATTGATCCATCAGTCCATCAATTTACATGTGATGAATTCGGTGGAGTATTCCTCCCAATGCAGGTCTCTTTAGCCACAAGAAGAGTTTTATTTTTAGACCATTCACAAATTATGAACAGTACTGCTCTGGAAATCACGACTTTGATGTCTTGGAGTACTTGCAAAAATGGCTCTGGTCTAACCATGTCTGAGGAATTTCCCTGTTCATGCTGAGCAGACGTTACAAATCAGGCCAAGCCCTGTTGTTTTCAGGAGAACAAAAAACATAGATCAGTTAACAGTCTTCTCGACAAACTTTTCATATATCCCTGTCTCTGTGTGTTTTGAAACGATGATTGTAGATTTAAAAACATTTCATGTTTTCTTTTTCACTCATGTATTAAGAAGACAAACCTTTCGTTTAAATACAAAATGGCCGAATGTTTACTCAAGTATAAACTATTAACTACTTATGAATTTCTCACTAAAAGCTTTATATTCGACATTAACTAACAAAATATGGATTTATATATCGTTATATTAAACAGCTTAACCATACAGCAATTTTTTATTAGCATATACTATTTGTTATGGCTTTTGTTATTGCATTCTACAAGTCCGAGATCTGTCGTCTGCTATCAGTTAATTTTACTTGTCAAAGTCGTACTATCTGTATCTATATTATATTTATTTCGAGATAAAACCAGCAGTATTCCGTGTCTAGGATTAATTCTTGGAATTCTTTCATTATTTTTCTCTTTCTATTTTTTTTTCTTTTAATTTTTAATCATTTTTATTTCCAGACACGGCGGAAAGTTGCCTAAAGAAGAACGACCATTTTTTTGTTGTTGTTGTTCAGAACGCTTTTATTTGTAGACTTTCTTAAACAAAATGTTTTTGGTCTTTTTTTAATTTTTTAATTTCTTCCTCGGTAGTACCTAAATGGAATCGACTTTACAGAAGTCGATTATGATACAACACTTACACCTGCTTTTACTTTTCCCTACAAAGCATCGCAAAGCCTAAAGAATGAAAGAATAGACGCGTTCTGTGAATACCGGAATATTATATTGAGCAAAAGGATGCATACAATAAGTACAATGGTCTTCAAAAGGTCCTATAATATTAATATTGATAAGAGCGACAAAAGCCGTACTGTTAACTTCATATTAATAATAATAATGATCTTAATAATAATAATAATAGTGGTGTGTAGACATATAGAGTGGCAAACGGACGAATAAAATCGATGTTTATTCTTTTCTTAATGTCTCAGCCATTTTTTTATTATCTTCATTTAAATATGACTTCCTTCTCTTTCAAATTAATCTTTTTGAGAGTCAGACATTTTCTTTTAATTTCATCCGTAATTTCTTTAGCTTCTAGACAGCGGGTTTTCAGTGCGTGATTTCTACAGTTTGTTGTTGTTTTTTTTTTATCTCTGTTATTTTAATATGTCGTTTCCTCTTTTATTTAAAGCCTGAATCTTCTCCAGCGCCTGTCCTGCAATAAGAGTGAAAATCATAAATGCTAAATCAGATAAACAGCTTATGCACGCGGAGGATCGGACAGCCTTTAGAGAAAAGACTAAAAATGAAGTAAGCTCATAAAAACCATCCACACACGTATAATATACATATTGAAGTATTATTTCTGGAACGTTCCTGAGGAGCTATTTCCATTTAGGACAGTGGGCGATTATAGCTCTCCATCTCCCTTATAGTTGTAAGCAACATTTAACTCTTTATCCTTGTCTCGTATCATTGCCCTGTCATGTGTTTACACAAATTCATTAGTTACGTTACCCGTTGTCTACTCCTTCTACGCCCGCCTTCAATATGTCCTGTGAGTGTTGAATTTTCCAAGCACTCTTTCTTCATTTTGTAGATGAGGAGGTGGTGTAATGAATAGTGGCTCGGAATGAGAAGTCGGGAAGCAGTGTTCGAAATCCAGTCCGGTTCCTTACATTCGTTTACGTGCAAAAGCGCATGGGGAAGGCATGGAATGATTTCCCCTCTAACAGCTATGGGTTAAATCAGTGTTTGTCAACCCATTTAAAAAAAAAGGGATACATAGGAGCAAATGAAAATGTCATGACACACTTAGCAACATTTTTCTAAGGTATACATTTAAATGTTATGATATAAAATCATAGATTTTTTAAAAATATACACACACAAATATGAACTTTATTCCAATGTTTCTATTCAACTATTTGTTCAGCTTATTTAGTTTGAAACCTATGCCTGGCGTCTTTTAGCGATTTCTTCAATGTTTGCTTAAATGTGCGATAATTAGACCGTCATTTCTTCTTCAGTTGAGAGTAGTATTTCTTGCTTCGTATTTTGTATGTTATTTAGGGCTGGGAAGCCTAATTCACATAAATAAGAAGTAGAACATTGAAATAAAACTGACAAAGCCTTTTTAGCTAATCTGGTCGACGGCTCCCACTCGTATCGGGATCGTCATCATCTTTCCTTTTTCTCTTTCTCTCCTCTGGTGGCCCTGTTGGAAAAGGCTCTGAAGGTCCAGTCTACTCTTGAGGAAAATATAAGATCGCTGCTAGACTTGAAGAAGAGTGATAGAAAGCGAAGTCAAAGAGCGTTTGATGAAGCCATTCACGTGAATTTGATTTTGGTGGAAAACTCTGAGCGACGCTGAAGCCCACGTACTTATACAGAAGCGTCTCCCTCGCGGCGCATTGTGGATTGAGAAAGGCGAGATCTGGCGAAAAATCGTTCCATCGGGCTGTCGGATGCTTTTTTTTCTGTCAAAGTCCGCCTTGTTTACGCCAGCCCGATTGGCGCTGCCGTCTTCATCAGGTTTGGTCGTTCAAATCGTGTAGAATCTGTAGGTCTTTGCCTATTCAACTGTTGGGGGCTTCGGTGGAGGGGATGGTCGCGTTCAGTCTTGTGCCTCCTACTTGACCGTACCTATATGGTGGCGCCAAAGGAATGAAAACTTCAAACGGATCACTTACCATGTCAATGAACGACCATATATACTGTACGACATACAAGGCGAAACAGCAAATTTGTTCAAAACTTATAACAGTATAATCATCCATCCCACAAAATATTAATAACCAAGAAAAAAAAATAAACTAATGGAGTTTCTTTTTTCAGGATTACAGATAAAATGTTTAGCCACCTTGGCACCATTTGTCGTAAGAATCACTGAAAAATCCTTTATATTCAGTTATAAAGAGAACAGGTTAAAATCGTTGTGTCAAAGCCACTGTCTTATTAACTGAGCAATGGTGGGCGAAATGATCATTTAGGCCTTCAGTAATGGTACCAACATTCATACTCTGACTTCCATCTTCAAATTTCATTCATGGCCCATCAAGAGAACGGTGAATAAGTTTTTAAAAAAAGAGTGAAGAGTAGAGAGGAAAACGGGAACAGGATGTCAAACAGGAAGAGGGATCACCATTTCAAGTTAGAGCTGAAGAGATTAACTAGGAAAAGATCCAACTCAATTCGTAAGACGTTTTGCACACGAGAGATGATTTTTAGCTATGACAATCCAAGGAGCAGTGAAAAAAGACTTGAAAATAGAATCGTACATTAAACATGTGAGGCAGCTTGTTAGAAATTTAGAAGGTTAGAAATAGCGAAGATCATCTTGAATAAGTTTGAAAATAATCCTGGAATAATGTGTGTGTGCACATATATATATATATATATATATATATATATATATATATATATATATATATATATATATATATATATATATTTGAAATTTAGTTCAATACTTCATGAGCTTCCGATTCTTAGCTATGGTTACTTAATGATGATGTCACTTTCGTTTATCATCGAATTCATACGATTCTTTTCTTAATCTAGGAGTGTAATTATACATTGTTATTGCTCAAAGTAGAGTACAATAGTGTTATAAAAACCTCGAAGAATTCCAGTAAGATAACTTTAATTATTTCGAACTTACTACGGTTCAGAGCTTAATTTAACTATTGGACAATTTTGCTGTTACATGATATGGACAATTCTGTTGTTACGCCCGGTATATATAAATCACAGGGTGCCGTGGTGGAGGAGTTCAAACACTATAATCTAATACCTTGACCCTTTGCATTTAGGTCCCACCCTTTTAGATTTGTCATAGCTAAATGCAACCGCCACGTCTACACGAACAGTTTCTTTTCTCGCACTTCCCACATGTGGAACTCCCTTCTGTTAACTTGATTCCCTGATAACTACTATCTTCAAGAATTTAAATGCAACTTCTGTCACCATCTTCTGTCTTCGTGAATTCCGTTCATCTTTTTTTCCTTTCCTCAATCCTCCCTATGCTTTACTTTCACTTTCAGGCCCTGTAACCCCCCCCCCACTGCGCAATGGTGACTTCCCCGCTTTGTTTGTTGTGGAAAAAAAGAATTCTCGTTCAAATGATCTCAAATTTTAACAGCATGTGTAGAGACAACTCACAATTCTATGCTTGATTTTTTTTTCTTTCAAGTATAGAAAAGGCGTTTTGTGTGTTTCGAGTATACTCGAACATAATCGAACAAGACTGTGCAGCATGCATATGTGAGAGAATTCGGTAAAAATGCAGCAAATGCAACGCTGTTACCCAAAACATACTGCAGCGACTTTAGGAAGAGCGGGGCTACCGATTTTGCGGTGCGCATATCGAAAACTTGTGAAATCTTTTTTTGAAATCTAGTGTCCTATCGGCTGGGGCTTCAGAATAAGCTGACTGCACCACTGCAGACGGTAAAGATACCCCCTCCAAAATGAGGCGTCCTGGATATGATGACAAATTGCATCCAGAAGCAAGGCCGTTGATCAGAAGGTTTTGGGAAGTCTGGAACCAACTCTTCATTGCTAGTAATCCCTTGTCCACTCTGAACCGGGGTGGTAAAACCTGTTAGGGTCCAAACTATGGGCAAATAGGTAACCCCCAAACTAGGGTAAAAACACTATGAAAGTGTAAAAATAGGTTTTTTACCACCAATACATTTTTTGAAAAAAAATTATTACCAGAAATACATTTTTGGAAAATAATTACCAGTAATATATTTTTGGAAGAAAAAATAATAGTAGCAATAAAAATATTGTCGGCATTAAATAACCCATTGAATTTAATATCCCACAAAATAGACCAAACCAAATCAAACCAAACCAAACCAAACCGAAACCTGAACTGCAAACTGATTTCTTACAAAGAATACATATTCTAATCATATGAAACTATCCTAAAAATATTGTTGGCATTAAATAACCCACTGATGTTGATATGCGACAAAGCAAACCAAATCAAAAAGAAACATGACCTACAAACTGATTTCTTACAAAGAATACATATTCTAATCATACGAACCTATCCTAACAATCTTGTCGGTATTAAATAACCCATCGAGGCTGATATGCCGTAAAACAAAACAAACCAAACCAAACCAAACCAAACCAAATCAAACGATACCATCATGAAATCCGCATACCTCTGAATTTCTATTTCAAATTTTGGTGAATAAATCTTATTTTCTGTCTGAATTTCTGGGACGAGTGGTTATCATTTACATTTGGATTATTGTCCTCATCTTTGTTGTTATCACAACGTTTCGGTCGTTGTGCCCTTCGGCCTTCCCCAGGTATATATCGATCTGGGAAACCCTTTATTTAATCTACTGGGGTAGCCTCTTCTCCTGCCATTGTTTCCGTCGAGAGATATCGTTTATTTTGAACAGTGTTTATTTGCACTCAGTAAAAACAGGCGGGAAATAACTAAACAGTACTAAATAAAAATAAAACTAGACGATATTTCTAGACACGAGACGTGGAACGAGGGCAGTCTAATCCTATAGATTAAATAAAGGCTTCCGTTCAGAAATCCCTGTAGCTTACCCTGGGGAAGGCCGGAGGGCACCACGGCCAAAACGTTGTGATAACAACAACAAAGATGAGGAAATAATCCTAATATAAATATTGTAAACAAATCTTATTTTGCTCTACAATAAGCCAGTTTTTTTTTCGTTTGCCTCGTTATTGTAGTTACTGAGACATTTACGACTCAAATGATATAAATTTGATAAGGATAAACTAATCTTAGAATTGAGAAATAAAGATGTACGTAAATGTAATCAATTTGCTAGAGGATCCTCTTCAAACAGAAACAGAATCTCGTGTTTTATTCGTCCAACGTAAGGACATTTTATATTCTTGCGCATGCGTATATTTAAATGTAAGGCTATGTCTCCATAAGGTAGATATACTTTGCGCTTTAACAGCTGATCGGAAAGTTAATTTAATAGGGGTTCAGATTAAGGAATAAATGCTAGCCTGCCTCATGGTTTGGTTATTATCATATTACCCATAGGTGTGCGACGTTTGCCTTCTCCCTTTCCTCCATTCTGTATCCTTTCACTTTTCTATTTGCCTCTTTTTTTCTTCCGTCATTCCGTCCACTTTTTTTCTTTACGTTCTTAGCTTCTTTCTATCTATCTCTCTTTCTTTCTCTGTTTCTTTTCTTTTTCATTTCCTAATTTCCTTGTTTATTCCCTTCCATTTTTTTCCATCCTTATTTTCATATTTCATTTTTCCTTCATTCCTTCCTTTACGTAGTTCCTTTATTTTTCTCTCGGTTATTCCCTCTTTTCTCTTTCACTCTTCGCTCTTTCCCAGTTTCATTCATTTCTCCTTTCCAACATTCTTTTTCTTCCTCTTTTCATTCCTCTCTTCAAATTCTAACTTCATTCTTTCAACCTTCAAATGCTTATTCATTCCTTTCATCGCCCCTCCTTCTTTGGAAAGCAAAAGTGGGCTACATAGTTAATCAGAAAAGAAAATAATGGCACACATCGTATGTTCGTTTGTGTCTGAATTCCTGGGATGACGAGTTATCATTATTTACATTATTCACATTCGGACTATTTTCCTCTTTTTCGTTGTTATTATGACAACGTTTCGACTATTCTGCCATCCGGCCATCGTCAGGTGCTTGTCGATCCAGGTGACCTTCAATGAATTTTGAACTTGAGCCGTTATTAATCAGGGGTAGATTGATCTCGTTCCCCTGTCCATGCCTTGGGATATCTCGTCTTGTTTGCATGTAGTACTGATCAGTTGTTGTTTCCTACTGTTTCCATTGTCTAAGTCTTCACTAACCAGCCTAAGGATTAATCTCACGGTTATTATGTCAGAAAAGTCGCGAACCGACACTTTAATCCACTAGGTTATTATACATGGACACTGAAACGGGAATAACATCACCCCTTGATTGAATAAAGGGTTCAGTTCAAAATTCCCTGATTGATATGCACAAGGAAGTCCGTTGTGATAATAACGACAAAAGTGAGGACAGTTGTCCGATTGCAGATAGGGTCACTGATGAAAATATCAACTTTTCACACTGTCAAAACCAAAATATAAGAAAGTAAATATTAGAAAGAGCTATAACATTTAGTAGATTCAGAAGTCTAATTTCTTAAGCAAAAGCCATTCTAAGAAAAAGATTTAAACCAACAGTAACTGTTACTGTTAACTCAATAGATACCAAATGTTTGCTGCGTTATTTTCACCATTATCATGACTATTTGCCTTCCTCTTTCTTTACCTCCCCTTTTTAAATTTTTCCATTCTTCTTCGATCACCAACTCCTTCCTTTTTCCTAAACTTCTTACACTGCTTTTATTCTTTCTTTCTATTTCTCTTTCTTTCTTTCTTTCTTTCTTTTTTGTCTGTCTTTCTGTTTTCTCTTTGTTTGTTCCAATTCTTTTCTCGTTGCTCCTCTTCTCTTCTCTTTCATTCGTTCATTTATTCTTTCTTTCTTTCTTTCTTTCTTTTTTTCTTAATTTCTTTTTTACTTTCTTTCTGTTCTCTTTGCTTTATCAGTTTCTTTTTCCTTCCTTTCTTTATTTCCTTACCATTCATGAACTTTTTCTTTCTTTCTTTCTTTCTTTCTTTCTTTCTTTCTTTCTTTCTTTGTGTTTTCTTTCTTTCTTTATTCCAATTCTTTTCTCGTTGCTCCCCTTCTCTTCTCTTTCATTCGTTCATTTATTTTTTCTTTCTTTCTTTTTTCTTTTTTTTTTTTCTCAATTTCTTTCTTACTTTCTTTCCGTTCTCTTTGTTTTATCAGTTTCTTTTTCCTTCCTTCCTTCCTTCCTTTCTTTATTTCCTTACCATTCATGAACTTTTTCTTTCTTTCTTTCTTTCTTTCTATTCCTTTTCTCCCTGTTCTCTTCTATTTTCTTTCCTTCTCATCACTTTCTTTCTTTCTCTTTCTTTCTTTCTTTCTTTACTTATTTCTTTCTTTTCTCTTTTTTACATGATATATTTTCTGCTTTCGCTTGTTTCTCCTTTCATTTCAGCTTTCATTTGACATTTGTATGTCAACGCCTCTTACCCTCTCTGCATTCATATTTTTCCATTTGTTTATTCAATTTTATACGTCCCCTCTGTCTCTCTCATTCTTTCTTCATTTCTTTTGTCTTTCTTCCTTTCACGAGTCATTCATCTATTTATTTCTAATTTCTTTTCAACATAAAAAACAACTTTTCTTTAAATTCATTGGCCCGTCACCTTTGAATCTCGATTTTCAACTCCGTCGTTGAGAAAACCTCACAAGAAAAGTTTTATATGAAACCTTTATGCATTTGAATCCCATCAGGCCATTGTTTATCAAATTATGATGTGAATATGCATACGTAATGAATTTTCGTCTATTTCCATTCATGTAAATTGCCTGTTCAACTTGAAGTATTTTTATGAATCATAAGCGTCACTCTCGAATCATGCATCAGTTCCCATGATCGCAAATATATTCATAATTAAAGACGTGTGTTTATAGATGGGAAAATCTTCATGTTTTATGGGTACAGATGGAGAAAAAAGATGTCGTTAGTACAATATTTCAAATGTAAAGGTAGGAAAACTAGCCTGCTTTTTTTTTTTATTTGGGTTCGAATGGCGATGACGGCAGAGCTGGGTTGCAATATAGAAACTGCCACCACGCATACACACAGACACATGCAAGTACTATCTAAAATTCGAAATACAGGTCGAACACACCTTTCAGCTGTCAATGTTTCCCGAGTTCTGACAAATATTCTCCGCATCTCTCAAATAAAGAAAAACCGTAATTTTTATCAGTATCTATCTTTTTAGAAAATCTACATTTTGGCTTAAGTTTACTAAACATCTGTGTTCTGCCTGGCATATATATATATATATATATATATATATATATATATATATATATATATCGAAAACACGATCCAATTTATCCGACCTAAAAATTCAAGAATAACTTTTTGAATTTGTAGGTCTGATGAATTAGATCGTGATTCCAGTGTAATAAATTATAACCATGGAATATTAGTGTTTGAGTCATATATATATATGTTATGAAACGGACTAAGTGCGACAATTATTTTAATATATTTGCTGTTTATACCTTATTTTTAATTATTTAAGTAAATGCTCTGTTTATAATAAATTATAGATGAGAAAATCTTGAAGTTTTATGGGGACAGATGAAGAAAATGATGTCGTTAGTACAATATTTCAAGTGCAAAGGTAGGAAAATTAGCCTGATGTTTTATTCGGCGTCGAATGCCGATGTCGGCAGAACTAATCTGCCAATATACAACCCCCCCGCACACAGATGAAAGTACTATATAAAAATCGAAATTCAGATTTAACACACTTTTCAGCTGTCAATGTTTCCCGAGTCACGCAAGATATTCCCTGCATCTCGCAAATAACAAAAAAATCTATTTTTTGTTTTTATCAGTATCTATCTTTATGGAAAAAATCACATTTTGCCTTAAGTTGTGTTCGGCCTGCCATATATATATATATATATATATATATATATATATATATATATATATATATATATATATATATAATAAAATGGACTAAGTCCGACAATTATCTTAATATATTTACTCTTTCTACGTTAATTTTAAAGATACAATTATTTAAGTAAACGCTCTGTTTATAATAAACAGTATTAATTACATTTAGCGGCCTGAATGCACGAGAAATTTCGTAAAAATATGTATCTCCCGACAGGAATCAAACATGCATCCTACACGGAACCGGTATATAGCCTGACGTGCTATACCATTTCTCTACAGAGGAAGCGAATAGTTAGCAACGTCAAATTACTGTTTTTAAACAACAAATTTCCCACGATCTTTTCTCGAACGCTCATATCTGCTTGAAGCGTATCTTAACGTAAATAAACGACAACATATATTATGAAAGTCCGGCAATTATTTTAATATATTTACTGTTTATACGTTATATTCATAGATACAATTATTTAAGTAAAAGCTCTGTTTATAATAAACATTATTAATTACATTTACCGACCTGAATATCTGAGAAACTACCAAACTTGCTAACCATGTGTGGAATTTAAAAGAGAAAACACCAGGTATCCGATTGTAAGGTGAAAAAAATTTTAAAAGGCAAAGCCTTACAATAACCACAACAATATTTGCAACCACTGCCAACAGGAAAAATTAGCAATTATGACATGTTCGGATCCAAAGAACATTTTGAACCAGAAATCCGAAGATTTAAGTCCTTGCTTTCATATTAACTAATTCCCCTTAAGCACATATGATGCTGGGTAAAAAATGTAATATACATTTCAATTAACCACCCTCCACCGATACATTTACAACACCCTTGCTTTCCTTCTCTCCCCCCTTCTTATTCCACTCCTTCCTTCTTCATATCCTCCTCCTCCCTTTCTATTTCATCCAACGTTGTGCGTTTGTATATTTATTTTTGAAAATAATAATATAACATTCATTAGTTTAAAAATAATAAAGCGTTAAGAGGTCATTTGATAAAAATCGCTTGAGGATATCGTAAGCTGGAAACCAAGGGGGGGATTCAACTAACCTCCTTATTTTAAAAGTATATATATCTGTGTGTGTGTGTGTGTGTGTGTGTGTGTGTGTGTGTGTGTGTGTGTGTGTCATATAGGAAGAGAATGAGTAACTACCGACAACAGGGTTCGAGGGTGACACTCTGTACTTATGAATATATATTACGACAGGTGTATAAATAGCGGTATCAGGCTACTGACTGGGGTGATTACTGAGTGACTATTGAGTGGAACTATTCAGTCGAATTAGTGTGAATTATTGTATCTCGATGAATTGGGTTTTGATTTCGAATTTACCGGATTTTAAGCCGATCCACGCTACCAACAAGGTATTCACTGAAATGGTTAATTATCTTTGACTTTTATTTCTTTGTACTTGTTGCGGCTGCAATTAAATACAGTTTTATTTATCCACTGAAGTCTTGAGTTATACTTAATTATTAAAGACTACCTTACGTCCCAAAAATATTAAATAAAATATTTATAACATTCAACAATCAGTAAACATAGAAATGCAGTCAATACATGTAAATGCAGTCAACAAAAAATGCAAGCAGATGGCATTAGCAGCTTAAAACATAATTCAAAATAATAAAATTCTAAATACCAAGGGTCACGACGGAGCAGACAATACACCAAAATTGGCTTGAATTTCAAACTTAACCCAAGGCTTCTTAAATTTTTTCATTCATGACCCCATTTTTCATGGCGAGATATTTCGCGACCAACTACACTGAAAATACATCCGTTGTCACTGCACTCGTCGCGACGGCGTTTTTCTTACCACAATGCTTGCGTGGGGCATCACCTTAAATATTGTGCGTTTGTGAAATAACATATAAAATGAAATTCAAGTGTTTGAATTTAATTTTCGCGACCCCAGCTTTTCGCTTCGCGGCCCCATTTGGGGTCGCGACCTACAGTTTAAGAAGCGCTGACTTAACCCATTCTTGAATGTGGTCATTGATGTTTGAAAGCTCTCGAATGGATATGTAGCGGACCGTGGGTTTACGTGTTGTTAAATTAGGAACCCGTGCGTTTATTCCTGCTAGAAGAAGATTCACTACAAGAACATGGCGGCCTCAGAGATTGAATTCACCATAAAGAAGCGTAAAGAAAACCAACAAGACCGATATATATATATATATATATATATATATATATATATCAACAAATATAAGTATTAAACAACGCAATTTTACAATGGGCATTAACATTTGTGTTTGTGTGTGAACGTAGAGAGTTTGTATTGTGGTGAATGTTCGTACGTACGAGTATGTGTGTATAGTGTCCATGGCGTTTCCCACAAATGGGAGACGCAATCTTCTGCGAGAGCTTACATTATAGATGTGTTCGCTGAAAATGAAGAAATGAAAAAGAGAACGAGGCAAGAAATCGCCCAGTATTTATAGTGTAGGGAGAGCGCCCCCTAGTGAACAATTAAGAAATTAAGGAGGAGTTAACTCCGACAGATACGTATGGAAATAGTAAAAAAAAACACATTCACAACAAACATTGTCTGTGAACTTCAATAAACGTACCTTCTTAAATGAGAGACTCAAAATGCGTATTATTTATATTATCTAAAGTAGTGTAAAGTACAAAAATAGAAAGGGGAGTACGACAAGGATGTGACTTCCAACTGAACTTATTTAACATATACACAAGGCGATTCTGAAAGAATTATAAGACCTACAATGTTTCATTATCGGTGGCCACAATCTTCACAACATATGATACGCAGATGACACGGAGATGATAACAGACACAGAAAGGATATTACTCCGACAGAAGGTAGTGAAGAAAAGCGGGTAGAAACATCATTTGCAAGAAGACAGAATGCATATTTCTTAGCAAAAGGAACAGCCCAGCATGCAAACTATAAATTGCAGATATCGAAATCAAACAAGTAAAATAATTTAAGAATCTGGGAAGTGTTTTAACAGGAGGTCGGAAAGGCCGACACTGACGTCCGAAGGCACAATGGGATAGCGAATAATGCCTTCAAAAATCTAAACAAAGTATTAAGAAACAGGAAAATTCCGTTAGAAGCAAATATCAGTCCTCCTATATGGTAGTGAATGCTGGGAAATCTCCTCACAGACGAAGAAGAGAATTTAAGTATCAGAATGTAGTTCTACAGAAGGATGCTTAGGATTGAAGGCCGAAAAGCTTTAGCATTCTCAGGACATAGTGAAAACAATGCTCACCTCGAGGCTAACAAGATTGTCTCCCTAGAAAAGTTACGAATGAGTTGTGATTTCGATCCTCGCTGAGTGCCCCATATTTTCGGACTTGTGCCACATCTAAAGCGATCATCACTGGAAAATACGAAAACTTAAGGAATCAGCACATATGCTAGGCTGCAAAAATCTCCTAAGCCGGCCAATTTATACGTCCACACAATTCATACCCTGGTCTCCGAGGACACATGACCCAGTGGATAAAAGAGTTGGTTGGATCCAGTGACTTGATCCAAAGAGTTGTGAGTTCAATACCTGGCTTGAAAACTTGGAGAGTTGAGTTAAAGCGAGATAACTGAAACATCCGGAACAGGCATGGCACGTGGAACTAGAACAATCTACACCAGTGGACGAAATAAAGGGTTCCGATCGAAATTCCTATCACCTGAAGATGACCGGAGCGTACAATAGCCGAAACGTTGTAAATATGAGGACAACATCCGAACAATTTATATAATTACAATACCTCATCTCAGAAATATAGACAGATACCGAAGGACAAAGATGAATGGTAGCACGTGAAAAGAGTTACTTAATTAAATTGTGAGACATGGCACATCACGAAAATGTTGTTGGAATAAGATAAATCCTGCTGATAATCGCTTTCGTAAAGCGCCCACTGATAAACAAGTGACCATTAAAGGTCTACTAATATTTTCCACTTACCCCTGATGAAGAAATAAGAAATAATAACCTGATACAGCTAGAAAGAACACATTCACGCTTTAATTTTACATATTGTACCTTGCGTTACGTACCTCGGATTTCCGAAAATGGATTTTCCCGCCGTCTGCCACTCATGGCAATTGAGCTACAACTGAGTCACACAGCGTGCTATACACTGTCACAGAGTCAAGGGAGTAGTGGTAGGTAGTAAAAGAAACGAGTTACCAATTAGGACTTACGAGTATTTTAAAAATTTGTGGGTAACAAAACACCCCATATGACTAATGCAAGGTTAATAAAATTGGACGTACCCTGCACAAATCCGAATAAGAAGTCATTGAAAAAAGCGATATTGTATTGTCAGTTTGCATGCTGTGAAAGGCGAAATTCTCTCCCTTGGGTTGAACATCAACACCGTGGGAACTTTTGTTGCCACTGGGCAATGCCTTATTTGCTGTTGTGCGCATGCGTGCATATATACTATGGTGAATTATATATATGCATATATTATTATTATTATTATTATTATTATTATTATTATTATTATTATTATTATTATTATGTGTCCGTGATGACAATTCTGTTTATGAAGAGCGCTACTAATTACAATATGACCGCGCATAAATTAGCCGCAAATATATAAAATGAATAATTAATTAAGTGATTTCACATTATAAAGCGATAATAAAAGTGTTTTAATATTTGTTCTTTCGGCAGAAAAAAGTGAACAATTTCCTTTTCTCGATGGGAATCTGTATTTCCCAGGCGATTCAAATGGTTAAGAAGAGTAAAAAAAAAATCTCTTTCTTTCTTTTTCATTTTGTCGGTTTGAGACAGTATAAATCAGAAGACTATATAAATATGTCTGACACATTACCATTAAAAAAATGTTTACTCTTTCTTTTGTCCGCCATTGTTAATAAAAAATATTAGGTTATTTTAACCAAACAATTTAGGAGAAAAATTGCAATATGTCTTTACTTTTCATATCTGCCTGTCTTTACTGGTCGTATCTGCTTGCCTTTACTAAACATATCAACCCGTATTTACTGGTTATATCTGCCCGCATTTACTTGACATATCTGTCTATCTTTACCAGACATATCTGACTGTCTATACTTGTCAAATCTGCCTGTCTTTACTGGTCATATCAGCCGGTATTTGCTAGTCATATTTACCCTTCTTTACTGGTTACATCTGTCTATCTTCATTAGATATTTCTGCCCGTCTTACTAGGCATATCAGCCTGCTTTTATTTGTCGTATCTGCTCATCTTTACTAGTCCTATCTGCCCGTCTTTACAAGTCATCTATACACATATTTACTAGACATATCTGCTTGTCTTTAGTTGTCACATATTTCAGTCTTTACTAGTCATATCTACCTGATTTACTAGACATATCTGCCTGTCGTTACTGGTCATATCTCCCTGTCTTTACTAAACATATCTGCTCATCTTTACTAGATGTCTATCTGCCATTACTATACATATCTGACTGTCTTTACTAGTCATATACACCCGTCTTTACTAGACATATCTGCCCGTCTTTATTGGTCATATCTGCTCGACTTTATTAGAAATATTTACCCGTCTTTACTAGTCATATCTGCCTGACTTTATTAGTCATATGTGCCCGTTTTACTAGACATATCTGCCTGTGTTTATTTGTCATATCTGTACATCCTAATTAGACATATCTGACTGTCCTTACTTGTCAAATTTGCCTGTCTTTACTAGTCGTATGTGCCTGTCTTTACTAGACATATCTGCCCGATTTTACTAGATGTCTATCTACCTTTACTAGACATATCTGCTTGTCTTTACTAGTCATATGTACCCGTCTTTACTAGGCATATCTGTCCGTCTTTACTGGTCATATCTGCCCGACTTTACTTGACACATCTGCGCGTTTCCATTAGATATTTCTGCCCGTCTTTAATAGATATATATGCCTGCATTTATTTGTCATATCTTTACTAGTCATAATTGCCCATCTTTACTAGATATATCTTCCCGTTTATACTAGTCATATCTGTCAGTCTTTACTAGTCATCTGTGCCTGTCTTTACTAGACATATCTGCCGTTCTTTATTTGTGATATCTATCTCCCTTTAGTCGTGATATCTGCCTGATTTTACTATTCATATCTACCAGTATTTCCTATGTATATCTGCCCATCTGTTCTAGATGTATATCTGTCTTTACTAGATATATCTACCCGTCTTTACTAGACATATATAACGGTCTTTACTGGTCATATCTATCAGTCTATACTAGCCATATCTGCCCGTCTTTAAGAGATGTTTGTCTTTACTAGACATATCTGGCTGTCTTTACTAATCACATATGTCCGTCTTCATCAAATGTTTCTGTCTAAAGACATGCATATTTGACAAGTAAAGACAGGCTGATATGTCTATTAAAGTCAAACAGATATATCTATAAATCTAGTTGACTTTATTAGACATATCAACTTATCATTATTTTTCATATATGGATGTCTTTACTGATCGCCTGTCTTCGTATGATGTTTCTGTCTGTCTTTTATAGATTTATCTGATTGACTTTATGTTGTGGATTCCGGGATGAATCCGATATCAATGAATAACAAACGCCAGGAATGGATAAGGAAAATAAATGTATTAACGTAATAATACAAACTGGTAATACGGGTTAGTAGATCCAGCAATAATATATATACAGTCTTGGTATTGAAGTATCGCGGTATAACTCCTTACTGGGTCTACGTGCTCGCTAACTGTGACTCTTGTGCTACCCTCCTCTATTACAGACAGTATTTACTGTCCCCTCCCACGAGGGATAGATGTGGCACAAGGCCGGGTTTAAAGTGGGGTATTCCCGAGCCCGTAGGCTCGGCCAAAAAATACCCGTAGATCCCGTATAAACGGGATCGGGTTGGTCAACCTCCCCGAACGAGACTCTGCCCTTCGGCGGAGCCTCGTCCGGGTTCCTCTCTGCTCAGAGGCAGAGAGTTCGACCGTCCAACAGAGAAGACGTCGCCGTCTCCTCTATTAGAGACTATCAGAATATTCACTGGTAGTAGTATATGTATACCTTGGGTGAGTCCATTTGTGTGAAAAGGGGAGACCCCTTAACACTTTACTAGATATATCTATCCGTCTTTAGTCATATCTGACCACATTTATATATGCTCGTCTTTACTAGACATCCCTCTGTCTCTACTAGACACATCTGACTGTCTTTACTGGCCACATCTGCCTGTCTTTACTTAACATATCTGCCCGTTTTTACTAGAAGTTTATGTCTGTCGTTTTTACATAAAATTTGAATGTGTTATTTTCAATATTCAAATGGGAACATTTTTCTTATCGGAATTATGTTTCAAAATTTGAACAAGTAATACTCGATACATTATATTGATAATTTCAAGTTATAGATGTCCAGTGTATAAATGATCCCCCTTTTGCAGATTTTACATTATCGTCTATATCTTTGGGATGGTATCTTGATTATTTACATTATTCGGGCCGTTATCCTCATTTCCATTGCTATATTCACAACGATTCGGCTGTTGTACGCTCCGGACTTTTTCAGGTGAGTGGAATTTCGAACCAAACTCTTTATTTCGTTCACCGGGTTAGATTGTTCTAGTTCCATCTGCCATGCCTCTTCCGGAAGTCTCAATTATTTCCCCTTACCTCAACTCACTCAGTATTTTGGTCAACCACTGCTGTAGCCTGGTACTGAACTCACGACATTGGGTCAAGTCACTGGATCTATCCAACGCCTTTATCCACTAGGCCATGTATATGAATTTCTGGGCCTTATAAACCTAATGTCTCAGCCACCGTTTTTACCAGTGCTCATATTGCAATTTTGTGTTGTTATTATTATAGCATATTTTATACCAGAATTTATATTGCAATTTTGTGTTTTATTCATTGCTTTTCACTAATACTCCTTATTACTGGTTCCCATAGTGTATTTTTTCTATGCTTGGTCGGCTCAGCAATAAAAAGCAATGGATAAGATGAAAATAACAGTCAGAATGATATACATAATGTAAATAAAATCGGATTGTACAAATAAGAATATTTTAAATAAGAATCTGTTTTTCACTTTGATTTGTGTCGATGAACGGTTCATTGAAATTTGAAAAAATAGTCTGTTAGAATATATTTATCACATTAAGATATGTGCAAACCCTTTGTATGGAGTTCCTGCTGTTCTTTGAGATATGGAAACGCCTTCCCTTGAATAAGTATATAATGTGCGATGCGTTGAAAACGTCCGTAGAAAAATGGAATTAAAAGCAGCGTTTTTCAAATTCAAAACAAATTTCTTGACATATGCCTCCCTCAATCTCAAAGCAGATTTTGGCTAAACCAACTGAGATGTCGAGGGTTTTAGCTAATTTTCTTAAGCGATGTTCACTGTATACAAGTTGCCACTCGGATTTTCAGTGTTATATATAAGGTTTATGCGGATATGTGAGGAAGATAACGGCTAACTTTAGATTTGAACGGGTTAAGTGAACGGGTAATAATCCTGTTGGGAGTCGGTCTCACAAAGCAACGGTTCATGGAAAGAAGTTTCTCGAGGGGAACAAAGTCTGTACAAGCTGCGACTCGGATTTTCTGTGTAAGAGGCACGATTTATGTGAATATCTGGGGAAGATAACGGCTAACCTTACATTTGAATAAGTTAATTGATCGGGTAATAATCCTATTGGGAGTCGGTTTCACAAAGCAACGGTTATAGAAAGAATTGTATCCAATGAAATGTACTTTGTACAAGGTCAAACTCGGATTTTCAGTATGAGAGGTACGGTTTATGCAGATATATTGGGAAGATAACGGCTAACCTCAGATATGAACAGGTTAAGTGATCGTGGAAGAATCGTTTTGACAGACGGATTCATAAACAGCTGTACATGGAAAAAAGGTTTCTCGGGTGACACGAACTCTGTACAATGTGACACTCGGGTTTTCCGTGTAAGAGGCACGGTTTATGCCGATATGTAGAGAAGATAACGGCTGAACCTAGATTTGAACAGGTTACGTGATCGCGTAAAAATCCTATTGGAAGTCGTCTTCACAAAGTAACGTTTCATGTAAAGAAGTTTCTGGAGAGAAACATTATCGGTAAATGGCGACACTCGGTTTTCAGTATAAAAGGCACGGTTTATTCGTATATGTGTGGAAATAACTGTTAAACGTAAATTTGAACAGGTTAAGTGATCGGGGAAGTATCCTATTGGGAGACAGTTTCACAAAGCAACGGTTCATGCAATGAAATTTCTCAAGTGGAACTGATTCTGTACAAGGTGCCACATGGGTTTTCAGTGTAAGAGGCACGGTTTATGCCGATATCCGCGGAAGATAACAGCTAACTTTAAATTTGAACAGATTAAATGTTCTGGGAACAACCGTAATGGAAGTCGGTTTTTACAAAGTAACTGTTATTGGAAATAATATCTTGAGTGGAACGTACAAGTTGCCATTCGGGTTTTCAGTGTAAGAATCAAGGTTTATGCGGATATCTGGGTAAGATAACGGTTAACCCTACATTTGAACAAGTGAAATGATCGGGGAAGAACCCTATTGAGAGTCGGGTTTACAAAGCATCGGTTCACGGAAAAAATGTCTCGATTGGGACGAACATCTCAGCAATGGGTTACGAAGGGAATAAGTCTTTTAGTAAATTAAGCATGAAAATAAACGTTAAAAAATTGGATATTCTAAAATGAGAAACTAATGGAAAACCGGGCTTCATGGTACAAAATGAACGTGATCCACAAGTTTTGTATAATCTAATGCTTTTAAAACTGGTTACTGGTCTTGCCATCTCTTTGTAGTAGCAGGAGAATTTACCTTTGATACTAAGAAAGTAGAGCTGACCATGTGCTAGACTCCTATATATAAAAAAAAGAAATCATCGCCGCATCGGTTACTATATATACCAGGGATTCTGAAACGATACTTGCTTCATCGCCCACTTTCAAGTGAAAAAAATTCTGTCATACGCTCATGTAGTAAATATACAAAATATGGATAAATTATGTTTTGACGGGCAACTTTTCTGTCTTGATATCGAGATGACCAATGCGATAAAAAAATATATATATATATATATTAAATAAAATTATCCTGAATTCAAATTTGTTCTTGGTATTTCTTTAGGTGATGTATATCCGAAAAACGAAATTGTTTAACCTGAAGAACTATTTTAAAGTTAATGACCCTTCTCAAAACTGTAGAAAATACCAAATTCTTGTGGGGATATTTATATTTTATCTCGGAATGTAACTCATTTATTCCCATTTAGTCTCTTGCTTTTTTTCATTCTTTTTTTATATAATTAAAAAAGAAAGTTCTTTGTATATCTATGTTATGGGTCCTTACCTATAACTACAGAATGAACTCTTCCTAACACTATGTATACTACGCCTCTCAAGAGAGAGGGACGAATCATCTCGAGCCGATAGTAGTTCACTCCAAAGCAGACTGACAGTCATACTAACACCTTCCACATCTTGTATTATTATTCCGTGTAATATATCTTCGTTATTTCTAGTCTTGTGTTCGTGTTCTTCTTCCTTGGTCCTAACCTGAACCATAACAATCTCCTTTGAATTATTTTTTTTTGGTAGCATATGTTGAAATACCTATTTCATACGCAAAATCCTATATCCCGCAACATATTTTTCAATCACCCACTATTTTCTGTTGATGTTCTCAACGCCTACCCAACAACTGAAATCACCCACCGGTGGGGGATATCGCCCAGATTGGGAAATACTGATATACACTCTTCAGCCTATAACGTTATATACAAAAAGAGAGAGTCCAGATATAGAAATGCTTTCAGGAACTTTACATTACATGTAAGTTCATTGCAAAGCACAGTCTGCTGTAATCGCTTTTGCACTAATGCCTTTGAGAAAGGTATCAACTCATCAATTTCCAACTCTAGATTTGTGTTAACTATCAGGGTAGACAGGGCTCTATAGGCTTGAGTGGTTATCAATGTCCGAGAAAGAAAAGTATGGTGAAGACAACGGGGGAAGCATAGCATTATTTCTCCGAGAAAAGCACGACAAATCGCAAATAATAAAGAAACGGAATCTGTGGAGAGTCGTGATCACAGACGTCCTTAAGTTACACGGTATTTAATTAATACGAATAAGAAATAACATCATAGATATCCTACAATCTAATTGTTTTACGGGGCAATTGAATAAAACTTTCCCTCCAAAATGCGTCGAGTTTCAGGTTGTGGGGCCTGTGATATTGAGTTCAGTTAGGAGATCAAGAAAGAATAGGGAATAATTTTCCCTCTAAGAGTGAATATAGGGTTTGTCTAGAAGTTTATGGAATTTAAAGTGCATTCACCTAAAAAAGGCCAGAGATTGAAGCAATCGAAGAATTAGTTTATTATTACAATCAAAAGGAAAGGAAGAATCCAAATAGATTATTACATAGTATATTATTGAAGCATAAATACTTCAATTTGCTTCATCTTAAAATACAACTGAAAGTTTAAAGAATTTCCGACAAGACATGATATATATATATATATATATATATATATATATATATATATATATATATATATATATATTTATATATATATATATATATATATATTTATATATATATATATATTTATATTTGGGGGGATGAGAACGAATAGAATCCAATTCTGACGTTCATGACATTCAATTTAAAATACAAAATTAGAACAATATTCTTTATTTTAGGATATTACATCAAAAACATGTAAAAACGCTACACAAATGCAATCATGTTTCGATGTGTATTAACACAGCTCATCAGTAATAAATAACTGGTGATTAGACAATTTTGTGAGATTTAAAAACAACATACAACCTCTTTTCACGGGGAAAGGAAGAAAAGAAAAAAGTAAGAAAAAAGATAAATGATACGTCCTATTTTCCTGAGAAAAGGAAGAATAAGAAAAAGAGTAAGAAAAAAAATGGTGGGGATAGCAGCAGGATTAGTTTTGTTTTTATTCAGATCAATCAATCGAAATGGCCGACGCTAATTCCAAAAGAGAAAAACGAAGTTAAGAAGCGCAATCATACGTAAGAGGTAATGACGCAGAGATTTAGAATCGTAGATGACATCTGAACGTCATATTAGTTATGTATGTAAATTTGCTACAATGTTATATATTAGACACATGCCATTTCCCATGAAAGAAGAAACGTAATTTAACAAGATACTCGACAAACTACATACCCTGTGAGTTAAAAAGTTGAAATTTCACATTTTTATAGTTGGTAAATAATATGGCCCTTTAAGAAATGAAAGGAAAGTTTAAACAAAGAGACCTAGCAAAATTATTAAAGCATATCGATCAAACAAATGATTTAAACATATAGCTGTAACAAAATTATTTAAATATATAGATCATACAAGATAGAATGCAACTGTTAACTAAAGGATCTTTATTGAGGTGGGCATGAAGTAATGGATAGCGGCTCGTTTTGAGGAATCGGAGAGCCGAGTTCGAATTCCAGTCGAATCCATTACATTCACTTACGTGCTAATAACCTTGGGAAAGGTATGAATCCTCTTCTTCTCCATCCAGCTATGGGCAAATAAGTTAAATATAGCAGGACAGACAGGGTTCTATAGCCCTTGACAATTGGCAATTGGTCTACCGCAGAAAGAAATGGCGACCTACTGCTGAAAAAAACTGCCTCGTCAGTCGTGTCTCGAAAGATACATGATCGCCTAAGCGTGTATCACGCATGGCACATAACTGGCTGATATAAGGTGTTATGAAACCAATCAATGCACAATATGAAACGAACGCCAATACATATACTAAATATTACCACCACTACTAGAAGAAAAATAAAAAAATTATACTACATCGAAATGAATCTTACTGACAGAAAGATAAGCCTTATATGTTGCAACAAGGTTTTAACTTAAAATATAAAAAGAAAAGTCTAGCAAAATAGTATAGTCAAAGGTACGATATTGTTTGCAATTAACCGTTAACTCTGATCTTTGATTTAATAAAGCATCCCTATTCAAGAAACTGCATTTTCTCCTGTAAAAACCGTTCATAACCTGGTTTTCTGTGTCTTCAGGAGATATATTAATAGTAAATATCCATTTTCTTCTTCCGGTATCACAAATCTGCGTTTCATGAACGATGCAATATTCAGATGCCGAATGGTCAGTATTTCAATCGGCACCCGACGATTGCATCGTGCATTAAAGTTGTGTTACTTGGGAGAAAAAAAAATGTATATTTATTATTGAAATATATACATATAGATAGATTAATAGTGAGAATGAGTAAGATAGGGTGAGATATGGAAAGATAGTGTGTGTGTGTGTGTGTGCGTAGACCATTGTTACCTGTATATTTGCTACAACAATACTTATCTAAATTTAAAAGCACATCTGATCCAGTTTCTATTAATTCCGTTGACAACAATTATTTAATTTGACTGTCAAAATTAGAAGCACAACAGAATCCCCTGTTGCTTTAAGATTCTAGTATTAACGCAACACAAGCTGCTTATTATTGCATTGTATAGAAAACGAAGAGAGATATAATGAAGGCTTTTGTTTTTCCAAATTTCCATAATAAACTGTATTGTTTCTCGCCTATTTGCAATGCGTTACGCACAATTTTCCCCAGAGCCCAAGCTGTCGATGAAAAGGTTGTTAACATATTTTCTGTCGGAAGAAAAGAAAGATAAATGATGACATCACATGACTCATCCATAAAAATGGACACGTTCGAATAAATATGAAAAATAATGATAAATATTTGTATAATTATTACTTATATAATATGCACACTTTCCTTCGTAACTAATTATACAACATAGGTACAGAACAAAAATTATGCCAACATATGTGAACGCATATACACACGCACACAAACACACACACATACACACACCCTCATATATATATATATATATATATATATATATATATATATATATATATATATATATATATATGTATATGTGTGTGTGTGTGTGTGTATTACTTTGAGTCATAAATAATGTTCGTTTTTCGTTATCAACTTTATTTCTTCAAACAATTAAGTACAAATTTTATTATGTTATACTTTCAACATTGTCACTTATCAAGCAGTTCATCGCTACGTTTTACGAAAAAAAATTGCAAAGGATTTTTTTTAGAGAAATATTTTCAGACAACACATGAATCTAGTTTTCATTGAAAAACGTTTCTCCCTATCATAGCGTTTTTACAGCGGGACACTTGGACGCGGTGTAATGATTATCAAGCATGTCTAGCTAAATCAATTACGACTGACTACCGAGTTCGTTTCTCACTGGGTGTCCCATACTTTCGGCCTTGTGCCGCATCTTATTCGATTGGCGCAAGGCCAGATACATTTTGCTTTGGGGTAGAACAGACCAACTGTGTTCTAAGATTATTTCTTGCGTTATTCTTGTTGTATACTTTATCTCCTACAGAAGGTGAAAGAGAAAGAGAGAGAGAGTGAAGAATGGACTAAGCATAAAATGCAAGAAGACAGAATGTATGGTTATCATTAAAAGAATGAGCCCAAAATGTGATTTGCAGATCGGGTACACTAGAAGCAACCAGACGCGATAGTTATATATCTGGGAAGCGTTTTGACAGAGGACGGTATGTGTGCCACTGAGATTCCTAGAAGTATTGGGATGACCAAGGACGAATTCCAAAAACTGGACAAAGTATTCCGAGACGGGAGGATTTATTTGGTAACAAAGAAAAGAATACTGAGCTGTTATATGACATCTGTCCTTGTTTACGGCAGCGAATGTTGAACGATTTCCTCAAAGATAAAGAAGAGACTCGAGGTGACGGAGATGTGGTTCTACAGAAGGATGCTAAGGATATCATGGACCGAGCATGTGAGCAACGATAAGGTCTTAGAGACGATACAAACAAGGAGGAGGCTTATACTTAACACCAGGAAGTGGCAGTTGAAGTTTCTGGGACACATAGGATGGCTTGGAGAATCTTATACTCTCGTGTCGAATAGAGGGAAAAGGCGAAAAGGGAAAACAACGCAGGACACACCTGGCGGGGTTAACCAAGTGGATGACAGAACGTGGTTTGTGGGAGGAAGCAGAGGGAAGGAACTTTTTGAGAGCTGAAAGGGATAGAGGGAGGTGGAGAGCCATGATCACCTACGTCCTGAAAGAACATGGCACATAAAAAGAAAAAATATGCCGCCTTGAATTGACACGGAGAACGTCATTTTTTCCTTTAATCCATTTTGTATACTGTCAATGCTTTGTAAAATGTAAGATGTCTTCGCTAGTCCCAGTGTATTCTTAACTGTGACCTGTAATCTATAGGGCAGGTTGGTTTTTTACACTCTTTAGAAATCTCCTTGCACTCAGTGTGAAAACTAGGGTTTGATAAGATAAGAACTGCCACTAAAAATCACATTCATAGATTTTACTAACTTTTGAGCATTTAGTTTTAAATATCGTCCGGAAAAATATACTGGAATCTCTAAATTACGCAGATTTTTGCATAAAACTGATTTCAAAATTTTACTATTTCAAGGATAAATCAATTATAGGATATATATTTTGTGCTAGATACATTGAAGTGAAACTATATTCAAACCACACTTCTAATTATGAAATACCACAAGCCAAATATACAATCCTTATTGTATTCGATAAGTACAAACTGTGTAAAAAAAAGTTATAAATTATTACAAAAAAAATTCTCAATGAATAAAATTTGTTATATCATAATAAATAAAGAGAAAAAATAAATAAAAGTTTATATAACACCATAATACTGCTGGGCACAAATTACAAAACAAAACGCTTCAAATTTGAACTGCTTATTAAAAATGGCACAAAAACGACTGCACTGTGTAACTTATTACATCATAATATAGGCAAATTGTTAAGTATAATTTCCCATTGAAGCAAATTAGAGTTTTATTTGCTGGCACAAATATATCTTAATAATGAGCGTGTACGTTGAATCTTGTCTATATACAATTTGTAAAGATCAATAAATTTTCAATTTTATAATGATGTGCTATAAGGCTTTCATTGTTCACCGGAATTAAATTCCAACACTACGATTTTGATCCTGAACCTAAACATTTAAATTCATTTCCTCTAGAAATGATAACGAGTTATAAAAAAATATCATGTGTCATTATTTCTATATGCAAACACCAAATTTTAGATTGGGTGCAATACCACGGTTCCAAAATCGACCGATGATCTATAGTTATGCTGACACATTCATCATTACCATTCAATTTCAAAAAGCAAATTTATTGAACCAACCTAATTTACATGTTGGATATATATATATATATATATATATATATATATATATATATATATATATATATATATATATATATATATATATATATATGATTATTATTATTATTATTTAATGTTTAATGTTTTCATGTTTAAGTATAATTGTATTGCCAACAAGGATTTTCCGGAATTGAGTACACGGGCAGGCATGTTGTTTGAAATGTCTAAAAATGTTAGAGTTATCATTTAAATGTACCGTTAAGCGCCGTGAAAGCGAGTTTGTGGTGTGACCAACGTAAGTATTATTTAATCCATTGGAGATACAATATCCAAAAGGGCACTTGAATTTGTAAACTATGTTGTTTTTTTTTGCAAATAGCTAACGGGGAGTGGGGAAGAATTATTGTGAATAATTAATTTGGATATACTAGATTTAGTGTAGTATATGATAAACCAAATTTGTTGCTCGGATCTGTTGTAGTTATATTAATATTTACTAGAGTTTTTAAGTATATTTTCATCTTGTTTATAATTAGTATGCATTTACCTATGTAAGCCGAAAGCTTAGATTGGATTTAAAAATGTATCAATATGGTGTTTTCCTTGCTGCCGAAATATACACAATATACATACATATATATATATAAAGAGAAAGATATTGTGGTTCACCCCCCGTTTAATTCATTACTAAAAACTAATATAGGTAAAGTATTTTTTAAACTATTAGAACTAAATTTCCCAAAGACCAGTAACTTATACAAAAGTTTTAATAAAAACACTGTCAAATTAAACTATAGTTGTATGCCCAACTTAGCTAGCTTAATTAACGGATATAATACGAGAAAAACTAAGGATAAACCACAAACTGCCTATCCTAGATGTAATTGTAGGAATAAGAAAACCTGTCCCCTGCAGGGAGTGCGTGATTTATCAAGTTAAAATATACAAGGATATAGTTAATAACAACGATGAAAACCCTAAAATATACATAGGATCCACTTAAAATGTTTTTTAAAAACGGTATTATAACAATATTAGTAGTTTCAATAATGAAAAACTTAAACATAGTACTACGTTATCCACGTATATGTGGAAATTTAGACGTGACAGTAATAAAGAACCCATTTTGAAAAGGGAAATATTAAAATGATATCCTAAATATAGAGCAAGTAACAAAGTTTGTCACCTATGTCTAGAGGAAAAACTAGCAATCGTTTTGTGTAATGATCCTGATCACTTACTAAATTCAAAAACCGAAATTTTAAGCAAATGTAGACATAAAAAACGTTGGTTGTTAAATTAAGCCCCCTCCTCTTGTTTTTTTTTTTTTTTGTTAACTTGATTTTATTTTTGGGATAAAGGTTTACCCATCCCGTTGTCCGTGTTTCTTTCTTTCTTTTTCTTTTTCCTTTTACGTTTCTTTTGGTTTTGTCACGTGGTCATGATTTTGGGTTTGTAGGTTATATATTCCGTTCCTACATTACCTATTTAGCCAGAATTCCCTGACGATCCGCTTAGGTGAAACCCTGGTAGGTTTGTCTGAAACTTTAGGCTAATTTAGGTTTGCTCCACTTAGCGTATCGAGCACTTTATTTAGTTATTTTTCTTACTCGTATCGGTTTTTTTTTCTTTGAACTCTGAACTTGGATGCAAGACGATTATTTTCGGCTGACCTACATGTTCTCTGTTCGTTCGTTTTTTGCACCATTTTTTTCCCTTTGGTATTGGTTTGTTTATTCACAAATCAAGGCACCTAAGGTTTTCCGGACGAGTATAATTTCTTATATTTATAAGATTACACCTAGTATATATATATATATATATATATATATATATATATATATATATATATATATATATATATATATATATATGAGAGAGAGAGACAGACAGACAGACAGACAGACAGACAGACAGACAGAGAGATGGTGTACCAAAAATATGTACTGACTATTTGAACTTCGTCATCAGTTTGAATATGTATAAACATTAATTTAATTTAATATTTAATTTAAACCGTTAAACTTCTTTAAATGTCAATATTCGGGGGTATGTAAAAAATTATCTGCACATTCGCCATAACATATTATAAACCTTATTTAAATTTTATATAATTTAAATATGCGCATAATCTGCTATATGTTGCATTTTAGGTTGTCACCGTATATATATATATATATATATATATATATATATATATATATATATATATATATGAAGAAATATGGTTTTAAGGTGTGCTATATTTATAGGATAAAGTGCTCAATATCAGAGATAGAGCGTATGTAAATATAAATATAACAGTGAACCTTGAAGTCAACACTCAGAGGCGACAGGCTGTTTCATGTTATACGAAATCGTCAGGCCTGACGATTTCGTCTAGCATGAAACAGCCTGTCGCCTCTGTGTGTTTGCTTCAATGAAATGACAGTACTCGATACAAACAGTCGAGTAAAATATTATAATTATTTTCTTTTTAAAAATACGATTCCATCGCGACACAGAAAAATTTCATGTTTCAAAACTGAAACTAAATTTATAAATTTAATTATAAAAAATAAACTTAAAATCCGTAGCCTCGTTCCAATATTTAAGCTATGCTAGGAATAACTTTCTAAGAAATTTACTTAATTTATCAATTTTATTTAACTTATCATATCATTGATATTATTTACTTAATTTATCAATTTATTTAACTTATCATATCATTGATATTATGAATTGTAAAGGTTAAGGAAAAATCTTTTTTAATTTAGGGTTGGTTGGGTTTTCATTTCAAAAGACAGCTTATGTATCCAATATCTGTTACTTACAAAGTCAGGTTAAGTTTAGCTGGTGTGGGGGTTCCTGCTGACAAATTAATACTTCCGTTATTCAGTGAGTCGTCT
>OZ038488.1:73750487-73790487 GCA_964036315.1 Acanthosepion esculentum
CTAACTATATCATCTAGCTATCCTATCGTATTATATCGATCTAGCGTATTTATAAAGACCTACTCACACACATAAATACACTCCTATATATATATGTGTGTGTGTGTGTGTGTGTGTGTGTGTGTGTGTTTCAGCAGCAATCTCTCTTTTATGCAGGTTTCATTAATAAGACTGACACGGTTCTCCAGTTACGAGTTTTATTTTATTTATTTAATTTTTCTTGTGTTCTTACAATTTTCCTGATATAAATAATATAGAAATTGTCCGAATGATCTGTCTGTCCGAACGCTTCCGCTTATACTTTTAGCCATTATCAAGGAGGAATTTATTTTTACTTTTAACAGAATGTCTATATTTTTATGTATTCTAGAGTTATAGGAATGTTTTATGTTTCTGTCTGTCTATCTATCTATCTATCTAACACACTCTTCATTATCTATCTATCTACCTATCTATCTATCTATCTATCTATCTATCTATCTATCTAACACATTCTTCATATCTCTCTATCTACCTATCTATCTATCTAACACATTCTTCATATCTATCTATGAGAGTTTCTTTCTTTCTATGACAGTTTGTTCCTCTCTATCTAACTATCTATTTATCTGAATGTATGCTTAAGTATGAACTATCTACTTAATATCTAATTTTGTCTTTATTTATTTCTTGTATATATATATATATATATATATACGCGTATATTTTTCAGTCTATTAATTTCTCTCTATATATATATCAACATTCATCAGCATTCTACTTTCAGCAACTTTATCTATCTATCTATCTATCTATATATATATATATATATATATATATATATATATATATATATATATATATATATATATATATCCCATTCTGGTTATGTCTCTCTCACTTTCTTTCTTTCTCTCTTTCTTCCAGTGTATTCATATCTCTCTCTCTCTCTCTCTCCATATATATATATATATATATATATATATATATATATATATATATATATATATATATCCCATTCTGCTTATATCTATATCACTTTCTTTCTCTCTCTCCCCTTTTTCCAGTGTATTTATATCTATCTATCTATCTATCTATCTATCTATCTATCTATCTTAATGTATGCATGTACGTCCGTCCATATTGTCATTAAACTAAAAAGATTTTCACTTATAATCTTTCATCGAGACGCGTATGGGTGTGAATGTTCGCTCGTTCGTTGTTTATGGAGGTAGAAGCCAGTTCGAGAAAGGTGCATATAATACCGTAGTTAATAAAGCCGGCGACGGAGTCAGATGAGAGGATATTGCCGAAAATGAAAATTGCTCAAGTCATAGATGAAAGCTTTGTTCGTTCCCCTAAAGAGATAACAAGAAGCGAACCTATGAAACAGCATCGCATCAAAAGGTCCTAACTCAGAGCGACGCGAACGACACAACGAACAAGACGACATCCACTCCCGACACCATATTTATCAGAGCCGGTGACGTTAAATGTCTCCGGCCATTATAGTCTTTCACTTGATCCTCTTCGCATCGTACGTGGGCACTTTGAAATTTTACAATCCATTGATCTCGTTCTTTACTTAAATAGACACGTGTACGCATATATAAATTCTTATTACACACCAGCTACACAATTAGCAAGAACTCCGCCATTGCTCTTCATTTCTCAAAGGATCATTCTCTCCAGGTAACCTCTGTTGTCGGTTTTTGCTCTTTTACTTTCTATACAGGTGCAACTTTGTCGTAAAAGATTTCTGTATGACGAGTTCGAATTCGGATTGTTACGGTCTTTCAAATCCCACTTTCGTTTTTTTTTAAAGTAAACTACAGGACATAAAATGCGACACTGGAGTCCTATGACAAGTTTTAATACTAAAAGATGCCGCCGCCCAAAGGCTAAGAAAAGGAATTAAAATATCGAGGAAAACTAATTAGAGACAAAAGAATAGAGTGTTTAACTGTTATGTACTATCGATTTTTCTATATAGCAGTGAATGCTGATCAATCTCCTCACAAGTGAAGAAGAGACATAAGGCAAGATAAATTTGGTTTTGTTCTACAGAAGGATGACTGAACATATGAACAATATGTTTTTGAGAAAATGGAAACGAACATCTATGCTTAGCAAGAGACAGTTGAAAATTCTATACTTTTAGCCATTATCAAGGATGATTTTATTTTTACTTTCAACAGAATGTATTCATTGTTTTATATATGTATCTAGAGTTATAGAAATATTTTATCTATCTAACTATCTATCTAACACTCTTCATATCTATCTATCTATCTAACACACTCTTCATATCTATCTGTCTATCTATGACTGTTTCTTTCTTTCTTTCTGTTAGTTTCTTCCTATCTATCTATATATCTATCTATCTGTGATTGTCTTAATCTATCTATCTATCTATCTATCTATCTATCTATCTATCAATCTATCTATCTATCTATGACTATTTCTTTCTTTCTGTTAGTTTTTTCCTGTCTATGTATCTATCTATCTATCTATCTATCTATCTATCTATCTATCTATCTATCTATCTATCTATCTGAATATATGCCCATATAAGTTTGAACTATCTAATATCTAATTTTGTCTGTAATTATTTCATATCTATATATGTTTATGCACGAGTTTCTTTCAGTCTATTAATAATTTCTTCCTCTCAATATCAACATTCATCCACATTCTACTTTCATCAACTTTATCTATCTATCTATCTATCTATCTATCTATCTATCTATCTATCTATCTATCTATCTATCTGTCTGTCTATCAGTCTATGAATGTTTCTTTCTTTCTGTTAGTTTCTTCCTGTCTATCTATCTATCTATCTATCTATCTATCTATCTATCTATCTGAATGTATGCCTATATAAATATGAACTAATATCTAATTTTGTCTATATTTATTTCATGTCTATATATGTATATGCGCGTGTATCTTTCACTCTGATAATAATTTCTCGCTCTCTATATCAAAATTCATCCGCATTCAAGCAGGGCTTAGAAAATTTGACACTGGGAGGGAATGCTGCAAGAAGAGGCTCAATGAACATCAGTGCATAACTTATATAAATGTTTGGCAGGACAGGTTTTGCTTCCAAATTCTTAGGAATTTCGGGTAAGAACATCGCCTCCCTAAATGTCTAGAAAAATAATTGAGGTGTATGCTGGGATTTCTTCTTAGCCAGTCAAAATGGACTAATTATATTTTTGCTCTTTCTTGTCTTGAAGTCAAATCGCCATAACTATTACTTCATCATCATCATCATTATTATTCGACCGTAGTCGGGGATCATCGTGCCAGTGCGAACGCCCCTTTCTTTAGCTGTATAGTATGTGTTATACCAGGTCTACATACAGTTTTGAAATCAGAGACCGGTTGCCATCCAAGGCTAGAGAACCCAGTCTTCCTGCTATTTGGGAGGTGGGAGAGAAGAAGAGGATTTCTATATTTCCCAAGGTTATTAGCACGTAAGTGAATGGAATGGATCCGACTGGAATTCTCAAAGTGGATTTCGGCGATTCTTACAATAAAATGTGTTAAGATGGCTAAACATCTTATCTGAAAACCTGGAAAATGAACCTCGATTAGTTTAGTGTTTTTTTTATATAAGAAAATCTCCGAACCCTCAATCCGAGCCGCTGTCAATTACTCCACCGTGGCTCCACTTGGCTGTACCCCTGTTGTGTGTGAACACAATTCTTACTCTGTGAAATGATCACATTATTACTGTTGCTTTGATTAGTTTAGACTAGAATATATTTTGTTAGATTAGTATTATTTTTTCCGGTTCTTTTTCTTCCATTTATTTATTTTTTATTAAGAACTTTGTCAATTCCATTTGTTGAACATTTTGTCAAATACACTTCAGATTGTCCAGTTACTACACAACAGGGATTGGGAGGGATAACGAAAAGTCAAACTTTACAAGGAGCTACAAAGTACAAGAAATTAGGTAGAACCATGGTCGCCCCCGTCGTGAAGGGAGACGGCACAAAAAGAAGTCAGAATTAATGAAAATGACAGATTTTAGACGGTATTAACCCTTTGAGACCTGACCACAATTTACCGGTACTAGAGAAAAATGACATAATGCCCAGCCACCGGTTGATCAGTGGTAGGGAAAAAATGACTTAGTGCCCAGTGGGTAAACACTTGTAACTATATTTACGTCTACCGTGAGACAATACATACCAATTATTTGCGAATTTTGATTCAGGAGCTCAGGCAGAAGGGTTGAAATTGTTCAGGACAGCACGGCGCAAAGTGTTAAAGTTGTTCAGGAACGCAGGGCTCAAAGGGTTACATTTTTCTTTCAATAACGCAGGGCTCAAAGTGTTAAAACTGTTCAGGGACGTAGGGCTCAAAGGCTTAAAATTGTTCAGGAACTCAGGGCTCGAAGTGTCAAAGTTGTTCATGAACGCAGGGCTCAACGGGTTAATTGAGAATTTAAAAGAAAGGAACCCTTAATTTGATCAGACGTGCGTCGATGATCAAGCAATGATCAAGAGTGTCTTTAAACGCAAATTATTTCTAGACGTTCAAAATATACATATGCGGTAAATTTCGTATCCAAACGTGAACAAAGCAATTTCTAAAGAAGCGATATGTTTATAAATATCTACCGGCATGAATATTCGAAAATCATTTTAAAGAAAAATTTTATCAAACGTATTTTTACATTAAATATTTTCCAACGTATTTTTACATTAAATAGTGACTATATTTATCGCATATCAGAAAAACTCGGTAAATATTACTAATGAATATTTAATGTAATATATACTGGATACTTATTTTATTTATTTTGAATTTCACTTCATTATTATCGTATCATGTTCCTTTATCTCAAAAGCTATCCTCACTCTCTCTCTCTCGCACACACACACACACACACACACACAATATATATATATATATATATATATATATATATATATATATATATATATATATATATATATATATATATATATATATATATATATATATATATATATATATGCAAATATATAGAAAAATAGGAAAGAACACGTTAGGTAAATAATCCGGAGTTCTTTAGTATTTTTGTTTTTTTCGTTTGAAGATGAAACAGAGCCGGATACTTTAATTCAATTTTAATAAGGAAAATAAGAAATTTTTGGCTCCTTTTTTTGAAACATGAGAACTTTTATGTAGCGAAGGAATCATATTTTTAATATATATATATATATATATATATATATATATATTTTTAGAATTGGACATAATTCGACAATTAATTTAAAGACATTTATATTATGTTTAACGTTCTTTTTATAGATACAAGTATTTAAGCAAATGCTCTGTTTTATAATAAACAGTATTAAATAACATTTACCGGCCTGAATGTCCGAGAAATTTTCATAGAAAATTTTCGCTCTCCGACAGGAATCGAACCTGTATCCTATACGGAACCATCATTTCGCGTGATGTGCCTTAACCGAAATGATGGTTCCGTATAGGATACAGGTTCGATTCCTGTCGGAGAGCGAAAATTTTCTATGAAAATTTCTCGGACATTCAGGCCGGTAAATGTTATTTAATACTGTTTATTATAAAACAGAGCATTTGCTTAAATACTTGTATCTATAAAAAGAACGTTAAACATAATATAAATGTCTTTAAATATATATATATATATATATATATATATATATATATATATATATATATATATATATATATATATATATATATATATATATATATATATATATAAAGGTTGTAATCCAATGGCATAATCCAAGCGAGTCCTACTTGCAGAATATATAATTTTAAGTGTTAAAACTGACACACGAAGAGAGCTGCTCAGGGTTTATTTTAATTAAACAGGCCAAATTATTTCATACAATTGGGATTAACATACCATCAGTGAATAGTCATTTTCACCCGCGAATCTTAAATTTTAAATTCACAGGATTTTTCCAACTGTTTATGGTGTCAGTTTGTTGAAGAGGATTGGCTAGCTGGGTAAAGAAAAAATAAATCTTTTTCTTTTCTTCCCTCTCCCCCACCAAAAAAAGAAAAAATTAATGTATTTCATCTATATATATATATATATATATATATATATATATATATATATATATATATATATATATATATATATATGAAGAAATATAGTCTTAAAGTGTGCTATATTTATGGGATAAAGTGCTCAATATCAGAGATAGAGCGTGTGTAAATATAATCAATAGTTGCCTGACGATTGCACTAGCATGAAACAGAGTGTCGCCTCTAAGTGCTGACTTCCATGTCCACTTATATATATATATATATATATATATATATATATATATATATATATATATATATATATGAAGAAATATAGTCTTAAGATGTGCTTTATTTATAGGATAAAGGGCTCAATATCAGAGATAGAGCGTGTGTAAATATAAAAGTGAACATAGAAGTCAACACTTAGAGGCGACAGTCTGTTTCATGCCAGAGATAAGCTAAATTTCGACAGCACTTATAAGTATAATTTGGAGAAAAACTGAAAATGTGGAATAACGAATTTAATGCAATATACAACTTAATAGAAGCTAAAGAAAACATTCATTTTCCTATCACAAATATGTTTTCAAGCCTTTAGATCTGTAAATATTTCCATGGCACTTTCGCCTCCTATCTTCTTTACAGGATAATTTTCTAATGGCAAAATAGCCGAATAATTTCATTTGTCTTTAGTCATGGACGACCCCAAATATGTTTTTATAAGATTTAGTTTTGAAAGATTTCAAACACATGATATGGCAGCATGATGCAGCCCTCGGCCTTGATGGCACCCCGGACGACTGTCCGAGTTGCCAGTACCTTGAGCTGGCCCTGCTACACTGAACACAATACTGAGTATGAAAGAATAAGAAAAAAGCAGAGAAATATTATTATAATATTTCTCTGCTTTTTTCTTATTCTTTCATACTCAGTATTGTGTTCAGTGTAGCAGGGCCAGCTCAAGGTACTGGCAACTCGGACAGTCGTCCGGGGTGCCATCAAGGCCGAGGGCTGCATCGTGAGAGATTTTCACAAGCGAAAAGTTCGAGAAAAAAACTGTTAGCGGAGAACTTACTGCTATATTTACCCAATTCAACTCTGTTATTAATAGGGCCTTCCCGCCAATCTTAAATTCATAATGTCTAGGTACAATAAGAGCAATTACAGCTACTGGTTGTGACTAACCTATTTTCTACACAAAAAATCCTTTAATAAATATAATTTATAAATTTCAACCGACATTAGCACTTGCTGCTCTGTCAATGAATACCGAATAATTCCTTATAATGGTGATGATAATGGCAATATTAGTCGTTTTCTTATAAGGAAACATTCAGCATTCATTGGCCAAGCGGCCTGTACTACTGTTGGTTGAAATGTATGAAATCTTTCTTTTAAAATATGATTCTCAAGTCCAGTAGATTTGTGACCATGGAAGCTTGTAAATATATTAGAAACAAACAAATATTAGCGACAAATTAAATTATTATTATTATTATTTTTAATTCTCTACCTCTTATTGAGTTTTGAAATCCTTTACTGGATCCAGCCATACCTCAAAATCAGTATTGAAATAGGCCCCCAAAAGGTTTGTTTTCAGATAATCACTGTTATCACTTTCGTTTACATGTTTGGTTGATTCGGTTTAACGGCATCTCAACCTGACTGGGTTATTTAATGTCAATATTTAAATATTTTGAATATAATTTTATGGCTTCAACTAAATATATATTGAACGCAATTGTATGCGTTCATCTACTGATAAAATTTATTATTGATCATATTGCTATATCATTTTTCTGTGTCATTGATAATATTTTATATAAAAATGTATTGTTGGTATTTTTGCTATAAAATTGTATTTTTAAACATCCATCGTTTTTTGTTTTTTTTTAGGGTTCAGTATTTTCTCATAGCTGGGACTCTAACATGTGCTACCACCCTGGGTCAGGGGTAGCTGGGAGCAACAGCAGTTAATATCTGGTTCCATACTCCTCAAAATCTCCAATCTCCCGATCAGAGGCCTTGCTGCCGGATGTAGTTTATCGTCATGCCCAGGACTATACCTGTAAAGATTGACAAACATAAACGTTCATCAAACTGACATAAAACCCAATTTGCTAACTCTGAATCGGAGATATCCGAATTAAGCCAGTATAGAAATTTAAATATCTGGGAAGATGACGGAAAATGTAACAACGAAATCCGAATTTTGGTATAGCGAAAGTTGCTTTCCAGAAAGGAAACAAAGTAGTAAAAAAGTGAAAAAAATGAAAAGAAAAATGTGGTTTACTGTTATGTAGTACAGTTCTTTGTTCATAATTCTGGAGCAGTCAGTTATGTACCATGCGTGATACACGCTTAGGCGATCATGTGTCTTTCGATACATGACTGACGAGGCAGATTTTTTTTCCCGCAGTAGGTTACCATTTCTTTCTACGGTAGACCAGTTGCCATCCAAGCCTACAGAACCCGGTCTGTCCTGTTATTTACCCGGAGTGATTGGAAGAGGAGGATACTTAACTATCACGGCTATAACTAACTTGGACTGGTTCTAACCAGCTCAGACTAGCTTAGACCAGCTCTGACCAGCTTGGACAAGCTATGACCAGCTTGGACCAGCGGCCCGTGTGAAAATACTCGGATCCTCACGTTAAAAAGTAAATCCACCTGTATGACGGTGAATGCTGGATAATTTCCACTTCGCAGAATTGAGGCCAGAGCGATGTGGCTATAGAGAAGCATGCTGAGAATACCATGGAAAGCGCATGTGAAAAACGTGGACGTTATAAAGGAATGCATAGCAAGAAGGACACGTACTCTTTGAATCAGTGTTGACATTTTGGGGAGGCATAACGAGGAAAGAAGGCTTGCAGAATGTGACACTCGAAAGAAATATTGAAGACAAGGAGAGTAGAGGGAAACATCGTGGGACCTACATAGCATGTTTGTGCAGGTAGTGGGAGGGTTAGTAAAAGGATAATTATTGTTAATAGATACAAAGGAAAGGAAGTTGTGGAGAGTCATGATCTCACACCTATTGGAGGTTCATGGCATATAAAAGAAGAAAATTGATTTTGAGTTCATTTCATTTTCTTTTTTTTTTTTTTTCTTGTAAGGAGAATTTTTTTTTTCCTGATTATCCTGAACATTTCAACCGATCGTGTTTTCCTTGTTAACGCCTCTGTTATCGTCTCTCATCGGGATAATACCCTCTCTGCGGGATCCCTTTCATAGATCACGGTGAATTTCCCGACCAAACTTGCCATTCTTTCGATCATTCTTTCAACAGACTACATTATTCGATTACTCATTTGTTGCAAAAACGAAAGAAAAGAAAAACCCTTTGCAAAATCTTTCAAGAAAGAGCTAACCCTCTACTTGTACTGGTTATCGCCCACTGGAAGATTTCCGGACCTTGGTTCATGGATGTTTCGTCAAAATTTCCTATTCACAGCGTCCATTCGTGCATCAAGGTGCAAAGCTTCTTTGAAATCTTAGCCAGCATGTGCGTGCACATGCATTGGCTGCCGATTCTCCCGCCATGGGAATCCGACCAACCAATCAAAATGATGCACTATTTGTTAAGAGAACCTTTCTTATGTGGTTGTCTGTGTAAGTGTAGCCCTCTTAGCCACTAAGAAAATTATCGACCTCATTCTATAGATGACAATGATAATAATTAAAGTGTTATTTGCACACGTAGATTTTTCACACTAGTTATATCTGGGGACTTCTACTAGAAATCAGGCGATAGCAAGTCTCATTAATAATCTATCAATAATTGATTTATTTATTTATTATTATTATTATTATTATTATTATTATTATTCATTCATTCATCTTCAAAGATTTTACATACAGACATTTTCATATTTTCTTTTTAATACACTTTACTTTTATGAATCTAATGTCAAAAGGACAGTTTTTCACTTGACACCCATCTAGGTACTGACCAGGCTCGACGTTGCTTAACGTCAGTGATCGTACGGTAACCTGTGTTTCAACATGATGCGGCCGTAAGCCTATTTTCATTTAAAATTTTTTTGTCTTTCTCAAAAAAAAAAAATCTATCTATATATATATATATATATATATACATATATATATAAATTTTGTTACATATACATACTCTAAAAATCGCCGAGTGGGTATGTAGTAATATTACTTCGACTATTTTATTTTAAATATTCGCACTTAAATAGGCCCCGGTGTGGGCGGGTCGTCGGTGATGCAAATTGACTTGGTTCATCAGGGAGTTTTGAGTCTTTTAAAAAAACATCATACACCCCATCACCAAGCCGACTCAATCAGAGGGCATTAAATCCTGATTCCCCCTCTGTTATTAAACAAGAGTAGAGACTGGCTTTTATAATAAATCGGATTATAATTGATTTAAAAAGCTATTTTTAGAATTTTAATATGTAAGATCCCTGAAGGTAAGCAACGTCGAGCCTGGTCAGTACCTAGATGGGTGACTGCTTCGTGAATACCAGGTGTCGTTAGCTTTGATGTTCGGGTGATGTAACGGATAACGACTTAGAATTGTTAATCGGGGAACCGAGTTCCAATTCCCTTTGGGCTCGTTATATTTATTTACGCACAAATACACTTCGACAAGGTGTGAATCCACTTTTTTCCCCACCCCAGATATGGATTAATTACTAAGACTTGTATCACTAAATCATTATCTCAAAACAAATTCTTCTAAATAACCTGCGTGATGATAAGTCTTAAAATATGAATGAATGAATTAATCATGAAATGAAATGTAAATAATTGCTCTTTTTACGACGAAATTGCAATAATAATAACTAGAACAATTCCCCACCCCTTGAAAAATTAAAATAAGAAGTAATCGAAGATATACAATTAGCTGAGATGGAAATATATAAAATCCAGAAAATTACGTTTTTTTTTTTAAAATTTATAATTACAGTTAGTCTCGTTATGTGGTTATTTAAATTTTCTTTATCTATTGTTCATATTGTTTTTTATAAAATTATGAAAAAAAATTGCATCGTTATTTCTGTATGATTTGATCAATAATAAAAATTACATTGTAGTTGGTTCACATATTTTTATAATCATGTAAATAAAAAAAATATTCTTGTTTCATATTTTTGTTATCACTTCTTGAGAAAAAAATGAAATTTATAAATTCAGTTTCTTATTTGGGGTTTATTAAAAATCTAAAAATAGCTTTTAAAATCAATACAAATTGCCGAGAGAGAATAAAGTATGAGAGTTGTCAATAGAAAAAAACGTCCTTTTCACAAACCATTTTTTGCGTGTACGTTTGTTGTTTTTGTTGCTTTTTTTCTTATTATTATTATTGTTGTTATTGTTGTTGTTGTCATTATTATTATTGTTATTATTATTATTATTATTATTATTATTATTATTGTAGTTGTTATTATTATTATCTATATAATTCTCAAAATGTGTGTGTATATGTGTGTGTATATGTGCGTGTGTGTGTATATATGTGCGTGTGTGTGTGTATATATGTGCGTGTGTGTGTGCATATGTGCGCGTGTG
This sequence comes from Acanthosepion esculentum, assembly GCA_964036315.1. Lineage (NCBI taxonomy): Eukaryota > Metazoa > Mollusca > Cephalopoda > Sepiida > Sepiidae > Acanthosepion > Acanthosepion esculentum. Next base: position 73,762,038 of record OZ038488.1, read on the forward strand.
TGCGTGTGTGTGATCGGATGTTCTTTATGCATATTCACAGTTTTCATCCAATTTTGATGAATTTTTTTTGTTTGATAGATAATTCTTCAGTGCCGGTTTTGATCCCAAATTGTTGTAGACAATGGCTCTCCACTACTTCCTGTCCATTATAACTCTCAGTAAAGTTTTACTATTTACTATCTGTTCTTGGATATATATCTTTCATAAAAACTTTAATCAAAATAAATAGTTTAAATTAGTACAATAATATTATTTATTATTATACAGTTCCCTTTCCGGGGCCACCCCCCCCCCATTCAAATTGTTAGCCCCCCATTTGGGGATGTGCTTCAGTTGCACTCAATTGTTGTTACTAATATTGATTTTCGAGTAGGCTGGCTTTAAACTTACACTGCTCCAAGTGAACAGCAAAACTCCCCAGTAATGAAAAACCCGGTCGAAGACTGTTAGTTATGTGAATATACACGCTAGTGCTGTTTAAAGATCAATTGAATTTACGTCAAAAAGGAGTAGATAAGTTTGCCTATCGTCCGGTTTACACTCCTCCCCGGTCTTTTGAGCTATAAATTATAGTACACTTTGCCATTTAGGAGTAAGTAAATAGAGTTTTCACTTGATAACAATATCAGCTAAACCATAGGAATTAATACAGAATTTTAAATCATTTAAAATTTTATAAATTATTCGAATTAAATTTAAAAATAAAATGAAAAGAAATCTTGTAAAAAGTAATTTTTTATCAAAGTTTTTTTCTTAAGACAATAGTGTTCATCTCTATCTATAAAAGGCAGGACGTGTGTGTGTGTAACGAATGCACGGCCGCACTTTTCGACGGATTTACACCAAAATTTACATGCACATGCTGCAAGTTAATGGAAAGACCAAGACCGACTTTATATTTCCCAACTCCCATCGATAGTGGAAATAATCGGTTTTTTCATGCTTCTATGGTAGTTTTCATGTAGTTTGTGGCCATTTTCTACTGGTCAGAGTGAGAGCATATAGCTGGCTGCCGCGAATAGGCAGGAAGATTCTATTGGCCAGCGTGAGAGCCAACAGCTGACTGATACGAATGCATTCGTCACAAGTGGGAAAAATTTAAATCTGCATGGCACTTTACTCCAATTGGCTCATTCGCCTGCTTAAACTCAACGATGATTCTGATTCTGCAGAACATGGTTGCGTGTGAAAAAGTATTTGTTGTTAACATTCTTTTTTCATTCGGTTTTTCCAGTTACGAGTCCTTTTTTAAAGCTGATCGTTTTGTGTTCATTTTGTTTAGTTCTTTTTTCGTAACAGATTTAATGTTTAGTATAGAGCTTTAAAAAAATTCGCAGTGTGAGATAGGCAAGAAGTAAGTCATGTAGCAACATCAGCATGGCAAAGGGCACTCCTGTAAAGGCAACGAAGGGCAAAAATATTTTAAGTCAAGTGATAGCGATTGCTGTATGAGTCGTACGATTTTTTAATCAAGCACGGGCAACGCCGAGCCATGCTGCTAGTATATATATATATTATTCATAAAAAGAATTAAAAATGGAGGCTTGTTCAGAACCAACCACTCTTTTCGGATGAACCGATTACAGATTACTGGTGCACGTAGAGTGCAGCAAGGTCCACAAACGATCCCTCTCATATTTTGTATCCGGAATTAACCTTCTAGTTTCATGCCTTTGTCAAAGATTAACGTAAAGTTACGAACTCGACTTGAATCTGGACTCGGCTCTCAGATTTCACATTGCGAACTGCTATCCATTACACCACACACATTATCTATCTATCTATCTATCTATCTATCTATCTATCTATCTATCTATCTATCTATCTATCTATCTATCTTAGTGTGTTCATTATCCATCTATCTCTCTATCTATCTATCTATCTATCTATCTATCTATCTATCTATCTATCTCTGTTCCTTATCTATCTATATATCTATCTCAGTGTGTTCACTATCTATCTATCTATCTATCTATCTATCTATCTATCTTAGTGTGTTCATTATCTATCTATCTCTCTATCTCTCTATCTATCTATCTATCTATCTATCTATCTATCTATCTATCTCTGTTCCTTATCTATCTATTTATCTATCTCAGTGTGTTCATTATCTATCTATCTATCTCAGTGTGTTCATTATCTTTCTGTCTATCTCTCTAGCTAGCTAGCTATCTAGCTAGCTAGCTATCTATCTGTAGATAGATAGATAGATAGATACCCACAAATATGCGTGTGTGAGTGTGCGTTGTATAGGGGTTATTGGCATAAGATTTTGTGAAGTTGAATTGGCGTGCCGATTTCAACATTGAGGTTATTACATTCCCTTTTGCACAAATACTCTTGAACAGTTAAGAATCCGGCTTTTTCCCCCCGTAGATGGAAGTTAAAAGCAAAGAAGACTGGACTCTTTAGCCTTGGTTGACACTCAGTCTAGAAGAATAAAACTTTGAATTCAAAACCAGTTGAGCCTGCGACTAGTAACTTCATTCCGTAAATCTATGTGAGGAAATGGTCCAGTATTTATTGACTGATATTACGTAACAGTTGAATAGTCTTTTCTTTTCTTCTAATGAAATTTTTCTATTTTTTAACACTTTGTATAATTTTTGGAAGGCATCTTTCGCTATCCGAATGCACTTTCGAATTTCGGTGTCAAACTGTACGTCCTCTGATAAATGACTTCACAGAAAAGTCGTGAGATAAATCTTTCAAATTTTCCATTTACTATATTTACTCTCTCTTTCTCTCTGTCTGTCTGTCTCTCTCTGTCTGTCCCTCACTGTCACTCTGTCTCTGATTCTTTCTCTCTTTGAAACATAAAACCTTTTATGTAGCGATTTCAAAATATTTTTTTATTATAATCTCTTATATATATATATATATATATATATATATATATATATATATATATATATATATATATATATATATATATATACATATATATATATATATATGCCCAAGTATAGAATTGGTGTATACGGAATAAATTCAAATAACCAACAATTACTATTCTTTAAAGAGTGCTCAATACAGAGTAGAGCAAATATAATTATTTATTTAAAAATTATAACATAAATATGTTATAAAATCACTACAAAAATAGCCATTTTGTTTCAACACCTCTGGTGTCTTATCAAGTGATGATGTTGAATGTAGAATAAAGATTTTTAAAAGGTTCAAATTAATTAACCACCCCTCGCAAAAGCATTTAATAGCTATTATAACCTTACTTCGTTTTTCAAGTTTTTTGAATTCTCGTATACTTGTATTTTGATCATTCCAGCTTATTTAACAGCGTTTCCCCTTGCGAGGGGTGGTTAATTAATTTGAACCTTTTAAAACCCTTTATTCTACATTCAAAATCATCACTTGATTGACATCAGAGGTGTTGAAACAAAATGGCTACTTTTGTAGTGATTTTATAACATATTTATGTTATAATTTTTAAATAAATAATTATATATATATATATATATATATATATATATATATATATATATATATATATATATATTAATAAATTTTATGATTAGAAATGCAATGTATACATAGTTGAATCATCCCTTCGTATTCCAATAGTAAGAAGTTCAATTATTCCTAAGACCTGCTGCTTTGAGAAAGAGAATCCTGACAGGATGTTTTCCCACTCACTACACATTTGATCTCCATATATCTCCGGTCAACCTTTATGAATAGCCCCGACCCCGGACACATATGCCATTTCTTACGCTCATACAACACCAAACAGTAACGCTCTACCTTGAGTACGTTTTGGGCCTTGTATTGTGTGAACTTTTCTATATACAAAAAAAAACATGGAGGGATAAATACTATAAAAATAAGAATTCATAATGGTGTGAATTACTAAAAGCAATAAACATTGGAAGCTGTGGAGAATCTTGATCGCCCACCTTTTTAAAGTTCACTGTGCACACAATAAAAGGCTCAAGAGTCACTAAAAGTAGAGGATTACGGAATGAGGTTCATGTAAGTATATAAAGTTGGGAAGTAAGAAGTGTAGGTTCTGAAGATATGTAGAATACATAACGGTTGATATTAGACTTGAAAAACTTCAGATTTTAATGAACGAGTAATCTTCCTCCCGGGGGTCTGTTCCACTAAGTAGAAGGTTTTGGAAATAAGCTGTCGAAAGTGAAGTTTCTTCTTATCTCTGGGTTAGTCAGATTTACGAAAGTTCGTAGTCTGTTGTAATGTTTGCACAGCCCAATATAAAAATGCCCATAGTGTTACTTTTATATTGTCGTAATGCTGAAAAATAATAACAGGCAATCTCCTTTATAATATACATGAAATCAAAACTTGAATAGAAGATATAATTATTCATTGAAATGAAAATTATACAAAATTTGCTGCATAAACATATGCAGTACATTGTAGGTAACACGTACTAATACAATAAATGAGGATAGTTTTATTCATCAAAAATAGCAACTGTATTTCCATGAATAGAAATATATTAACTCATAATTACAGAACTGAAAGAGTCATCATATATATATATATATATATATATATATATATATATATATATATATATATATATATATATATATGTGCGTACGTGTGTGTTTGTAAAAGTATTTTTGATATAGCATATATATATATATATATATATATATATGCGTACGTGTGTGTTTGTAAAAGTATTTTTGATATAGCATATATATATATATATATATATAAGGGTGCGATGGGTAAATTGTAGCCATTTTATATTTAATTTCGCGCATATGTTTTGTTTGTGTTTGATTTTGTCGACTGCACAATTTAGTATGGGTAAGTTGGGTACTCCGACAGAAATTTGCAAACGGCATTTTGTACTGCTTGGCATTCGCACCGGAAGCTCCTATACGGACATTTTAGAGTAGTTGGGTGTCAATCTGAGGAGAGTGCAGAGGATTCGGAAAGAGTTGGATGATTCTAATGGTGATTACGAAATTATTTGGAGTATTCACGAGAGGTGCCTCCATTCACTTTTCCACAGGCCTCAGGCTCAACACTGGGACCTACATCAATGCCTTAAAGAGGTAGTACTGGTTAGATCAAGGCGGTGGCTGCTGGAAGACACTATAAGTGACAACAGGACTCTGCACCATGCCACAGAAGCAGGAGAACCTAGTCATGTCTGTCAGACAATTTTTGCGACCACTCGACACTTACATCAGGCTACCTAACTGCTCAAATCAACCCAATTGATTATTATGTCTGGGGAGTAGTTGAGCGAGAGACCACTGAAATTCCCTATAACACCAAAGATTAGCTGAATGCAAGGATTATGACAGCATTCTTGAACTTAAACAAGACTATCGTCCAGAAGAGTTGCATGGAGATTCCGAAGTCGTCTGGAAGCCGTCGTTGAAGCTAATGTCGATATTTTTTAAATCTAAAATTATAAAAATCTATTGGATTATAAAGAAATCCATTCTAATATATATATATATATATATATATATATATATATATATATATATATATATATAGATAGATAGATAGATAGATAGATAGAGAGAGAAAGAGAGAGAGAGTGATAATAAGAAGACGGAGACTAATTTTGCGAAGAAGTTTTCGTTCTGATGAGCTGAACATCTCAGTGTTCACGAAATAAAAATTATAAATGAAATGGATAATTAAAGACTACGTTTTCTTCTTATTATAATGCTCTGTTAGTCTACATTGAACTCTCCCTGGATTTATATCCTCCTCGGAATTATCCCTACCAGTCACAAACTGGTAAAACGTATATATATATATATATATATATATATATATATATATATATATATATATATATATATATTTAAAATTTGTGTATTTATGCTGCAATTCTTCTTTCATGCACATTTCATTGATTACGACAGATTTAGTTTTTATACAATTTCTTATGTGATCTAATATTTTTTTTCTTTTCATATGTATGTATGTATGTATGTATGTGAATCCTACAATCTTAACTTCCTTTATCGGGTGGAGTAACAGGACGTCTCGAAAAAGACAAACCTACTTCTGCCTCCCCCGGCAAACGACAACTGAGCTAGAACTGCGCCACGCCGCCTACATCGCTTTCTCATTGAGTCAGGAGAGTAGTGAGAAGGAACAAAAGAAACAAGTTACCAACTTGGAATTACGAGTACTTTTAAAAGGTTGGCATAACAGAACACCTTATGTAACTAACGAAGGCTTAAGAATACGAAAGGAATGAAGATGATTCGATCTTTTGTACGTGGTAGGAAGGGTCCTAGCTTTGGAGGTCAGAACTGGTGAATCCAATGAATGTAGATCGTCTGGACATTAGACAAGTAAATAGCGTCTATGGGAAATGGGTTGAACGCTAGAAAATAATTCATCACTCACAGGGTCGTAGAAACGCTTTTGAAATCTACCAAGTTTGCAATGTGAGGACTTGCTGCTCTAACCTCGATATGGCAGCAGATTTCTTTTTTCCTTTTAATCTGACTATTGTAACGGGGGAGCATAAGTGAATGCGCCAGGTACTTTCTGGATGGTACATAAAATAGATATCAAGTAGCGTACCTTGTGAGTAGAGTTTTTGCTGTTTGTACCAATTATTAAAAGTCGAATTCTTTGAAAAAATATAGCAATAATTTTCATTAATATATTTTTTTTTTGTTTTTAATGCAGACAATTCATATTTTAAAGTTTGGCGTAACATTATTTTCCTACCATACTTCCATTAATTTCTTTACGCCATACTAATCTAAGACTAATAAATATCGTATTCGGTTTTATAACTATTTTCATCTATTAGTCTACTCGTCCAGAGATAGCCGGCTTCGTTACATTTTTAAGCTTAGCTTAGATGTGGTTCAATGCCGAAATTAGTGGGCACCCAGTTTGGATCCAACTCACTATTCACTCATAATTGTTCTAGCGAGACAAGCTTGCTAACCATTATACACTGCCAGAGAGACAGTTTGATTTTCTAAGCATAGTTAAGATGTGGCACAAGGCTAAAAGTATAGGGAACCCAGTAGGGATCAAACACGCTACTCAGTCTTAATCGTTCCAACAAGACACGTTTGTTAGCCATTTACACCACGTCGAGTAGTCCAGTTTCTTAAACGTAGCATTGATGCGGCCCAAGGCCGAAAGTATGGGGCACCCAGTGATGTTCGAACTCTCTATTCAATTGTAATTGACCCAGCGATACAAACTTACTAACTATTAAACCACGTCAAAAATCCAGTTAGATAGCCATGGTCATTTACTAAGCGTTGCTTAGATGTGGCACAAGGACGAAAGTTTGGAGTTTGATGATCGAATTCCCTATTCAGTCGTAATTGCCCTAGCGAGATTAGCTTTTTAGTCATTACACCATGTCGAAATGTACCTTTGATTTTTTTTTTTAGCGTAGATTAGACGTGGCACAAGACCGAAAGTATGGGGCACCCAGTGAGGATTCCTACTCTGTCGTAATTGTTCTAGCGAGACAAGCTTGATATCCAGTATATCAAGTCGAAGTGCCAAATGAGATACGTTTGTACATATCACTTTTACCAGAATGTTGTGTTCGAGCTCTGGCTAAATGTCAGGAATAAGAATGCTGATTTTTCATGAATGATTTCTTTATAGGAAGGTTGGAGTAATACGATTCTATCCATTATATATTGTCATATTAAGCCCAGCATAATCAATACAGCTTATAAGTCATTTTTAGCTTCATTTGTACACAGATTATTATTGGTATAATATTTTTATAATTATTGTTTGTGCTTATACAGTTCTTATTATGATTTTCTTTTCTTTTTTAGTAAATCTTTATGTCTTTATCATCGTTATTATGCATTTTCTTTTTACTTTTTTATGGGGGTGGCTATCTCTTTTCAAACGCTCCTTTCGTCATATCTTGAATACCTCATCACGCATGCGCCAAAACAACACAACAAGACCACCTGGTTCGGCGAAAATAATACCTCGATTCTTGTTCATTATTTTTCTTCACAGTAAGGGTCAGAATAACGATAGATGATGAAGAACGAAACTGAACGAAAAAGAAGAAGGAATTGCCAGGCAAGAGAGATGAAACAAAAAAGTTCAGCAAATAAGTAAAATGAAATGGAAATAAAACATAGATAAGAAGCTAACAGTATATATATATATAAAAAAAGAAACACGGGATAAACAAGGAAAAATCGAACTGCACACAGCAAACACACAGCCCATCACAAATACGTGCTCATCGATACATATGAATAAACAGGAAGGTCTTTAGATGACTGAATAGGCTTGATTTTAAGGTTATAAAAAACAGACTGACTGCTGAGAACATAGGGGCATTCAGGATGCTAGCTCTAACGTAAAAAAATTAATGCTGAAATTAATGTTGAATGTTGAATATGTACAAGGCTAAAGCGGTAGCCCCTTTTCTATCACGCTAAAGCTCAGAGTTCGGACTGAGGTCAAAATCTGGATAGCAAATGCGAATTTTCAAGTAGACATGTGGATAATTAGAGAAATTGAAACCCCCTAGTTATATTATATATGGCCGAATTCTTTGCATTATTTACATTGTTCGGACTGTTGCCCTTACAACGTTTTGGACGTTGTACGCTCCGGCCTTCTTCATGTGATTGGAATTTCGAACTAAAGCCTCAAGGACACATGACCCAGTAGATAAAACCGTTGGTTGGATCCAGTGACTTGACCCAAAGAGTTATGAGTTAAATGCCTTGCCACTGCAGTGGTGAACAAAAACATGGAGAGTTAGGTTAAAGGGAGACATCCAGAAGGGTCATGGCACGTGGATCTAGAACAATCTACCCCAGTGGAAGAAATAAAGGTTTCAGTTCGAAATTCCAATCACCTGATGAAGGCCAGAACATACGACGGTCAAAACGTCGTGAATATGGAAATAATGATGAGGACAACAGTCCGGACAATGTAAATAATTACAATACCTCATATCGGAAATGTAGACAAATAATGACTGAATTCATTCAGTCAATTTAATCAGCACATTTTGCGCAAATTTGGTCACCACACCCCCTATTTCTGTTGCAATTGTGGTTCATGAAGACATTCAAAACAAAATAGTGCAATGGCTTACCGGTTCTTTTTGCACCGGGGATGTTGCACCCTTCGTCTCAGAAGTTCCTCCGCTCACTGGTAAAGCCGTTGACGTCTGTTGCACAGCTTCTACGCCCAGGCTGGGGACTGGCCGATGATCGTTTGGAAAGGTGGGTTAGGGAGAAGCGTCCCCCTTCAACAGTCGGGTCGGAAACCTTTCCGACTACCTCCACACAGTTTAGCCTCCAGGTCGATGCAGTTGACCAGATTGTGGCTGTCGTAGTGCCCATTTGTTGGAGCAATCTGTGAAACTTAGATGCAGGCGGTTTACCAGTATAGTTCTGCATGAGTAAAGCAGGATCGACAACTTCAATAAGCAAAATAATTTAAAGGAATATAAATTGATTGGATTTATGTTTGTTTTTTTAAATCGCTAAGAATCGTTAAAAAATGTAGCCCAATTTACATTTCTCTCAGTACAACGTAATTCTCTTTATTATAAAATAATAAAAAAAACGTTGTTTTTATTAAGTTTGGGGCATTTTTACCATGTATTCTTATTATTTAGTGAATCTTTTGAGGTCAATCCGTTATGTGACATGCGGGATACACGCTTAGGCGATCATGTATCTTTCGATACATGACTGGTGAGGCAAATTTTTTCCCGTAGTAGGTTACCATTTCTTTCTGCGGTAGACCAATTGACATCCAAGTCTATAGAACCCGGTCTGTCCTGCTATTTAGAGGGGAGAGGAGGATTCATACCTTTCTCACGGCTATTAGCAGTTAAGTGAATGTAATGGATTCGACTGGAATTCGAACTCGGCTCTCCGATTCCTCAGTCCGAGCCGCTATCCATTACTCATAATTACAGTACTGGAAGAGCCATTATATATATATATATATATATATATATATATATATATATATATATATATATATATATATATATATATATATATATATATATATATATATATATATATATATATATATATATATATATATATATATATATATATATATATATATATATATATATATATATATATATATATATATATATATATATATATATATATATATATATATATATATATATATATATATATATATATATATATATATATATATATATATGGACAATATTTATTTCAATACAATTTTCAAATAAAAAGTCTCATTAGAAAATATGAGAAAATTCAAAAGAGAATATGCAGGACTATGTTGTCTTTGACATTGAACACAACATGTTTAAAAGAAAAGTTTCTGTCAAATTACACACACACACACATATATATATATATATATATATATATATATATATATATATATATGCACATATGCACTAGCATGAAACAGACTGTCGCCTCTAAGTGCTGACTTCCATGTCCATTTTTATATTTACACACGCTCTATCTCTGATATTGAGCACTTTATCCCACAAATTTAGCACACTTTAAGACTATATATATATATATATATATATATATATATATATATATATATATATATATATATATATATATATATATATATATCCATTAGTAAATCCATTAACCTCTGGGGCACATCTTGTAAATAGGCTGGCGATTGGCCAATGTCCGCATAGCACAGGAGGGGCGGTGGGAGTCGTTACGCTTCACTGGTTATGTCAGGTCGGGATACCCTTCCGACTACTCTCACAAGTTTAGTCAGCATGTCACCTGATCGAGGTGTGTCCGTCGCAGTGCCCATGCGACTTCTTGGTGTCATGTGCGAGAGGTGAATGTAGGCCGTGGGTCTGTACATTTACACATCTAAATGCACCTGATGACCGACCGCTTCGCTGCAAAGGTACTACCACTGACAAGACACCCATAATTATATATGACCGAATATCGTTCTAAAGTGATCATTTATAGTTTCTTTTAACGCTGGATTTTGTTTGGATATCTCACCTTTCACCTTATTCTTCTATGTTCCGTGTCTTTTGAGGACGTTGAAGTTGCCTTCCAAAAGTTAAGCAAAGTATTAAGAAATAGCAAAATTTCGTTAGAAACAGAAAACAGAGTACTGTCCTGTGACGTAACGTCAGTCCGCCGATATGACAGTGAATGCTGGGTAATTTACGAGCAATAAAGGAACAGAAATGTGGTTCTAAAGAAATACACTCAGAATACCATCGATTGTTGCTCGATCTCACCAATATACCTTATCTCATCCTTCAGCTGTTGAATTGGTGTTAGTTTTTTTGGCATAGACCTTACATTTGAGATTGATCCCAAAGGCAGAAATCTAAAGGCGTCAAGTCGCACGGTCGTGGTGGCCAATTGACTTCGTTGTTTAGAGAGATTATGGATCCTGGGAAGTTCTCATTCAAATTCTGTTTGAACGTCCATTTTCGTAATAGGCTTTGATAGCTTTAACACGGTATCTGATTGTTAATCTTACCATGGTTGAAATTGCTAAAGACTTAAGTTGTTAAATCTGAAAGAAAACGAAAAAAAATCATTAGACGCTTAAATTTAATTCACATTTAAAATCGGTGCAAGTTATTGGAACACCCTTATTTACTTTTCCATTTATTAAATTGTAATAATCAACCATATTAGCTCGTTAACCATTACTTCATATCGTGATGCCTTCTTATTAAGCTTAGATTAGTGTGTGGCGATTCTCATTTGATGTCCCATATTTTGTTATCGGGCATTAAATTAATCCATCTCTTTACACAATAGTAATGGTTGTCCTTAGACGTGAGTATAGTTAGGTAGTGGGTAATCAGCTAATGTGTTTTAGCAATTAGTGACAACAATCTGCCTGGCAAACCACGTTTAAAATCGCCGCATGTATTCATCGTTGAAGAAAATGCATAGCAAATGTGGAATATAAATTGGCGGCCACAATCTTAGCAACACAACAATTGTTTTTTACGGTTTATCAACCATTTATAGCTTATGTAAAGCCATTTTTTTTTTTTTAGAAATGTGAGAATTTCTGAGGGTTAAGAATGATTTACTGATACAAGTTCCACTAAATAACCCATAGTTAGTAGAGATGTGGTCGATTCATACTTTTCCTAATAGTATTTGCTCGTAAGTGAATATAACGAACGCGACTGGAAAAGAAATTCGTCAGTTCGGTTTCCAATTCTGAGCAGTTATCAATTGCACCACTCGCGGATCCAAGCTTACAATACCTGATATTCTTACGCGAGCCCCCATCTAAGTATTGACCAGGCTCGACGTTGCTTAACTTCGGTTATAGCATGAAAACTGGTCTTTCAACGGAACATGGCCGTAAACCTTAACAATGTAAGATATGCAGATGACACATTGTTGATAGCACACACAGGATGGAAACTGAAAAGACTCTGAAAGAAGATAGCAAAAGAAAGCGAGGAGAAAGGATTAAATATCAGTTGTATAAAAGCAGGATGCATGGTTGTTTGCAACGTGAACAGCCCAACATGCAAATTACAAATTGGAGATACCGAAAATAAACAAGTCCAACAATTTAAATAGCTGGGAAGTATTTTAACAGGGGACGGAAAAATCGACACCGAAATCCGGAGGAGCATTTGGATAGCGAAAGATGCCTTCCAAAAGCTAAGCAAAGTATTAAGAAACAGAAAAAAATTCGTTATAAGAAAAAAAAGCGAAGTTAAATGTTATGTAATATCAGTCGTCACAGGTGAGGAAGTGACTTGCAACAACAAAAATGTTGCTCCACAGGAGGATGTTGAGAACATGTCAGAGACGACTAAATTTTAAAGCATGAGAAACAATGGAAATATAAAGGACACTAGTACTTACCGTATATGTCAGCATAAAAGGCAACCTTTTAAACTTAACAATTGGAGGCCGTCTTATACTCCAGGTATAAAATGTGAACCTTGAATCCTGTGGTTTAAATTAAGGTGTTAGCATGGGAGATGTTTGTTTCAGCAAGCGGTTTAAAGATCGCATTCTAGAACAGAGGAAAGAGTTGGTGTCTAGCGGGGAAAAGTCATTCGGGTTACCGTAATAGCTTACCGAAAGCACAGTAACCACTCATGAGGTATTGACGATTGTAGGACTTAATTGACAATATCTCTCCACCGATTTTTCATTAGAATTCGAGTGAAAAGAAACTGCTTACTGAATGTATTTAATAAATTCAATACATTACATTTAAAATACGATTTGGAGAGGGTCGACTTGTACGGCGAATATAATCTGAAACCTATATCTTAACTCCAAAATGTGGGAGTTGTCTTATACGCCCAGTCAGCTTGTACGCCAGCATATACGGTAATACCAAAAAAAGAGACAGTTGAAATCTGTAGGGTACATAATGAAGAAAGAGGACCTGGAAAATGTGATACTCACAGGACATATTGAATACAAGAGGGACAGAAGAAAACAACACATAAACTACCTAGCAAGCTTGAGAAAATGTGATGGCGGAACAAGTTTTAGGGAGATAGCAAAAAGACAAAATTTACTAACAGTTTTTTTTAAGTTTTTTAGGAGTGAGAGAGGAAAGGATGTGGAGAAGGATAGTGGATAGATCAAGGCAACTGGAGATGTCGATTGAGATTACACTTGAATAGTTGGAGATTATAGTTGTCAGGGAAACATGAATAAGGAAAGGAGTTCCACAGGCGAGAGGTGCGAGTTATGAGAGTAGAAGGTGCGAGCTATTGGAGTAGAAGAGATGGCTACATTTAACAGTTTCAACAGTGAAAGAGTGGGAGCGGGATGCCAGCCTCGTAGGACGCTTGAATTCATGAAGTGTGGAAACCAGCGAAAGCAGCTCATCGGAGCAATTACCGTGAAAGTATTTGTAAAAAAGACAGAGAGAGGCGACAGCGCGTCTGTGAGAGAGCGACTAAAGGCGAGATGCCAGAGACAGGAAATTGGAAGTATTATTCCCGTGTGTATGGAAACAGAGATCAGGCACGTTGTGATAATCGATATCACTACGTATTCGTAAGGATTGGCAATAACAATTGCTTAACCATTAAACCAAGTCGGGATTCCTGTTTGTTTTTAATTGTTTGTGAACTCGTGGATTTGAATACTGCTGTTGCGTTGAAGGTTCGATTTTCACTTGGTCAATACTACTTCAATCTTACTAAATATCTATTTATCTATGATTAATAGACTTAAAATTTCCCACTTAACTGATTCATATTATATTCGACATCCCGACTCCAGAGTTTCGTAGACGAATGTAATTTCTCACTTTGCTTTACTTCACCCTGCCTCCATATGTGTGTGTAAGTATATATCTCTCTCTCTCTCTCTCTCTATATATATATATATATATATATATATATATATATATATATATATATATATATATATATGTATGTGTGTGTGGGTGTTTGTGCGTAAAGAAAAAAGGAAAACTTATCTTAGCCGACTCGTTACGTTCTCTGAGGGACTTTATGAAGGCAAATGCAATAATTTTATTTTGTAAAAAGTATACAAGAGTAAAATGTTATTGGATTTTCAGATTTTAGAAAACTCATAATATTCATCATGTTAGCGGAAATGTCCGGAAAGCTATGAAGGACAACAAGTGATACAATTCAATGTCTAATAAACGAGAGTGATCAAAAGTTGTTCTTGAATACTTTTTTTTTATGAAAATTAGTTTTTAAATTATCTTAGTTTGGAATTAATTTAAGTGTTATATGCTTTACACAACATGCTGTCATATGTTTTAACATTTGTATACGTATATACAAGTGAAGGAAGCACGGTGGAGTAATAGCAGCTCGGATTGAGGAATCGGACAGCCGAGTTCGAATTCCAGTTGGATTCATTACATTCACTTTGGAAAGGTATGAATCCACTTTTTCAATGGGTAAATAGCAGGGCAGACTGGGTTCTATAACGTTAGGTGGCCTAGAAAGGGCCGGGTTCCATCAGGCTATCTTGCCCAAGAAACGACACTTCTACTGCGGCTGCAGCACATGTGATGCGCTACAACCCTGATGGGTGGGTCATGGGATTCGCGATCGATCGATATGTATATAAATATATATATAACCATAAACACACACACAGACTCACACACACACACGCGCACACATATATATATATATACATATATATATATATATATATATATATATATATATATATATGTATGTGTGTATATATATATATACATATATATATATATATATATATATATATGTATGTGTGTATATATATATATACATATATATATACACATACATATATATATATATATATAATGCCGTAGGTGCGAAAAATATAATCAGCATGCAGAGATCAAATTCCAGTCTAGTTTGTTGAGTATAATTTGGCCTCATGACTTCCTTGACGAAAGCATGAATTTTCCTTCCTCCAGCTATAAGACTAATGACAGGGCAAACCGGGCTCTCTAGCCTTGGGTGGTACTCATTTTATGAAAAGGACTTCTCTGAATTCAAGTTAATGGAGAAAACAACGGGAAAATACTCCACTATCATTTAAAATAAATTATAGCAATTCACAGATAAAGAAAAGGAATCTGTGGAGGACCACGATCTCCAGATATTGACGACACATAACATTAAAACGTCAATATATATATATATATATATATATATATGTATGTATTTGTGTGTATATATGTATATGTGTGTGTGTGTGTGTGTGTGTGTGTGTGTGTGTGTGTGAAGTGAGTTTTCACAAAGATGAATATATACATAAGTTATTAGTATTCCAGCCTTAAATGTCTGCAGGTGCAGCCGCTCTCCTACCGACCCTTTCACCTTTTCAGATTATGGCAACTTGTCGTCAACTTTGAAATACTCAGCAAACACACCTGTGTACAAGATAAAGCGCCCTTTTTAGTTCGACTTTACTTACTTAAACGGTGATCATTCATAGAAAAATATTAGCTCTTTCTTTATCACGATTCTTCATTTGTTATTCCGACAAATATGGAATATTTCTAAAAGAAAACATAAAAGAATGCCGGAATAGCCGATTACAAGTATATGTTAATTTGGACAATAATATAATGTTACCAATAAGTCACCCTCTATCTTCCTCCCTCCCCTCTCTCTCTCCCTCTCTATCTCTCTCTCTCTCTCTCTCTATACATATATATATATATATATATATATATATATATATATATATATATATATATATATATATATGTACACACACACACACAAATGGATAGGATAAAAGAAATTTCAACACGCACAAATACTTGCACGTACGTAAGTATATTTCTTCCTCAGGTGTTATAAATGCAGTACTAAATGTTATGAAACAGGGCTATAAGTATATATTAGTGAAATCTTCAGATGTTGATTCTGACACTGGTCAGAATCCACACCTGAAGATTGTATGAACAGCATGAAACTCCGAGTAGTGTTATCGAGGTTAGATATTTTATATATTCACTAATATATATATATATATATATACATATATATATATATATATATATATATATATATATATATATATACACAAACACACACACACATATATATATACACATATACACACACACACACACACACACATATATATATATATATATATATATATATATATATATATATATACACACACATATATATATATATATATATATATATATATATATATATATATATATTATAATAATATTTTTAGTTTTTAAAAATATGATTCCTCCGCTACATAAGAGTTATTCCCAAATTCTCGCTTGACAAGGAAGCGGGTCCAGACACCTTAACTCTACATAACTTAAAAAATTATGTTAGGGGTCTCGGCTCTCGCTTTTGAAACATGAGAACTCTTATGTAGCGGAGGAATCATATTTTTAAAAACTAAAAATATTATTATAATATAAGCTCTACTTCTGTATGGAGCACTGTCCTTTTGAAAATAAAGCTAAATATTAAGGAACACCGGATTATCTACCTAACGTGTTCTTTCCTATTTCACTGCACACCTGCATACATATATATATATATATATATATATATATATATATATATATATATATATATATATATATATATATATATATATATGTGTGGTTAGAGGTCAGAATTGAATCAAACAAGGAAACAGTAGCATTGAAAAGTACTCAATACATGCGTGAAAAACTAAAAATAACATGTAGAGATTTTAACTTTAAAAATAAGGGGATCAATTGAATATGCGACATTGTTTTCGACCTCATGGTCTCATCAAGAAATATTTTTCAAATTTTTCTCACATATCTATAAGTCTACCATTCGTCTCTGCTTTGAATACTACTATCACATCTAGTTTGAAAATCCTGCTATTTATTTAGAACGTCTTGATAAAATCTAATGAAGATTCTGCAAATTCACTGGTCCTGACCTGGCATCTCGCCCTCAGTCAATTTCTCATCATCGTAAGGTAGCTTTACTGTGCTTTTCTATAAAAAAAAAAGCAAAAAAACTTTCATGTTAATTGTTCCGATGAAATTCCCTCCATGATACCTAGACTTTATGAATTTAAGCGCAGTACTGGATTGGTAAATACGTCTCATCATTTTATAGTCGAAATAGTTAGATGTAACCTTGTGTTCTATACCTACAGTCTTTTCTTGCATGTAGAATTCTCTTCAAGTTTTATGCTTTCCAGTTAAATTTGATCTTCAAAAATTTAAATGCAATTTCAATCTGTGTCTATTGTCTTTCTGGTTACTCTTCTATTGTTTTCGCTGTAATATTTGTTTTTTAATCCCCCCCTCTGTGACCACTTGTGTCTTAGTGGCTTTACTGCCTTGCTTGAGGCAAATTGATTAAAAAAATAGATAGATAGATAGATATTTGTGTGCGCGTGTGTGCAGCTAAGCATAGCTTTTGAGATGAACGAAATCAGAATACTATTCAATGTGTATTTTATAAATATATTCATCAAGAAGAAAATAAAGGCACGCAACCCAGCCTAACATATTCGTTCTGTATAAGAAAAGGCTATTGCCACTGAGGCTTTGTGCGCCCAGATAAATAATCTTGTCTATAGTTGATTTCAAGAATACCAACGAGATTTTTGAACTGTGAAAAAGTATCAGAATTTTGCTTAAAAACGCAAAAGGTTGAGAACCAGTTGCTGACCAGTGTTGGTTTGTTTTTAAGACACGACCTAAAAACTGTGCATAATGGCGTGCCAAGAACAAGATACGTAACTGGCTTTTCAATCAATCTTTCTCTCCTTCGTTTTCTTTTAAGATAAAGACGAAGAATAAGCTCAATCCTTTGTTATTTCTATCTTTATCTATTGACAAATATTAAAAAAATAAAATATATCTCATGCCATGTAGCATTATATTTCAGCTGTAAATACAACTTTATTGAATATGACTTTCTAAAAGATCATTGACGACGCTTTCGTAACCAACGTTTTCCACGCCTATATAAGCAAATATCTGCGCATTCGGAATCACAAAAAAAAAAATTTATATGCAGTGATGGGCTCATATACGTACCTGTGATGACATCGTAAATAGTTATTCTTTGAAGCATACAAAATACTTGAATACTCACCCGACAAAAAAATATAAGTGCATTAGATGAAACTAATTTGGAGCATTGCATAGAGTAGACGGCATGGGATATTCTATATAATTTATATTAAATCTCTAGCTACAGATACATACTGAAATATTATCTCCGTATTGCACATTTAAGGATCAAATTCCACTCGGGCAGCCTTTTCCTAAGAACTGCTATTTAGGGGAATAGTCTCCTGCGTGAGTGCTTACCTAAACACTACATTCTAAACCATTTCAAGAGTCAATCGTTATGGTTCCTCCAAATCTTCACTTTCAACCACTTCCTAGTATTTGCGAAGAGAGTTTACCCTATTTAGAGGGTGTGTCAAAAATACTTTTACAAACTTTGGGGACAGATTCCTCAAATGAAAAGAAGGATAAATGTCCATATAAACATATATCCGCAAAACCTTCGTTTTGAGGTTATTAAGTTTAACGAATGTTTACGGTAGATGGTGCTAGGTTGTAGACCACGTTACGATTGTCTGTACTTCTGAGATGAGATATATTGTAATTGGCTCAGTGGATAAAAAGCGTCGGTTAGATCCAGTGACTTGACCCGAAGAGTTCTGAGTTCAATACCTAGCTACAGCAGTGGTGAGCAAAAACTTGGAGAGTGGAGTTAAAGAGAGATAACTGAGACATCCTGAAGAAGCATAGCACATGGAGCCTAAGGTGGTCGAATTAAAGCGTTCTGTTCGAAATTCCAATCATCTGAAGAAGGCCAGAGCATACAACGGCCGAAACGTCGTGAATATGGCAATAAAGATGAGGACAATAGTTCGAACAATATAAATGGGTTACATTTGTCATTCGAGAGTTTTGGGATCTAAACGATCACTAGTTGCCACTTTTGTAACGTCAACGAATACTCGTTGTCACTTTCGTAATGCTCGTTGTAGTAGAGACTTTGTAATTGCAGATACAACTATAGTAATGCTGTTGAACAATACAGGTATCAGACGCCTTCGAATAGCACTCGCACTAATAGTATTTGCTCGATCATAGTTGCTCGTAAAGTAACCACCGAATAGTGATCCAAATAGTAATCCGTATTGTGATATATCCACCAACCACCCCACGTGGCCGGATTCGACACAAGGCCATGTTTATAGTGGGGTATCCGAGACCTTAGGCTCGGGCAAAAATTCCCCGTAGATCCCGTAAAAACGGGGTTGGGTAGCTGTCTACCACCCCAGACGAGATTCTGTCCTTTGGCATAGTCTCGTCTGGGTGCCTCTCTGTCCGAAGGCAGAGAATTTGACCAGCACACACCTAGAAGTAATCCTGATAGTGAGATATTCACTAACCGCCCACACGTTCGGATGTGGCACAAGGACGAGTTAATTGTAGGGTATCCGAGCCCATAGACCGTAGGTTCGGGCAAAAATTCCCCGTAGACCCCGTAAAAACGGGGTCGCGTAGCTGTCTACCAACACAGACGAGATTCTGCCCTTTGGCATAGCTTCGTTGGGTTCCTCTCTAAACAGAGGCAGAGAGTTTGACAAGCACACTTCCGAAGTAATGTGGATAGGGATGATATTTATTGTACTATATGTACAAATGTGGCACAAGGCCGAAAAAGGGGGAATGGGGAAAAGGATGTTTTAACATTTAAAGTTAACTAGCCGCAAACACTGACCGAACCATACTGACAATATTCCTTTCACCAAAACAATACATTCGTACTAACCTTTCTTACAACATACACTATAATACCTCAGAAACTCTATGAAGTCCTAACTTGTCCCCATATATACAATTCATTGTTTGTGGCGGGAGGGGAATAAAATAACAATTAAAAAAATTAAAAATCCCCAATGCGTATTTAAAAATATGTACAAACTATATACAAGAAACTAAACAAAATTTTTGTTAGTAATAAACCCCCCACAAAGCCCCAAATGTAGCAGTAACATCAGTTCACTGGACGAAATCAATGCAGGACTTGAAAAAAATATATAAAATCTTCATACATCCCAACCACTCACTCAAACACACACTCATTCAAACACAAAAACAGTTACGAAAGTCACATCCGAAACGAAAGACGCCCCGCACCCACCAGAGAACTAACATCACTAACCACCTAAAGATGGGAGGGATGGGGAATTAAACCAAAAGAAAGAAAAATAGGGACAGAATAAAAGGAGCCGATGAGCATACACACCCTAGCTAAGTTTACTAACGATAAAAAAACTAAAACAAAAAACGACCTACACTAAACTATTAAGGGGAGGGTTGCCAATGATCAATCCAGCAAAAGCAATATCCTCCTAACCGGCATCAAAATGCCACTCTAAGTCAGCACCTTATACTCGGCAGAGACGCGCAAGACTCACCCACCTTTCGCCAAATTCCAATGGATGGACTCGTTTCCTTTCCGTCCTGATCTTGACTTTAAGCTAATGCTTAAAGAACAGGACCAGTTGGGAAGAGGTAAACTTCTCGGCCCCATGGAATTCATTCTGTCGCGTTGTCCATATCACGACTCGCATAACCACCAGTAAGCAAAGGAACACATCGTGCTCAGCCTTAGTCAACAGCGGTACTATATTGCTACAGACGGAACTGGCCTCGAGGACAAAGAACTTTCCGCGCAGTATGCGAACCATGATGTCTTCAACCAGGTGAGTGATGCCTCAGAGTTAGTGAGACATTTCAACCCGGGCGCCCAAGGCCATATGCAGCGAGCCTTCCGCTTTGTCAGACTGAGCTCGCCTATCAAAGCATCCTGAACGTTCCTCCGAACTAACACCTGATATAATGCCTTACGGGACAACGACTGGACGTCGGAGAGGCCATCCTTCGCCCGTAAGAGTTGCTTGAGGGCAAGCCGACATTCGTGATAGAAGGAGCCCTCGCCTCGAGGTGAACGGCCGGCCTCTTCCTCACACACACACACTTCTTAAGGATGGAAATTTTCTACGAGGGTCTTCCTTCCAGAATTCGCCGTTCTCATCCAATTGCATACACATCCGGTCTAGATAAGTAGTGCCAAGCGTATGTTGACGAATCTCAAGGCAAGGAACCCCTAGACCGCCATCAGAAGGATGAAGGTAACAGATCTCGCGACTAACCATGGTGGCTCTGCCACCCCACAAGAAGAACAGGAGCCTTACAAACGCCAATAAAGTGTTAGACGGGAGTGGAAGCACAGAGAGTCGGTAAAGGAGAATCGGGTAGATGTGCGAGGTACATACCATCTAATCCCGGAGTCTTGTCCAGGCCAACCTGTTACAGCGCATCCCAGATCTCAGTCTCTGTAATGGGACTCTCGCACCCAGCCTCTTCAGCCGCCTCGAGGCGTGGAAAGTCGGCTAAATAGGCATCGAACTGAGCAGGGCTCAGACCGGTCTCCCTGGTAAACAGCTCCTGAATATAGTCAAGGAAAGCCTCACAAATGACCACCTCTGTAGTCACAGTCCGCTTATCCGGAAATGTGTTGCTCGCGATATGAGCTTCCTCTGCATGCAATGAAGCGGCTATGTTCTTAGCCTCGCAAGACATTCTTTTTAACCTAGCCCTAACTACTAGAGCTTGATCCTTCTTGATAAGCAAGGAGGCCAGCTCCGCCTTAGCTAAGTCTACGTCCCCACTATCACGAGATTTTCGGAAAATAAATTATTTGGATATAGAAGACCCGCGGAACTGATTAGGCTAATCTAAGTTTACCCGAACCTGGACAGGTCTATGATCCGAGTAAACTATAAAATAGAAACTTGGACATTCTACGAGCTCTACTTCGACTCTCTTAACTAGAACTCAGTCGATGTATCTTGCGCTCACCACCGAATTCGAGCTGCCGCCCCTAGTCCAAGTTCATACTACCTCCCCGGCGGTGCTCATTTCGATACTTATCGACGAGATTAAATCCGTCGATAAAGTCCCGAAACGGATTAACATCCTGGTTGTTAGTACCCGATTTTTGCCCTATACGATCTATATTGGGATCAAGGACGGCATATCGAATCACCCGCTAGAACTACCGAACGAGATGTCATCAAAAACGGCGCGATTCGCCGAAACAAATCAGACCGCTGCGCATTGTTATTGGGCGTGTTGCGGACCCGATAGCAATGCAGAGCTGGCCTACGAAAAGGTGGCCTTGTGCCAGACACTGCACACGACTACCGAATCCACTAACAAAGTAAAAAAAAGGAGAAAATATAAAACGTGTTCTTTCACTGTACAAACGTCGGGGTTACCAATTTTATTTTATTTTTTGTTTAACAAATAATTTGTCTCGACACTGGAGACATTCAGTAAAGTTACTGGATCTTTGCAATTAATGAAAAGGTTGTGACAAGTAGTAACTAAAGGTATGTTAGTGTTCCGCGCCAAAACGAAATTCAGAATGGCTAAGGCGGGAAAAAGTTTCTCCAGGAAGAAAGTTCCAGAACAGTCAATTTATACGGAATATTATGCATACACAACAAAGAAAATACTCACTGCGAGATTTTTGTAATGTGTGTGTAATGTTATATTTTTAAGGTACTGGTTCGTAATGGTTAGAGTTCAATGAATATGAGACGTTCTCGTTCTGGTGTTGTTGACGGTTTCAAAGTTCCCTGGTCATGGACGAAGGCAGGCTCGAACAAGATGTTCGCATCAGGACGAGAAATAAGTCATCGAAAAAGGTAATGTGATGACAGTGTCGTAAGCGCTAAGGTTACACGCGACGAGCCAAAAGGGACTAAGCATAATTTGCTGGTAAGATATCCCTGTCTGAAATATGGGTTAACAGACGAGGGATAAATGAGTCAACTATCCAGTTCAGTGACCTGGCAGCGACTGCCTTCGAAAAACCAATTTGTCCATGACGTCAGAGAAAAAGCGCGGGCAAAACAACATCAGCAGCAGCGTGTTCCTCGCGTCGGCTACAGAACAACCGTTTACTGCTATTGCTAGCTGAAAGTGAAAGGAAGGGATGGAAAAACTCGCGCGCGCGTAAAATGTAGGTGGAAATACTGTATTATTCCACAGGCGCATAAACTCCAATGAGACGAACAGCTTTATCCTTTATGGTAACATCCAACACGTAAAGCCTGCCCGCCAAATCCGCGAAAACAAGAGCACACGCCGCATCCAAAGACTTGCTCACCAGCCAGGAAAAAACCCTCGAGCGTCCATCAAAACATGCTGAATAGACGAAGAACCTCTTAGACAGAATGTCCTCACGGTCGCGAGATAAAAAAATGGGTCTCCTGCACGCAACAAACATCCAACCTGAGACGCTGAAGATCGCGATCGAGCCTCGCCCTTCTAGACTCCGACCTCAGGCCCCGGGCATTCAAACTTGCTAACCAGAGAGCCATAATGAAACCGATTAGGGTTGATGTCCTGCATTGAGGACACCGATGGCCTCTCCCATAGAAACTGTTCCCATCTCACTCTTGATGGTACCATCGGGAGACAGGCCACTGATGTCCAAGGGAAAGGTTAACTTCAAAGCTCTATTAAGGGAGGGGTGAACAAAAAGCGGGAACCTCCCTCAACAATATTGCTGTAATTTTTAACAATGTCATTTTTAAAGCATGCCATGGGCGGAAACATTCCAAATACATGTTTTGCTTCCGCAATCATGGGCCAAATCTGTTGACCGGCCACACACGCGCGAACCACTGTTAATACTCGCTTTGCATTCGGAAAATTCCGCGGGTCTTCAATATCCAAATAATTTATTTTCCGAAAATTTAAGAGTGTTTTTAATTTACCCACTTTTCTAGATTTCAATGGAGCCTTATTTTCCAGATCTTTAGAAACTCGGCACACGTCTTCCCCAGTTTGATAAATGGGTTTAGATTTTTTATTAGATAGATACAGAATCGCTGGAGTCAGATGAAGGACTTCCTCGTCTTTTTTTCTAATTTCCTTGGTGAGTTTATAGGGGTTTGGACAGGTTATGGATTAGGGGTGTTGGCAGGGGTACATTTGTGGCTGGCTGAGGATTTGGGGAGGGGACTCTACTTGAGGGTGGTCATTTTGGAAGGGGTGGGGGTTAGAGATTTTACGATGAGTGGAGGAGCCATATGATGTTTGACAGAAGGGGAAGACGGTGCCGAGAAAGAAGAGACAGTTTTTCCAGGAACTTGATGGTTTGTTTTTTACGACTTCTTTTAGTTGATGTAATTTTTCCGCTTTTTCAAATGAAGGTTCATATCTTAATTTTTGACTCCTTAGGTGGTCGGCATAGCTAGTCGTTTCTCCGCACTTCCAGCATGTTGGTTTACGGCCGGTCACAATGACCGGAATTTTCTGGCCCTCTACAACTAGGCAATGGGGGATGGAGATGAAGGGCTGTCGATTGACCATAATTTCGAAACTCCATCCCCCAGTAAGATCGTCAGATGAAACTGCAAGTATCTGTTCAAACTGGGAAAAATAAGCTGCCAAGTGCTCACCAACGATCTGAAGAGGGACCTCAAATATTGAAAGCTTGGTCCTACGACTGCCCTCATATTCAGCATGTGGTCTTTCGTTATTAAATCCCGACTGGACATGACTACACAGTCGGCTGGCGTGGGTAACAATACGTCCCACAGAAAGTATTCTTTGCTTTAATGACTCTTTGGGGCTTCACTCCCAGAGACGTCAACGTTTTAATTACGGTGACTTTTGTGGAGCGACAAAGTTTGCGTGAACGCTTGTCCACCACAAAGACAGACACAATTGTTTTATCAACCTTCTGCAACTCAACGGGATTAGCCAAGAACCCATCTTTCGTCACAAGATGTGCGTAACTCATGGATCTCTCGAGGAACTCCGTCATGTTGATTTTGCATTTAGGTGGGGACTTCCAGCAAGAGGGCGTCTCCCCTACCGCTGCATTAACATCATTGTTGGTCTTATCTGCGTTGAGTTCTTCAGCCATTTTTTCCTTTAAACTTTGGCCTTTTTCGGCCACCATACTTTTCTCTGCATCCTTAATATCCTTTTTTTATGGAGAATGAAGGAAAGGGGCGTTTGAAAGAGAAAAGTAACCAGTAGACAATTAAACTTAACAAAATAGAAACGACAAAATAAAGTTTAAATAAATAAGGTTCGCTTTAAAAGCGAGACAACAAAATTAATCAAACAAAAAGAATGCAGGAAACAGTAGGACGTACAAAAAATAACGTAAAAGACAGACGAGAAAAATAGACGATAAAGACAAATGTAAAACAAGTAACAATCACAAAATAACTTTTAAAACAGAAAAGGAACGGCTACAAATGTCAAACAAAAATTAATACAATAAAACAGGCGAAAAAGAACATTTAACAATAATAAAAAACGATAAGCTACAAAAAATACGAAACAACCAATTAAAAAAATTTCAATATAGCCGCTGTTAAAAACTAGTCTGATCAGAAAACGAAGGAAACACAAACAATAACAAAGACAGATTAAACAAAATAAAGGCGAAATTTAAACGATATCTAAAAAGGAAAACAAAAGACAAATTAACACGTAATATATAAAGAGAAAATGAAAAAGTAAGACAATATAAACCTCGTAGAAACAAAGAAAGAATTTGAGGTGGGTACCGAAAATTAACAAAAGAAAAAAAAGAAAAATGATAATAAAAGAAAGGGAACAAATGGATATAATAAAATTAGGGGGAGTGAAAAAAAGAAAAACATTCCAAACGTTTTACCAAAAAAAAATACAGTCAGTAAAATAAAACGTAAACAAATAATAAAAATAACAACTTATCTTAACAAAAGAGTTCAAACAAAAGGAAGTTAACAGAAAATTCTACGCGCTGAAAGAATTACCGGTCGTAATCTGGATATAGTGATCACTTAGACACCACGCTAATTCCTATATATACATTTCCTTTACCATCACGTGATCTACTTATTCAAAATGGGATCGCCTGTGTTTGTTCTCTGGAATCTGTGTTCAAAACTCCAGTGTTGGTAGCGACACATTATTCCAATATAACAGGAAGACAACTTTAGTTATCCCATTGCGCCTTCAGAATTTCAGAGCCGCGTTTTCCCGCTTCAGTTAAAAAACTTCCTAGATATTTAATTTTTTATACTTGTTTGACCGCGGAGTCTCCAAATTCTAGTTCACATCCTGGGTGGCTCATTTTGGTAATAACCATATATTCTGTCTTCTTAAAATCGATGACGTTTAGTCATTTCTTCTCGCTTTCTTTTACTACTTTCTGTAGGAATTCCTGCAGCTTCCTTTCTGTTTCCGATATCAACACTCGGTGGCCTGTATTTTGTTAAGATTGTGGCCGCCACACATAATATGCGGAAACGTTTCTGGCTGGCATTTGAAATTTTGGGGTATTAAATGTAAAAGTATTTTATGTTCTTCAACAAAAACTTTGATATTACATGCATAAATATTATAGTTTTAAAACTGAAACCCATTTCTAGTTGTTTGGGAGCATTAATGTTTTTGAAGAATTAATGACATTTTTTTGATCTGACATTTTTATTACTTCTTATTATTCATTTACTAGTTATTCTCCACTATAATAAATAAATACCTCTACAGATTCGCGATACCTAAGGTTTAAAATGAAGTTTTAAAAATGATAAATCTTTCTTTAACTTTTTATTTTAGTTTTAATCTCAAGCTAATAGATTAAATTGAGTATATCCAGTAAGCAAAATACTTTACTCTATTTTCAAATTAATTTAAATTCACTGGAAGGAGTTTTCGTTTTGAAATCAATAACATCGCTGATTTTAGCGCCATTTTTAGCCATCCGTCATCAAAATGTAATTCTGTTTATTAAAACATCTTTCAAAAATAAGATGTAGTTTTCTGAAACTTGATTTGAGGAATATTAGCTGATTTAAAGTTTAATTAATCTGATTTGAAACAAATATTACTCACTTCAAATTTAAAATATTGGAGAAACTAATTTTTTAACACGGCGGTTTATTTTAGGTGTTGACAGGATGACAGACTGAATCATAGATGGAAGTTTACTTAATTTTTTCTGCGATAGATATATCTGTAAAAATTACCCGATGAATATAACGTGAGCGCCTTTTTTATGGAATTTTTAAACTACCGAGTGATTTAAAAAATTAAGAAAAATATTCTCCGTAATCTAATGTTTTATTTAATTTTAGGTACTTTGATTTAAATTTGCTGTAGTTATCGCTCTTATTTTCTGATATTGTCGTATGGACGTCAGTAATTATAACAATTGGCACGTTTGTACACAAAAACTTTCAAAATGTTTTTTAAAATATCGGTGCTCAATGAATTGTATTAAACTAATATAGGATTAATAAAATATAGTTTATACTTAATAACAATGTGACCTAACCGGCACAAATGAATACAGAATTTTAAAAGATTTAAAACTTTATAAATAATTCTAATTAAAATGTTATAAAATGAAAACAATTGTAAAAAATCATTATTCATCGAAAAAAGAAATTTTCATGAAGATATTACTTTCCATAATATATCTTATTCATAAAAGCAATTCAAAGCTTTTCTAATTGAATAATGTTTTACTTTTCGTTAATTGGTTGTCCTCTTTTATAAAAGAAAATTGATTATTTAAAGTATCGAAAGAGTTCTGCTTTTAACTAATATAAACATTTAGCGGCTCAAAATTGAATTTCTCGAAATTTCATAACATTAAATGAGTGGGAGGTAACATATATATATATATATATATATATATATATATATATATATATATATATGATTGAATAAATTACAGACATTATGTCTGCTAATTTTTAATAAAATCCGTTCATACTCACGAATAACCCTCGGCATATTGATGTTAAAATATGAGAGAAATGTGCTATAGATGTTTAAATTTCTTTTATTTTCATAACATATAGTTATGTCCCACTTGCAACCCTGAAGATTATCTTGGAAGAAGATCGAAAGTACTTGGGAAATGAAA
>OZ038488.1:73795487-73800487 GCA_964036315.1 Acanthosepion esculentum
TC
Source organism: Acanthosepion esculentum (assembly GCA_964036315.1). Lineage (NCBI taxonomy): Eukaryota > Metazoa > Mollusca > Cephalopoda > Sepiida > Sepiidae > Acanthosepion > Acanthosepion esculentum. The sequence goes on from OZ038488.1 coordinate 73,795,490, forward strand.
GTTTTGATTGCTTAGAAAAGACATACGAATTTAAGAAAGGAAAAAGGGAAGATGGAAGTGCTTGATTTTTGCCTGCCAATACCTCGTAAATAATCGAATATTCCGCTTTGATTGCTTAGAAAAGACATACGAATGGAAGGGATGATAGAATTGTTTAACGGCTGTTTCTATGAAATGCAAAAAGTTGTCAATTCCAAATCTTTAAATTTGTACCCACTTCTTACGATAACGATCAGCGTTCATATTCCTGGTTGTTACTGCAATATTTTCTTAAAGTTAAGCTCAAATATTTAACGATATGATACGGGAATTTCTACGGATATTTTATTGTCATTGAACTCGCCATTATTTTATTCAATCATTAACTGAAGTATTAAGATTCATCAGAAAATTGAAATAGGAAAACCGTGAAATTTTCACAGATATACTTTTAATTATTATTGTTTGGTTTGTGTTATATTCCGTAATAAACACATAACACCAGGTGGATACTAGAAGAAAGGTTTATTGTACACAACAAGTACAATATGAAATACGATACAGTTATACACACAGTTAGGTCGGACGTGCTTGCGTCGTCTCGCTCACTCTGTCCTCCAGTCTCTCGTAGACGAGTGACTTTATAGGTACTTACTACCTATAGTGTAATCATTCATAGGGGTGACTGGTTATTCCATTACATCAGTTTGATAATCCTCTCCGACTCTTAGATGTTTCGGCCTGGTGATGATGCTTATATCTCAGCTCCTATCCGCAAGTTAGAGACGCACTATAGCTGTTCCAATCTGTTACCTCAGCACTGTAGCTGTTCCAAGCAGCGCTGCCACCTGAGTTCTCTCAATAATGTCAGGTATCGTCAAGACGTCCTGCAAGGCAGAAACATTCCTGGAAATAGTCGCGAGGGCATCAACCATGAAAAAGGGGTCACTTGAACTGCTGCTTGTTATATTTCTCTGATTTTCACGGCCAAGTCTAGCTAAAGGTACCGCAACGTCCATCAGGATCTATTCGCAACTACTCTTGTGCACATCTTTGATATCAGGGTGATTTCTCTCCAAGCGCTTGTCAGTTAATAAGGTTGTATCTCACATAAGCTTCAGTTATTATGATGATGATTATTGCTATGTTGGTGCTGCACATTGACGATTTCAATGGAAATTCCGTTCTTGAGAAATGGTGTAAACATGACTCCTCATAACTCAAGAAACTTTCGGAGAACCCTCGCAGAGTAAATGATTACAGTTTTCTAGAGGTCTACAATCTCGGTCAGAATTTCATTTTTTACGAAAAATGCTCATTGATGCTTTTACGCGGTGTACCTATTATTTCAGAAATTACTGTTCCATAACTTTGTCAACTCTCTAGCCAGATCATGATACTTTTAATTACTTTCCGTTTCGTTGGAGTCCACATATGGAACTGCAAATACTTACTATATTATTATTAATATTATTCTTAGTAGTAGTAGTAGTAGTAGTAGTAGTAGTAAAAATAATAGTAAAACTATAACGCTTATGATTATAGCCTTCGTATTATGAATAGAGACAACTTATCATCGTAATTTCCATGCGGTTAGCTTTATCAGCATCAGAATTCTCATTAAACATATAGCCATGACAATAACTATATTGGCTATTAGCAAAAGTATCAGTTGAGTCCCTTCCTTTCAACACCGCTATAATTGTCTCGATCATTGTCTTCTTTTGTTGGGCAGCATTGAATCGAGATTAATTCTTCAAACGTTCGGCCCACTTCTTCCTGACGTTCACCTAAGCCTTTGGTTGTCTCCTCTGTACATTTCATTGTTTTCCATGTCCGCGTTCGAACGATCCACTCTCTCTTTATTACCGCGCGTTCTCACGTTCCTGCTGTTTTAGTGCTTTCTTGCCATGCGTCTCATAAAAGCCTCCATTGACAAAGAAAACAAATCAGGCATCAGGAGAAAATAAGAGATAACGCGGTTCTATAAATAAATAAAAAAAATAAACACGCTCGCACAATATTGCATCAAGCTGTCACCGATAGAAGCTAGCATTAAAATGGTGGACATTCAGCTGCCACAACCGATTCTCGACTCAATGTCGTGGTTAATACTCACTAATTTCCTCGCCTTTATATTATAACTAATCTCTATTCTTAGACCACTAAATCTACGGAGAATCAGAAAAAAAATTATGGGCACAGATAAGAAGCAAACTTGTGTCCAATAACATGGGAGGCTTTCCTTTGCGAAGAATCAACAATTTACGCAACCAGGACAAGCATGATTATACAATGTTTATTTATTAATAAATTATAAACAAGAATTAAAATAATCAAATAATATATGTAGACACATATGCAAAAAAATTAACGTGCAAAATTTTAAATACCTGGGAAGTATTTTAACAGATGGCCAAAATTAAGACACTGAAATCCGAAGGCGCAAAGATACATTAAAAAAAAACTAAGAACATTATTAAGAAACAGAAACATTTCATTAGAAAGAAAGAAATAAGTATTGAACTGTTACGTAATATCAGCCATCCTGTATGGCAGTGAATGCTGGACAATCTCCTCACAGATGAAGAAGAGACTTGAAACAGAAACTTGATTTTACAAAAAGATGCTGAGGATAACTTGGATAGAACATGTGTGCATAACTTAACAGAAAATGCAAACAAAAAACAAAATGTATACTTGCTGAAATTTTGAGGGCACGTAATGGGAAAAGAAGGCTTGGAAAATCTGATACTCGCAGGACAGACTGAAGGCTAGAAGGACAGAGGTAAACAACGCATAACATATGAGCTTGAGTAAATGGACGGCGAAACGAACATGTGAAAAACGACAATGTTTTAGAGAAAATGGAAACAATAGGAAACTTATGCTCAAAATCAGGAAGAGACAGTTAAAATTTGTAGGGCACGTAATGAGGAAAGAGGGCTTGGAAAATCTGATACTCACAGGAAACGCTGAAGGTAAGAGATACAGAGGAAGACAACGTATAACCTAGTTAATGAGCTTGAATAAATGGGTAGCGGAACAAGATTTAGGAGAAATAAGAAAAAGCGAACATTTGCTAAGAGCTACAAAGGACAGGACATTATGGAGAGCCATGATTGCCTACGCCATGGAGAGACACAGCGTATAGATGAACTCAAGTGAAGGGAGAGTAGAGTATATTCTTTACCAGTCAGTGATTATTTTGATGATGCAACTATTTCTCACTCTTCGTCTTGTTTTTCTTGTGTTTCTTCTTTTCCTCCTCTTCTTAATAATATCAGAATGCCCTTATAATAAGTAGGACAATAATTGGGATATATTGATATAAGACACGAAGGATTTATAAAATCTTATAATGCCCAGATAGGCAAAAATCGTCGTCATATACAAAGGACCGAGAAAACAAGTCAACAAAGGCAAAAACAAGAAAGAACAAAAATGATTCACGTCAAGTCAAGAATCAAATGTCTGTGAGGAGAACGAGGGCACAAAAGGCAGGCAAGGCAAGGTAGAATATCAAATAAACAAACAAAAAAATCCGGCAGAAGGATTTTGAAATATCTAACAACCAATTAGTTTGTATAATAACGCTTAATAATATAAAACATCTCTTCTTGCGTATAAACGAAGGTTAATTTACTTATAGAACTATTTTGTTCAGCTTGTTTGCTGACGGGCCTTGGCGCACACATAGACAAACAATTGCGCATCTCTAAGTGGTCTGTGTGTTTGAGGTAGGTGAACGGGATAAATAGGGATGTAGGGGGGGAGAGACAAGAGTGGGTGATGAGAGTTGTTTTCATCTCAATTCTGGGTCCAATTCAGAGCCAATAATTGAAAATGTATATGAGAGAAGACTTCTTTTTTTTTTCTTTTAAATGCAAGGTAGGTAACTACAAAGCCTATATCGTTGAAGTGGGCACACACTGAAAATTAATGCTTTCGTCTAAGATTCGACTTAATCATAAAAAGAGAAAAAATATGATGAGAACATGCCCGAAAGCAATTATATTTTATAAAATATTTTGCAATTAATATACAAGATAAGTTTATCTCTGTGTGTCTTCATCTCAGTGAATAATTTAATGTAGACAAACACAGATACAAACATATACAACATATCTGTGTCTCGCCTCTTTATATATATATATATATATATATATATATATATATATATATATATATATATATATATATATATGCGCATGCGTGTGGGAATATATACATAAAATGAGTACACACACACACACACACATATATATATATATATATATATATATATATATTTGGTGCGATGGATCAATTGTCGTCTAAATTACGCAAAAATGAAAATAACACTGACATCTCATTTTCACAAATATAATTACCAAAATTACAAAAAAATATCTTGAAATACTAAAGAGTAAATCTTTTCAATAAAATTGCGATTGGCTTCAACCAGGAATTCGGAATCCCCTGCAACTCTTGTGGACAGTCTCCTTGCTTAAGTTGGTGAATGCTGCCATAGTTCTTGCTTTCAATTCATCTTTGGTGTTACAAAGAGTTTTGTTGGGCTGTAGAGTAACTGCATCCCACACATAATCAATTGGATTGCAGTTAGGTGACCAGATCTCAGATGTGATATATTGGCAGAAATTGTCTGACAGCCATGAATAGGTTCTCCTGTTTGTGTAGCATGTTGCGAGGCATAGGGTCTTCTAGCATCCACCCTCTTGACCCAGGTCAGCAGTACATCTTTAAGGAACTTGATGTAGGCCTACGTGTTGAGGCCCTGTGGGAAAATAAACGGAGATATAACGTCGCCATTTGTACTCGTTAGACTCATTCAACTCTTCCCCAATCCTCTGCATTTTCCTCAGATTTACAGGGTGTCCATAAAATTCGTGTGTACTTTTAAAAATTTATAACTTTATTTGTATTTGCGATAGAAATAATTTGTAAAAAGGATTAGAAAAAAGTAAATCTATATTTTTTAATGTTTTATTGAAATTTTATTTAAGTTTCCACATGTCC
>OZ038488.1:73805487-73817987 GCA_964036315.1 Acanthosepion esculentum
AAATATATTTAGATGACGTCATAAAATTGTGTTCAAAATATTTACATTTCGGCATTAAATAACCCATAGAGGTATTGATATGCCGCTATACAAAACCAAATAATCAGCCAAACTCAACGAAGATTTTTTTTTGTTGCTTTAAACGTCTAATATAACTCACGTTTACTCCAGACCTCAAGTTGAACTCATGCATACGATCATAGCTAAAGAAGCTGGGAATATGGTTGACGCCTTGTAGCGCTCCAAAAATTGCTTCTGTCTTGTTTTATCCCTACAAGAGTCAGATTATACCACAAATGAAGTATTGCTGTAATTCCTGGGCAGGGAATTTCCAAATCCAGAATTTCCAGAACCGAAAGAGTTCAAAATCGTCTACGGGTCCTTTTTAGGGGGCAACTTATTTTCCATTCCATACGGACTGACTTTATTACAGGGACAACGTTGCAAGCCTATCGCTATGTCCAGATATCCAGACCATCCCCACTCTCCAATTCCACTAGTCCAGCCCGTTTCAGCTAGAAATTACCATGTTGCGTCTACAGCGTCTAATCGCACGATTTCCTCTATATTCCATTCATATTAAAGCTGGTGCCACAAACATTGTCCCGAAATCTGATCCTCCCCCAGCTATGGGTTAAATAGTAAGACTAGTTTCTGGAAATTTTTATTCATGATTGTATTTTAACACCAGTCTATTCACGCCTTCCTATTGATATCAGTCGACATATCGATCTGTATCAATCGATACATGTCTATCTCCTGATATCTCTCTATTCAGGCCTGTCTATTGACACCAATCTGTACATCTCTACCTATTTCAGTTTATTCATGCCTAGCAGTTCTAGTATATTTTGTGTACACATATCGTTTATTCATATCTATTATATATCTATAATACTCTATTCATATACATATTCTATATTTCTTAGGTATGGTATTGTAATTATTTACATTATTTAAATTGTTCGGACTGTCGTCCTCATCTTTATTGCCACATTCACGACGTTTAGGCCGTTGTACATTCCGGCCTTCTTCAGGCGATTGGAATTTCAACAGCCCCAACAATGTAAATAATGTAAATACTCTATTCATATCTATCATATATCAACATCAATCTCAGTCTGTATTTGTCTATATTTCTGAGATGAGGTATTATGTACACTATTTACATTATTCGGACTATTGTCCTCATCTTTGTCGCCATATTTATTAAAACGTTTCGTCGGCCGTTGTACGCTCCGGACTTCTTCAGGTGGTGGAATGTCAAACTGAACCATTTATTTCGCTCACTGGGGTAGACTGTTCTAGTTCCACAGGCCAAGTTTAATGGATGTCAGTTATCACTTATCTCCTGTTAATTTCCCTCTCCAAGTTCTCCACTGCCGTAACCGCGTATTGAACTCACAATCTTTGGGTCCTGTAACTGGATCTAACCAACGCCTTTATCCACTGTGTCATGTGTCCTTCATTTCGACATTCCAACCACCGGAAGAAGACCGAAGCGTACAACGGCCGAAACGTGGTAATAAATATGACGACAAAAATGATGACAATAGTGCGAATAATATAAATAGTGTCCAATCTCAGTCTATTCATATTTTTTATTGGTACCTCGGACTCTGTAAAAAAAAACATTTGTATTCTCCCAAGAGATTCTTAATGCAACATACAATCAGAAAGTTAGAATCTAGAATGTTTCGAATTTTAATACCGTATATGTCGGCCTATAACCTTTTAATCTTAAAAAAATCCTCCACCGAAATACTCCAGGTAAATAACGTGAACCATAATTCCTGTGGTTTATGGTAAGGTGTTAGCATGGGGAATATGTTTCTCAAAAAGTCGTTTAAAGATCTCATTCGAGAACAGTGGAACGAGTGGATGGTTGGAAGAGAAATGTCATTCAGGCTGACGTAATAACCTACCGAAAACACAGCTCTTACTCAGGAGGTGTTGTAGTCCGTGGTAGTTAATTGACAATATCTCTCCACCAATTTTTCATTAGAATTTGAGTGAAAAAATGTACCGTATTTGCGCATACAAGGAGCACTTTTTTTTCTTTTTTTTTTTTTACTAAAATTCCCCTGCGTCTTATATGGCATATGTAAGTTTTACTAATTTTTTCTCTGCTGAAATTGGGTTGCGTCTTATACAAACATGCGTATTATATGTCGTCAATGCGGTATTACTGAATATATGTCATAAATTCAATACAGTACATTTTATAATACGAATTGTGTGAGTAGTGGGGTCGTCTTGTACAACGAATATTGCCCAAAACATACATTTTAACGTGAAAATGTGGGGGTCGACTTATACACTTATTCTCCTTGTACGTCAACATATACGGTAACCCATAAATGATTGATAAGCCGCAAAAAAAAAATATCCACCAATCCCGAGAACTGCTACTCCTTGGAACAATTTCTCACGTGGATGCTTTCCTTAACACAATTTTAACCTCTTCAAGTTAAGAGTCTTTCGCTATCTATTCTCCTGATCCTTATAATCTTTACTGTTTTTCTACCTCAATCTACCTAAACTTACATTCACGAGTGCTGCTTGAGCATTGTATTGAATGAACCTTAGTATAAAAAAAAATATCTATTGTTACCGTTGCCATCAACCATAGCAATTTGCATACTTCCAGTGAGGCGAGGCATCTCATTTGTTTTTATTAGTTAACGACTACCTACTTTGACCTGTTTATACCAGTAGCGATTCCTCGGTAATTATTGCCTCAGCAAATTACAGGGGTGGTAAAATAGCGTGTGGATGCCAGGACGTTTCAAGTTACCTCGTCAATACAATCGTATTTGCTTCCTGTCCAAGCCCACTTTTGATATTCATTCAAATTTTCTTCCGCTCGGAACTCTGAACGATTTGTGGCACTACTTAAACTAAAAAAATCATAAAAGAAATAAGAAATTCTTTTGGAATATAAATTTTGCGGATTAGCATTCATTAGGCCTTCCCCAAGCAACGACATTTGTCAGAATCGAGAAATATTGATTTTTCTGTCTATTTAGAAGTAATAATAATAATATTGATACAGTGAAAAAATTATAACCATTAAAACTTATGATTCATCAGAAAATTCAAATCACCACAATCAATTTTTTCCTGGATGCTACTAGTATATATTATTTCACCTGTTTTCAGAGTTTTGTTGTCCTGTCTGTTGTTTTAAAATTAGTATTTTGGCCCCAATTTTCTTCGACATTTCTGTGTTGTCGAAAGTATAACTGTGAACAGACTGATATCAACAAAGTGTGAACAGATTTATATCAATATATAGGCCTATATATTCTTATATTATTCTTATACTGAGATCTTTCCTTTCAGTTGATATCTACTGAAAGGCACGATCTCAATACACAAGTAAAAATCGACATATCAATAAACAGTCATGACTGGATTCATATACCGTGTGTAACAGCAAAATTGTCCAAATTGTGTAACTGCATGGGATAATTGTCCATCCCACAAAATGTTTAATATCTAAAAAAAAACAAAAAAAAAACACTTTTAGCCATCTTGACGCCGTTTTTTCTAAGAATCACTGTAAAACCCTTTGAGTTATTCAGCTAAAAAAGAACAGGTAAAAAAACGTTTTGTATCAACTCCACTATGTCTTCTAAATTGAGCAATTGTGCGAGGGAAAAGATTATTCAGTCCTTCAATAGTGGTACCAACATGGATACTCTGACTTCCATCTTCAAAGTCCATTCAAGAACCACCCAATTAAAAATTAATTAAAAAAATAAGAGGGAACAATGGAGAGGAAACCTGGATCAGGATATCACAACAACAACAAGAGGGATAATCATTTCAACTGAGAGCTAAACAGATTCTTATTATTCAAAGTATAGCACAAAAGTGTTATAGAAATTTCGGAGAATTCCAGTAAGATATCTTTAATCATTTCTAAGATACAACGGTTAAAACTTAAACTAACAATTGGACAATTTTTGCTGTTACACGATTTGAACAAGTTTGCTGTTACATCTGGTATATAGAAAGGTATGTATAGACTGATATCAACTGTAAGACATGTATAGACATATACATATAGATAGGTATGAACTGACTACTACTAATTGCCAGTAATGACTGACATCATTATACAGGCATGAACAGATTTATATTAATATATAGGCATGAATCGACTGATATCAACGGTTAACAGCACCTGAGATCAAATGACGGGAGACGCGTATTTTCTGCGAGATTTCTCGAATATTCAGGCCACTAAATGCAATTAATGCTGTTTAATTAAAAATTTATTGCAGTTACTCAAATAAGTTGTATTCATAAAAATGACCTATAAACGGTAAATATATTAAAATATTTGTAGGATTTAATTTATTACATATATATATATATATATATATATATATATATATATATATATATAAAATAAATTAAATCCTACAAATATATGTATATATATATATATATATATATATATATATATATATATATATATATATATATATATGTAAACATATTTAATCAAGTTAACCCCAAGCAAGGTAGTAAAGCCACTAAGACACAAGGTGTGTTACTGGATGTGGAAGAATTAGAAAACAGAAACATAACTAAGGAGCTAGTACAGAAGAACTGTAATCAGGACGACAATAGCTGGCGATTGATTTTGCATGTAAATTTTTGAAGAGTATAGTCGGCTGGAAAGCATGGAATCGGAAGTGACACCCATAAGCGAGAAGTGAGAGAACAGAAGCAGTTAGCATAGAACTTTCGGTTACACTTAGCCAACTCAAATTTAACTTGATGAGACTTCGTTGCTAGTCTAATATTGTGCTTAAATCAAACAGTCTAGGTACCATGACGAAGAGCTCATCCGAACAATTGCCATAAAAATATTTATAGAAAAGGCAAAGGGAAGCAACTTTACGGCAGTGTGAATGTAACTGAAGCGGAAACGCCATATCAGGACCAATGATATTTCAGATTCTTATTTGGATTTTATCAAGGATCTCTAACTATATAGCAGGATCACAGGACCAAATTTTCTCTGTTAGGATTTTTGATCTCTAGACCGGTAGACATTCATTTCACTGTTTATTGATTGACTGATTGATTCATTTTTTATGTCTTATCAACCCATTGCAGGTTATTTAAAACCAAAAAGTATTTTGAGATTGTAAGAATTTTTTTGTGATACATGTCTACTAATTAACCCATACCTGGGGGTAAAGAGCTGGATTCATAGCTTTTCCTAAAGGTATTTGCACGTAAGTGAATATAAGGAACCCAACGGGAATTGGAACTCGGCTCTCCAATTAACAATTCCAAGCCAGTATCCACTACACCAACTGCACACCCAAGCTTACAGCACCTGATATTTCCAAGCTGTCACCTGTCTGGGTACTGACCAGGCTTGACGTTGCTTAACATTGGTGATCGTACGGTAACCGGTGTTTCAACGCGATGTAACCATAAGCCCAGAGTTTTATTTAAATTAATCATGTTATTTAGCTGAGAAAAGAATTACAAATATGTTTTCTTACATGGAGGAAATTTAAGTCGATTGATTACTATGTCGGGTCATATATTTTTGATTAATGGTTCAAACAAATTATATACGAAATGCATTCATTCATCAAAATATAGCCTATCATATTCTAGTATCTGTTGCCATCGTTGTGCCAGAAGTTCAATTCAACGCTTATATCATTTGGCTAGTTTAGAGGCAAAAAATTACCCTTCACCCGTTATCAAATATTAAGCTAAACGCAGTATTCAGTCTTGCTTGATCAACGACGCCCGTCTTGTCCGAATCGGTTAAAAGCTCGTCGGAACGAACAACGTTTTTTCCTGAAAAAGGGGCTGGAAGTTCGAACCTTGTCGGAGGACGAATTTTTCTTTAAGATTTCTCAACTATTCAGACCGGGAGATGAAAATAAATATATTGTATGAAATAAACGGCGCACCTGCACAATTATGAATATCCAATAAAAATAAAATTCAAGGTGATAAAAATCTGTCGGATTACTAAGTTTAAAAATAAAATCCATTACTTTTTTCTTGCCGGAGTCAATCCTTCAAATCTACAAATCAACCATTCGCCCTTCCATGGAGTGTTGCTGCCATATTTGGTCTGGAGCCCCTTCTGTTTGTCTCAAGGTCCTTGATAAAATCCAAAGACGGATATGCAATATTATTGGCCCTCACCTGGAATCTCGTCTACAACCGCTCTCTCACAGACGTGCCGTTGCCTCCCTCTGTCTTTTTACAAATAATTTCACGGTATCTGCTCCGATGATTTTCTTTCGCTGGTTCCCAGACTTCATGAATTTAAGCATTCAACTAGGCTGGCATCTCCCTCTCACCCTTTCACTGTCAAAACTGTTAAATGTAGCCGTCTCTTCTACTCCAATAGCTTCATGTCTCGCACTTCTCGCCTGTGGAACTCCCTTCCCAGTTCTTGTTTTCCTGATAGCTATAATCTCCAATTATTCAAATTTAACGTCAATCGACGTCTCCAGATCCCCTGATCTATCTCCTAACCTTCTCTTCATCCTTTCCTCTATCACTCCTCTTTGCTCTGGCCTCAACTCTCTGTAACCCCTTTCGTGCTAGTGGCTTCCCGCCTTACTTGGGGTTGAATGCTTAAAGAAAATATATGTCTGCCATGTCCAGCAACAGATAACGTTTGATCGTTAGTCCGACTATCATATTGAGATACCTGTTTAAAATTTGCGACTATATCGGTAACATTACGTCAATTTTGGAGTCCTAAATAATTGTAAAACCTGCGATAGCCACCAGGTTCGTGTATCAATTGTAATAAAACAAGCCAGCAAGAAAGGAATAAGAAAAAGACATTCCTTTACAAAGATCTTGTGGTGACAGCAGAACTAATAACACAGGTTGAGTCGTTGTGGAATGCGTTAGATGAATGGACCATTTTTTCAGACTATTGATTCGTTTACCAGGTTGATAGCCATGTTATTCAGTTAATTCATTCAACAGACAGAAAGTAGAATTATTTTTATTGTTTCCAACAGAGAGGCCGTCAACTATGACGGGAAATAAGAACAAAGGCATATTTTAGTCCACGCTTCTTGACCGCCAAGGAGATAAGAAACAAAAAAGAAAAAGAATATATATATATATATATATATATATATATATATATATATATATAAACAAAAACAAGAAAAAAAAACACAAAAGAACGTGTCGCTGAGTTGTAGAACAAGTATTTTTAAAAAAGTATCTACTTTCTGTTGCATTGTTTTAATGTTTCTTTAATAAATGATACTCTTTTTCTCTTTTCTTTCTGGCCAGTTCTGTTTCAGTTGCGTGGCTTTCTCAACGAATTCATCTCAAGTCACGATTCAGTTATCGCGAGAAAATAATTCAGGCTGTGGCTCATCCGATAAAAAGAAGAGACTTCTCACAGCTCATGTTTGTTTGGGACAATAACAGTGAAGACTGTTTAGCTCAAAATCGATAGCGTTACTAATATATTTCAAGTGTAGCTTACAGAAATATCTGACAGCACAGAACTCCGAATGAGGAATAGCAAAACAGAATCAGTTTTATTAGCAACCCATCATAAAAACACAGGAGCCCTCAAAGTTTTGTATTTCTTAAGAAATACAGTGTAACCCGGATATAAGAGACCCGGATATAAGAGAAACCTGGATAGAAGAGAAACCAGGATATAAGAGAGATATTCTCTGGTCCCAAATTAGAGCCTGTGTTAATGTATATATAATAGACCAAACCCGGATATAAGAGACACCCGGATATAAGAGACTTATTATCCGGTCCCGACAACTCTCTTATATCCGGGTTACACTGTAGTAGATAATATAATATATTTTGTACCATGTCCCTTCATGACGAGGATGATAAAGACTCCACAACATCCTGTCACGAACCAACTTTTGACTATTTAGCGTATAAATTTCTAAGCAACTTTTGCCTGTTTACCTTTTAAAGCTCTAAGTAACTTTAGACACTTTATCCTATAAAGCACGTAGCAACTTTTGAATCTTTACCCTATAAAGCCCTAAGCAACTATTGACACTTTATCATATAAACATCAAGGCAATTTTTTACTCTATACTCTATAAAGCTCTAAGCAACTTTTGACACTTTGCCCCAAAACCTCAAGGCATTTTTTTTACTCTTCACCCTATAAAGAACTAAACAAATTTTGACTCCTTACTCTCCTTTTTTATCCCCGCCATGCCATCCATTTACACAAGTTCTTGATCTTTGTTGTTCGCTGATCCTCCCGGCCTTTAATATCATGTGCAACTCTCACTTTTTCCAACCACAATTTATTTATTATGAGTCTCAGATATTTCAACTGTCCCTTTCTTATTTTAATTGTAAGCGCCTCTTTTAAGAGAATATAAAGAACTGACCCCAAACGGATACAAATTAACGACTGTATGGGGAGAATTACTCATTTCGAATTGATCGAATACTAGAGGTTAGGTTAGGCATATAAAAGATATGTAAACAATATAGAAATATATATATTCGAGAAAAAGAAAAGCCATTTTTTTTTAAATATTCGGAAGAATCAAGCCATCTAAACCAGAATAGCAGTTTGTTTATCTGAAAAAAGAAATTTAAAAATTTCACCATAAGTGTGTATGTTATAAAATGACAATTGGATAAAATCTTAGATTTTGCCGACGCGTTTCGTCTTCCGACTTTTTCAAGGCAAAAATGAAATCGAAATATCGCTGTTGTTATAGTTGCATTAAAAAATCCAAATTTAAAAAGATAGACGCTTCTGACCAAGCCTTTTTTTTCTGGTTAATGTAAATTAGCTTTATAGTAAGAGATTTTTTTTCCATGTCGACAATACAGTTAAATTCCCAGATCAGAAAAAGAAGGCTTGAACAGAAGCGTATATGGTTAGGGGAATCTATCTCCAAAACCCCACGAGAATTTCGTTAACAAATAAACAGATAGAGGCTACAACTTTAACACACACACGCAGACACACACAGACACACACACATATATATATATATATATATATATATATGTGTGTGTGTGTGTGTGTGTGTATATATATATATATAAATATATGTGTGTGTGTGTGTGTGAGTGTATATATATATATATATATATATATATATATATATATATATATATATATATATATATATGTAAATATAAAAGTGGACATTGAAGTCAACACCCAGAGGCGACAGTCTGGTTCATGCTAAACGCAATCGTCATGCTATATGCATTGTTTTTTGCTCGATGTTTTTATATCCATGTCATTGATGCATTATGGTTATTCTATTGCATTGTGGGTAGTCTATTGTATTATTCTGACGGTTGTTTTGGTGGGCGTTGTTTGTTAATTTGTTTATTATTTACTTAGATCCTTTCCTTATTTATTTGTTTGGAATAGTTTATTTTACTTGTTTTTGTTTTTTTTATTTTCATTTATTCTTATTCCTTTTCAGTTTTCGATTTTAAAGTAACAGTAAAAATTTGTTTTCGTGTCTGCTCGTTTATTTAGTAGTTTGTTTTGGTCTGGGAAAGTAATTATAGCTTTTTTTTCCTTCAAGCAGATAGATACATACAAACATAATCTATTATTTTTTTAAAAATGTGTTTATTCATATATAACTATATATGTACACATATCCATATAATTTGCATGTGTAGATATGTCATTATACTTGTGTATACCTTTTTATTATTACTTAGATGTGTATATTTATATTTTAGTTATATTTCTACCTTTTAGCTTGAAGTTGCGTGGATGTGTGTTTTTACATATTTGTTTAGTTGTTGCTACTTAAGTGATGTGGTTTCTGTTATTTGGTACAGTTTTTTTTATTTGTGATTCTGTAGCGCCAGTTCGAAATGTTCAAAGAATAATGATCCTTGTCACGACCCTCAGACTTCACTCGCATAAACCCTTTTTTTCATCACTGATCTTAGCGACTCTCTGCACCTTGTTGGTCTCACGCTGTCCGCTGACCTAAGATGCAACAAATACAATGAATCAATAGCTTCATCTACCACAAGGAAATTTTGTTCTTTGTGTCGCGCCAGAAAGTTTTTTCTTACCTGATTCCATCCTTCAAATCTATATATCAACCATTCGGCCTTGCGTGGAATACTGCTGTCATATATGGTCTGGAGCGCCCGCTGTTCGTCTCAAGGTCCTCGAGAAAATCCAGAGACGGGTATGCAATGTGGTTGATCCTGGTCTGGCTTCTCGCCTACAGTCACTTTTGTTTTTAAGAAGATGACTTATTTTTTTAATTTGATGTTTTGGTTTCGTAGCAATTTGCGGTGTGGGGCGAAACTACCTCTGACAAAATATCTGATGTGTTTAGTGTTTACCAGTTACACATACTGAATTTCTATGGTGGATTCAAGGTAGGCGCCATTTCTGCTTTCATTACAATTCCAGATCATTTCTGTTTTGGAAAGGTTTATTTTGAGTCCATATCTTGGAACACTCGGTAGAGAATGTTGATTTTCTTATCCTTACTATGAATATCTGTGTCATCAGCATACCCACACGCCTCATCATTACATCGGCCTCGAGAGGGATGGTGCATTATGGGTAGAAGTTGCACTGTATTATCCTAAAGGTTATTGGGTATGCGGTAACGGTTAAATTTCATATTATGTTAGATGCTATTGAGTTACATGTGCTATCCATTTTAGTTTTTGCTGCTGTTGGAAGTCCTCAAGTGATGTGGTTTCTGTTATTTTATACAGTTACTTTTTTGTGATTCTGAAGCGTTTAAAGAAGGATGATCTTTGCCAAGGCACTCAGGCTTTACTCGCTCAAAGACTTTTTGACCATTGATTTGATCATAGGAAGATGTTGTGATCAGCTGACAGTATAGGTATTTCTGAACGGGGTTGGCGCCATGCATGGCATCCATATGAATGTTTAAATCTGACGAGGCTATTTAAGAAGATGACTCAAGTTTTCAGGTTAATATTTTGGTTTCGTAACAAATTTGTGGTGTTGGGCGAAGCTACCTCTGACACAACCTATTCTAGGTTCAATTTCTTTTTCTTCTGAAATTTATTTTGTTTTTTTCTTCTGAAATTATTTTTACTAATTCCACCACCTGAATTTTAAGTTCGGTTCAGGGTAGGTGTCATCACTGCTTTCATTCCAATTCCATATAATTTCTGTTTTGAAAAAGGTTTATCTTGAGTTCCATTACTAGAAACACTTGACTTACTGTGCTGTTCCATGCGTAGATCACCCCAACATTTTTGCTGGGTAGTATGCTAGTGGAAATTATAATGAGAAAATATGTTTTTGATATGGTTTTTCATCAACGATATCTTATTTCTCATTCCGAATATATCAACATTAATATTTCTTCCTCGATTTGAGGCGAATTTTTAAAAAACATAGAATTTAATATTGCTTGTCAATAATTCAATATTTCACCTTCCATTAATTCCAAGAAATCAAACTTCTTTTTAAAGTATTTGCAAACTTCAAGCTTCATATTCCTCCGACCAAAAGAGGAAGAAAAAAAAGGTAAAGTCTTTACGTTTAATACAAAATTCACGCTATGAATATTTTTGAATACATAAGAGAAGACATTTTTATTTTTCGTGAACAAGCGACATTGTGGATAAAATTGGAAGAATTTCTGCTGAAGAATCGAAAGTGTCTATTGACAAAACCCTTAAAAAAATGAAAAATAAATGCCAAGAATGTGATGAATATTAATAGACATACAAGTACATTTGGTCGAAAACCAAACACTTTTTACTTTTAAAATTCTGCATCAAAATTGCACCAATTTACTGTCCCCCAGTCCGGCACAATGTTTTGTACCGTTCATTTACATATCTATTCTGATATCGTTAAATTCCGTACATTCAATTTTTTTTTTTTTTTACTTACTGATGTTTCAAAATTTATTTTTCATTTCAACTGATACTTGATTGACTTGATTCACTTCATACTTATTTCCTTCTTTTCTCTTTTCTGGAGAAGAATATTTCCTGTTTATCATACAGACAGTATTTTCTCTGTGCCGTATAAAGTCTATTTCGCGGGTATCACAAAATGAATGCTTCCTCTGTAGCGTACAAACTATATCTTCCGGGTACCCTAAGATGAATGTTTCCTCTGTAGCATAGAAAGTATATTTCCGGGTATCATAAAATTAATGTTTCCTCTGTAGCGTAAGAAATATATTTCTCGGAATACCAAAAAATGAATGATTTCACTGTAGAGAACACAGTATATTTCCCGGGTTCCGCAAAATTAATGCTTCCTATATAGTATGCAAAGTATATCACCCGGGTACTCTAAAATGAATGTTTTTTCTGTAGCGTAGAAAGTATATCTCCGGGTATCACAAAATTAATGTTTCCGCTGTAACAAATATTGCATATTTCTTGGGTACCCGAATATGAAGATTTCCACTGTAGCGTACAAATTACATTTGCCGGGGTACCGAAAAATGATTGTTTTCTCTGTAGCGTAGAAA
>OZ038488.1:73822987-73875487 GCA_964036315.1 Acanthosepion esculentum
TAATAATAATAATAATAATAATAATGAATATGAAGTATTAACTATAAAATGAACAATGATAATACTACTACTATCACAACTAATAATAATAATGAAGATAAAGTGAAGATGAATGAAAAATCAAAACGAAAAAGAAAAAGGAGGGGGAGGAGGAGGAAGAAGAAGAGGGGGAGGAGGAGAAGGAGAATGAATAAAGCAAAATGAAAAATAAAAATGAATTAGAAGAAGATAGCGTGAAAGGGTGTCAAAAAAGGAAAATAAAGAAGGCGAAGAAGAAAAGGTGAAGGTAAATGAAAAAAAGCAAAATGAAAAAGACAAGCAAGAAGGGGTGACTGAAAATAAAGAAAAAAAACAAGAAGAAGAAGAAGAAGAAGAAGAAGAAGAAGAAGAGAAGGTTAAATAATATGAAAAAAGAAAAATGAAAAGGGCAAAGAAGAGCAAGGAGAATGGAAATGTAAAATTAAAAGACAAAGAAGAAGAAGAGATAGAATAAGAAAAGGAGAGGGGGGAATGAAAAAGTAAAATGAAAAAGAAAACCAAAAGAAAACGAAGAAAAAGCGAAGGAGAGTGATGAAAGCAATATGAGAAAAAGAAGTTGTAAAGAATATCTAAAGAAGAAGAAAAAAAGAAGATGAAGAAGATATAAAGATGAAGAAGAAGAAGATATAAAGATATAAAGAAGAAAGAAGAAGAAGAAGAAGAAGAAGAAGAAGAAGAAGAAGAAGAAGAAGATATAAAGGAGATATAAAGAAGAAGATATAAAGAAGATATAAAGAAGAAAAGAAGAAGAAGATATAAAGAAAAAGATAATATGAAAAAAGAAAAATGAAAAAGGCAAAGAAGAACAAGAAGAATGAAAATGTAAAATTAAAAGACAGAGAGGAAGAAGAGGTAGAATAAGAAAAGGAGAGGGTGAATGAAAAAGTAAAATAAAAAATAAAACCAGGAGAAAACGAAGAAAAATTGAAGGAGAGTGATGATTGCAATATGAAAAAAAGAAGTTGTAAAGAATATCTAAAGAAGATATAATGAAGAAGAAGAAGATATAAAGAAGAACAAGAACAAGAACAAGAAGAAGAGGAAGAAGAAGAAGATATAAAGAAGAAGAACAAGAACAAGAAGAAGAGGAAGAAGAAGAAGATATAAAGAAGAAGAAGAACAAGAACAAGAAGAAGAGGAAGAAGAAGAAGATATAAAGAAGAAGAAGAACAAGAACAAGAGGAAGAAGAAGAAGATATAAAGAAGAAGAAGAACGAGAACAAGAAGAAGAGGAAGAAGAAGAAGATATAAAGAAGAAGAAGAACAAGAACAAGAAGAAGAGGAAGAAGAAGAAGATATAAAGAAGAAGAAGAACAAGAACAAGAAGAAGAGGAAGAAGAAGAAGATATAAAGAAGAACAAGAACAAGAAGAAGAGGAAGAAGAAGAAGATATAAAGAACAAGAAGAAGAGGAAGAAGAAGAAGATATAAAGAACAAGAAGAAGAGGAAGAAGAAGAAGATATAAAGAAGACATAAAGGAAGAAGAAATATAAAAAAGCATACAAATATTAAAAGGAGAAATAAGCAAAGAAGAGTGAAAATGTTTTCTGTGTAACTCAAGAAATGATAGCGTGAGAAGAGAGACAGAACTGAAATAAGTTAAGATATAAAGAAAAAGAAAGAAACGAAGAAGAATGAGAAAATAAATTGAATTAAAAATTAAATAATAAGTATGAAGCAGAGAAACATTGAAATGAATATTAATTAGAAAGAAATTGATATTAATAATAAGTAAATAGAAAGAAAATAGGAAACCCGAAATCTAGAAATGCTAATATTTCTAATAGAATCAGAATAATCAGGCACAGATGAACCAAAATATTACGGCACTGTCGGTTGGGGCTTTAGAATACACGGACTGTACGTCTGCAGAGGGGTAAGCCCCCTCAAATGAGGCGTCCGGGGTAAGACGATAAATTACGTCCAACAGCAAGGCCTTTGATCAGGAGGTTTTGAGGAGCATGGAACCACCTCTTAATTACTGGTGTTCCCAGGTCCACCCTGACCCGCGGTGGTAGCACCTGTTAGGGTTCCAGCTATGGGAAAATAGTTAACCCCCAAACTGGGGTCAAAACAATATAAAATTATAAAAATAGTTTTTAATACCAGACATATTTTTTTTAAATTATTACCATTAATTATTTTTTGAAGGAAACATTTTTACCAGCAATACTTTTAAAAAAAATTACGAACTATACATTTTTTGAAAAAAAAAAAATATTACCAGCTATACATTTTTTTTTTTTAAATATTACCAGAAACCTTTTTGAAGGAAAAAAATTACCAGCAAAACATTTTTGGAAAAAAAATATTACCAGCAATAAAAATTGTCGTCATTAAATAAACCATTACAGTTGACATGTCGTAAAACAAACCAAACCAAGCCAAACTAAAATATTATAACCAATGACATATAGCAAGAAAAATATCTAGTCTCGCAACAGCTAGCATTGATGACATATCTGGATTGGTGCGGCCCAACCATCACTTTCCTGCCTTGACAGAGCCAAAAGTCGATAAGGCGGACGTGTGCATCCCCGAAGTCGAACCACCCTCATTCCTTCCGTATTTCAATTCTAAGGAGGAAAACTTTTGTTTTGTGGAACAAATTTCTTCGTGGATCCTTCCTCGAACACTACCATCTTAACTTTTTCAATTTCAAGAGCCAATCGCTACCCATCCCCAATCGACATATAATCTTCACTTTCTACTCTCACAATTATATCACAAAATTCATCCAGTAACCCTCTACCTTGGGTGGCTCTTGTGGATGCTTTCTCGAACACTACCATCTTAACTTGCTCGATTTCAAGGGCCAATCGCTACCCATGAAACATCGACACACAATCTTCACTTCTTACTCTCACATTCATATCACAAACTATATAAGAGAACCCGAACTATAGAAATGCTAATATTTTCAATAGAATCAAACTAATAAGACACAGGTGAACCAAAATATTATATACCAGTCATATAGCAAGAAAGTTATCTAGTCTCGTAACAACTAGTATTGCTGGCATGTCTGGATTGGTGCCGCCGAACTCTCACTTTCTTGCCCAAAGTCGTTTAACTCTTGCAAGATTATATACAATACTTGTGACATTCTATTGGCTATAATATTTTTGTTCGCCTCCGTGCTAACAGCCTGGTTTCCTTAAACATATTACTATTAGTATCTTACTGGTTTCCTTAAACATATTGCTATTAGTATCTTACTGGTTTCCTTAAACATATTACTATTAGTATCTTACTGGTATCCTTAAACATATTACTATTAGTATCTTACTGGTTTACTTAAACATTACTATTAGTATCTCACATGTTTCTTATCTCCTTGTGTGCCTGTTGGGACTTTAAATCAACCCAAATCTCAAGTGAACCTCGTACGTACAATCCCCTGCAAAGATGCTGGAAAAAGGGTCGGTTTTTTGATCAGGCCGAAAATGGAGTACGAGTGGGGCATATAGAGGGGAGGGACCTGCCCACTCTTCCCTTTCAAGTCTAGATAGATTTCAAAAGCGTCACCTTGTCGTTGCGGGTGATGAAATATTTTCCACGCTAAAGACCCTTTGTCACAGACGAAACGCCGCAAGCATTTCGCTGCTCTATCGTTATTTCCATGGAAAGTGTTCACATATCACCATAAACTGTGACTCTTACTCAATAACCCTCTACCTCATGTGACTCTTGGGACTGGAACAGGATGATGGTCACTGTGTGTGTGTATATATATATATATATATATATATATATATATATATATATATATATATATATATATATAATCTTTTTATTATTTGTCTATTCACGTCTTATTATGTCCTTCTCTCAATATACAGGGTGCGATGGGTAAATTATCGACATTTTATACTTTGAATTTCACACAGGTGCGTTGTTTGTTTTCGATTTTGTCGACGGCCTAGTATAGTAGAGTCAGTCTATCTATCTATCTATCTATCTATCTATCTATCTATCTATCTATCTATCTATCCCAATCTGTTCTTATCTATCTATCTATCTATCTTTCTATCTATCTAAGGCTTTTCATATCTATCTATCTATCTATCTATCTATCTATCTATCTATCTATCTATCTATCTATCTATCTAAGGCTTTTAATATCTATCTATCTATCTATCTATCTATCTATCTAAGGCTTTTCATATCTATCTATCTATCTATCTATCTATCTATCTAAGGCTTTTAATATCTATCTATCTATCTATCTATCTATCTATCTATCTATCTATCTATCTATCTATCTATCCCAGACTGTTAATATCTATCTATCTATCTATCTATCTATCTATCTATCTATCTTTCTATCTAAGGCTTTTCATATCTATCTATCTATCTATCTATCTATCTATCTATCTATCTATCTATCTACCCCACACTGTTAATATCTATCTATCTATCTATCTATCTATCTATCTATCTATCTATCTATCTATCTACCCCACACTGTTAATATCTATCTATCTATCTATCTATCTATCTATCTATCTATCTATCTATCTATCTATCTATCTATCTACCCCACACTGTTAATATCTATCTATCTATCTATCTATCTATCTATCTATCTATCTATCTATCTATCTATCTATCTATCTGACTTGCCTTTGGCTGATGCGTCCTGGTCAATCTTGATTTTGCGCACTACAATTCATTTTCCAGAAGCCAATTGTTGCTAGTTTCTCACTTCTCTATTCTATTTTAATGACCGGTCTTCCAACGATCTATATTCCTTAGTTCCACCAATTCAGACCTTCACGACTAAGGCCCGCCATACCACCTTTACAGGATTCACTCATCCTCATTCTATTTGTATTCCATTGCTAAGGAGGAAGTCCTTTTTAGTTATATTCTTCCACAGAGTTATTACTCAGTGAAACAAAACCACGAAAGAATATTTCTACCATCCTTACGAACTTAACTAACCTTTTCATGTTTACGGTCAACTAATTTGTAATAAGTAATATTATAAATGAACATTGTTATTATTACATTATAATAAGTAATATTAAAAGAATACATTTTCTATTATTATTACATTAAAAATAATATTAAAAAATTACATTATTATTATTATTATTACACTAGCAGCATGGCCCGGCGTTGCCCGTGCTTGATTCGAAAATCGTACGACTCATACAGCAATCGCTATCACTTGACTTAAAATATTTTTGCCCTTCCTTGCCTTTAAAGGAGTGCACTTTGCCGTGCTGATGTTGCTACATGTCTTACTTCTTGCCTATCTCACACTGCGAATTTTTTCTAAGCTCTATACTAAACATTAAATCTGTTACGAAAAAAGAACTAAACAAAATGAACACAAAACGATCAGCTTTAAAAAAGGACTCTTAACTGGAAAAACCGAATGAAAAAAGAATGTTAACAACAAATACTTTTTCACACCCAACCCACTTCTGCGGAATCAGAATCAACGTTGAGTTTAAACAAGCGAATGAGCCAATTGGAGTAAAGTGCCATGCAGATTTAAATTTTTCCCACTTGTGACGAATGCAGCTATCGATTTTTTTTGCATGCTAGCGTGCTAGTTAACATTCGTGTCAGTCAGCAGTTGGCTCTCACGCTGGCTAATAGAAACTTCCTGCCTATTCGTGGCAGCCAGCTATAGGCTCTCACTCTGGCCAGTAGAAAATGGCCGCAAACTACATGAAAACTACCGTAGAAGCATGAAAAAATCGATTATTTCCACTATCGCTAACTCGGAGCATGTGCATGTAAATTTTGGCGCAAATCCGTTGAAAGTTGCGGCCGTGCATTCGTCACACACACACACACACACACACACACACACACACACACACACACACACACACACACACATCCTGTCTTTTATAGCTAGAGATTATAATAACAAGTAAATATTTTTTTAAATGATTTTCCATATTATGAAGCTATGTAGGAACATATCCTCATAATATACTTGGAAAAATTTCTTTTAGAAATATTTACTTATTATTTAATATCAAATATTAATTTTTCGTCTCAGTAAAATTCTACTTTTTTTTTTACGTGCCAAAATGATGCTTTCCCGATCTCTAGAATCTTAAGCTGTTCATTTGTAGGGTCAACTTTTATGTTTTCTACATATTCCCATAGTATCCTGCTCTTATCCTGTAACTCTTTACCTTAAGAGGCTATTGGGCCTTTTACAGAATGAACATTATTGTAAAAAAATTCGTCTCACTAAAATTCACTTTTTCATATTTTTGTATTTCTAACCTACAGCCTTTTATTTTCTACTATTTGATTCTTTCTTTCTCCTTCACTTCTACTTTCCTTTTTCCTCTTCGCCTTTGTTTTCCTTCCGTCACGTTCCTTTTCCCAGGCTATCATTCCTTCACTTTCACAGAAGACATTTTGTTCGCTTTTATTCACACTTCTTCTTCGTCTCCATTTTTATGCTTCTTCTTTAAGAAGATGCAGAATATAAAAAGAAAATATTATTTGATATTGCTTGGCCGTACAATATGTCGGACTTACCCAATCGCAACCGTCTCCTCTCTAAATATCTTGAAACAAGTACTACAAGGTTACATAATAACATCTTAAGGATGAATCCCCGGCTAGACAGCATGTAGATATCAACTGGGTCATTCACAGCCTCATTAAGGAAAGGCTATTCAAAGTCTCTACCCTATTCAGTAATATAACACAAGCAAATTAAAAGCATTAAATTAGATGATTGTTTGACATGATAATTAAGTAAAACATTTCAACTAATAACTTCAGACGATAGAGTACAGCCGAATAAACGTTGTATTTAAAGTGACAAACATTGAGGCAAAAAAATGCTTATTCCAGGACTACAGTCCGTCTGAAGTTATTATGCAAATCCAATAAAGATCAATAACTCAAAAAGTTCTGTACCAATATTTGACAAATTTAAAATTCTCCATTTTCAGCCTTGGTAAAATATTTAACTAAATTTTCAGCCATTTTCACTGGTTAGATTTTGAGATATTTGGAATTTACGAAAATGTTTCAGACTGAAGTAACAAGTAGATTAAACTAATATTAGCTTAAAACCACTGAAAACTATTTTTCCTTTTTGTCCATAACAGATATTGAAATATGGGTGGGGCATTCGACGTGGTGTAATGATTAGCAAGCTTGCCTCTCACTATTTACATTATTCGGACTATTGTCCTCATCTTTGTTGCCATATTTATCACAACATTTCGGTCGATATACGCTCCGGCCTTCTTCAGGTGGTCGGAATCTCGAACTGAAACATTTAATAATGTAAATAGTGTACATAATACCTCATCTCAGAAATATAGACACATACTGAAGCTTGTCTCACTCTATCAATTATAATTATATAATGAATTCGATCCTCACTGGGTGCCCCATACTTTCGGACTTGTGCCAAATCTAAGCTACACGTAGAAATCAAATCCTTCACCGGCTGATGGACAGGACGTGCAGCCCGGACTTATGTGGAATCGCTGTCCCTGGTGAGGCACGAGTCAGGGTTTCCGCGTACGCCGATAACATCCATTTTCGTGTCGTGCCGCAGCGATATCGAGGTGATACAGAAGGGGCTTGAGCGATACGAGAATGTCACGGGGAGCAAGATTACCCGCAACAAGTCTTCCGGCTTGCGGTTAGAAACCTGGGTCCTTCAGTTGGACAGATGGACCCGTCCGCATTCTTGGGGATGAATTGGTCGGAGGTACAGGCAAAAGTCGGAGCAGAGATCCGGACTTGGCTCCAAAGGCGGTCGTCTGTGAAGGGTAGGGATGGGGTATTTCATTTCATCCTTTACCAGTTGTTTGTACGCTGTCTCTTTAAAGACAGTAGGAAGGAGATCGAGCGCTTGCTCCTCGCCCTCTTGTAGAGTGATTGCATGCATCAGGCCTGCAGAGAAGTCCGTGTCCAGCGTCCGTGTCATGGAAGACTGGGTTTGCCACACTTGGCGACTCATCGAAACGCATCGAGGTTGGCTTTACTATGCTGCGCGTTGACAGAGGATTCGATCTTGTAGGGGGGAGTCAGGGACGCCTTCCCTAGCCTTACCGTCACTCCTCCGTTTTTTTAGGGTTGAGCGTCGTCATAAGAGATTCCTCGGAGAGCGTCGAGCGGGTTTGCAGGCCATTCCTCGGCACACTGGCCTTTCATGACCTAAGAGACTATTGTATCGGGAATTAGTGGAGGGGGCGTGAATGATCCTCTCTGTGGGTGGCTCAGCTTGTCGGTGACGGAGTTGCGCTCTTTCTGGTTTTGGAATCTTTTGTCATAATTTAGTTTCGTTTCCTGGGTTCATCCCCTCTCTTCTCCTTTCATGAGAATATATTTTTTTTATATCTTTATAAAAAAAATGGAAAAAAAGAAACATTTGAACTATTTGCATGAAATTTTATGTCATGGGTTTTTAGGTTCCCTATGATTTTTGTGGAAATTGTGGTATAAATCGTATTGAATGATGAGGGATGCGTAAATTGTAATGATTGGTTGGCTCGTGAATCTGATTAGCTAGGTCTAGGATAGAAAGTGTCGACCAGCCTTTTCCCCTTCCTCGTTTGGCCTTATGCCAGAATTGTTTTCATTAAAACAATAAATATATATGTTTTCCTGGCTGTTGGAATTCCTCATCCATTGTTCCTGTCTTTAAGAACTCTGGAGACCCCCCCGACTCTTCTAATTACCGTCCTATCAGAGTCCTACCCCTCTTCGGCAAAGTCTTCGAAGCCCTTATCAACACCGAAGTAGTTAACCACCTTACATCACATGATCTGCTCTCAGACAAACAATATGGATTCCGCTTTGCCCGATCCACAGCTGATGTGCTTACGGCCATCACTGAATTTGTCTACCAAGTTCTCCATAATAACGGAGAAGCTCGCGCCGTTACCCTTGACATCTCCAAGGCGTTTGATAGGGTTTGGAATGCCGGCTTTCTTCGCAAGCTTCAAGGATATTGTTGGACCTAATAAAATAATGAAACCGTGAATTGAAGGTCGTTCTCAATGGATTCTCCTCCAGCTCTTATCCCACGAACGCAGGTGTTCCGCAAGGATCCGTTCTAGGCCCTACCCTGTTCCTTATATTCATAAATGATCTTCCTGACGCCATTGATTCCCAAGTCGGCATCTATGCGGATGACACCACAATTTACTCCTGCCTCAGAAACAAATCTAGTGCGCTGACAAAATTTACCTGGCTGTACGTCTCGAAAAGGACCTTCAATCGGTTGTGAAATGGGGCAGGAATTGGCTGGTTAACTTTAACGCCTCCAAAACAAAACTGTTCTCCATTAATCACCACAGGGATCCGCCCCTTCATCCCATTAGAATGTCTGAAGCTCAATTTCTCGAGAGCTTCTCTCTGCGGTTGCTCGGTCTCACGCTGTCTGCTGACCTGAGATGGAACAAATACATTGAGTCGATTGCTTCATCCAACGCAAGGAAAGTTGGCTCCCTCCCCGGAATCGATCCACCAAATTTACAAATCAACCATCCGCCCTTGCATGGAATATTGCTGCCATATATGGTCTGGAGCCCCTTCTGTTTGCCTCAAGGTTCTTGATAAGATCCAGCGACGGGTATGCAATGTAATTGGCTCTGATCTGGCTTCTCGTCTGCAGTCTCTCTCTCACAGACGCACCGTCGCCTCTCTCTGTCTCTTTTATAAATACTTCTATGGTAATTGCTCCGATGAGCTGCTATCGCTGGTTCCAAGGCTCCATGAATTCAAGCGTCCTACCCTTTCACTGTTGAAACTGTTAAATGTAGACGTCTCTTCTACTCCAATAGTTTCATATCTCGCACCTCACGCCTATGGAACTCCCTTCCTCATTCCTGTTTCCCTGACAACTATAATCTCCAACTATTCAAGTGTAACGTCAATCGACATCTCGAGTTGCATTGATCTATTCTTTATCCTTCTCCACATTCTTCTCCAAATCCTCTGTAACCCCTAGCGTGCTAGTGGCTTCCAGCCTTGCCTGGGGTGAAAAGCTTAAAAAATAAATAAATAAATGTTGCGACATAAGTAAAGAGAAGCATTTAGCAGAAAAACGGAAAAATATAAAAATTATTAAGTGAAGGAATGTCCATATTAGATATATCGAAGGCGCTTTTCAGAGATCATCGAAAGATAAAGAAGGCCGTTGAAAATATAAGTAAGTTGAGAACTCGAAGCAAAGGAAAAGTCTTTAAGAACTTGCTTCCTCGAGATGAACGTAAGTTAATGCAAGTTATAGCGAAACAATCAGGATTGACTAGCGCCGCTCGGATCTTTGAAAGGGCTGGAATCGAGGGAGTCAAAATGGAAAAGAGGTGTAGAATTCTTTGTGCGTTGGGATCTGCAAAACAATCTCTGAGTCAAACTCCTCTAAAGCAAATATTTTAAAGCGTCAAAATTGGAGCAGGCAATACATGGAAATTGACTTCTCGAAAGAAATCTTCACGGACAAATCTCGAGTGACGTTTACTGGACCTGATAGATAGGCCAAAAGATAGATTTTATCCAATTCAGACGTGCCTGTGGCTAAAAGAAGGCAACAAGGAGGCGGCAGTTTTATGATATCGGCTGGAATCGTCGGCCAAACCAATATTGGAACCATTAAAATTCGATGAAGGAGATAAACTGAACAGTGCTAACTCTTGCGATTTTATGAACAAGACTTCCTTTGTATAGCACAAGTCCCAGTCTCGCGGTTTGAAAGTGAAGTGTGTATTTATGCACGACAATAATCCTTCTCATGTATCTAAACTTATCCGGGAATTCTTTGGCCATAAATGATTTACAGAAGAGAAGATAATGGAATGGCCACCATCAAGTCTTGATCAAAATCCGATCGAAAATCAATGATCAATTGTGAAAATGAAATTATATCAAGGTGGAAAACAATATAACAGAAAAGTAGACATATGGGTAGCAATTAAAACTACCATGTTGGAAATTGAACCTGCTGATGTAACAAAAATTAACAGAATCAAAGGATAATATATTAGTGGCTCTTATTGAGAAGTCTGATCGCTATATTAAAATATAAAGGATTGAAAAACTTATATGGGTTTGTGATTTGTTTTGTTGTGGGTGTTGGTCAGTCTTTGATGATTTTATTACCTTTTTTGTTAATGTAAAATATGATTTTGTTTTGCCTAATAATCTTAGACGGCAGTTTTTCAGAATATATCAAATAATTTCAGTAACTTCAATAATACATATACTATCTAAAATTTTAACTCAGGCTTTGTTTTGACATCTAACTTTTTTTTCAAAATAAGTTGAATTTTTGAAGTGTATATGATTTGCTTAATAACTTCAAACAGGGTGTATATACTATACAAGGAGGCTGAAAAATGCATATGCCAAAACGATGTATTGCTAACAACGAGACTGAAGAGCAATATCTGGATTTGTCTTTGGAATAAGGAATATTCAGAATTCCAGAACTACAGCCGATACAGGAAGGCCAAATATAAAACGACAAACATGACACAGTGGATAAAGGCGTTGGTTAGATCCAGTGACATGATCCAAAGAGTGTGAATTCAATACCCGGTTAAGGCAGTGGAGAACTTACAGGGGGGAATTAACAGGAGATAACTGATAACTGACATCCATTAGACATGGCAAGTGGAACTAGAACAGTCTACCCCAGCGAGCGAAATAAAGGGTTCAGTTCGACATTCCAACCACCTGAAGAAGGCCGGAGAGTACAACGGCCGAAATGTTGTAATAAATATGGCGACAAAGATGAGGACAATAGTCCGAATTATGTAAATAATGACGATAACTGTCCGAATAACTTATGGAAAAATCGTACTTTTTAATATTACTTTTCACCTAATACTTAGTTGGTTGATTTTCTTTAGTGGCATATGAACATCTCTATGGGTCATTTAATGCGGAAATCTAAATATTTTGAATACGATTTTAGGTCTTCAACTAAATATATCCTGATCGCAGTTGTATCCCTTCAACTACAGATAATATATATTGTTGGTCATTTTAATATAAAACGTATTGTTGGTAATTCTACTATAAAATGTATTGCTGGTTATTTTGCTTTAAAAATATATTGTTGGTTATTTTACTATAAATATGTATTGTTGGTTTATTTTTTATTGCTGGTATTTTTACTATAAAGATGTTTTTTTAAATTTTCATAGTGTTTTGTCTTTGTTTGGGGGTACAACATTTACCGACACTTGGTACCCTAACAAGTGCTATTATCTCGGCTCAGGGTGAACCTGGGAACAACAGCAAATAAGAAATGGTTCCACGCTCCTCAAAACTTCCAATTTCCCGATCAGAAGCGTTGCTGCCGGATGTAGTTTATCGTCATGCCCATGACGATTTTCACCTTATACAAAAGCAAAGAGCTATTAATTATATCGAAGTGAATGCAGATGAATCGTGCCTGTATACATGGCATGGAAAGTTTTACTTCAGTGAATGAATGACGAGACAAAATGTGGAATGATTGTTACTTACGTTTCGATTTCTGGAGTTATTATAATTTATGGATTTATGGATATTACGTATAACTCGAAGAGAAAATAACGACATAATAAAAAGGTTAACATTCAACACTACAATTAAAAAGTTAGAAAGGAATTCCCTATCAGTATGGAAGGAACGATAACAGCTACGGGATTTGAGAAACCTGTTTTTCTTAGAAAAAATGTCTTAAGAGAAAGTTTTTATAAATTTCAACGGAAATTGGTACTGGCTGTTTGGTCAACCAATGTCAAACGTTTCCTTATGAGGAAACAGTTAATATTACGATTTACATGAGCATCGCATCTGTGAGTTCTAACAATATCAAACACAATCTCGTATTTCTTCTGTGGATCAGAATGCAGTATTCGTTAATACCTCTAAATGTGCTATATAGTCGAGAAACAGAGAGGGAAGAATATAGCTTCCAAAATTCTCCAAGAGACGAGAAAAAGAGAAGAGGGTAACCAATGTCAGAAACTGAAAACGGTTTCACTTTAGAAAGTCTCTTTAAATGCAGTTGAAAAGATTGAATTATTGTTGAATTTCAGAGCAGTTCTTTAAAATAAAATCAATGTAAAAACTCCTCTAATTGTGCTTACCTAACAGTAAAGGGCCTTCAACACTAAAATGTAAATTAATGCTAAGGAATAGGAATCAAAATACAAA
This sequence comes from Acanthosepion esculentum, assembly GCA_964036315.1. NCBI lineage: Eukaryota > Metazoa > Mollusca > Cephalopoda > Sepiida > Sepiidae > Acanthosepion > Acanthosepion esculentum. The sequence continues at coordinate 73,836,188 of OZ038488.1, forward strand.
ACAGAATACGAAGAATAATTCGATAAAAAGAAAACGGTTGGAATTATTTCAAAATTTATAAATGCAAAAGAGTCTTGTGGCAGAAAATCTCCATATCAGATTCCAGTTCTTATTCGTTCATTTTGCATTTTTTTTTTACAATTATTTAATTATGAACTCTGATTTCCATCGTGAAGATAATGACTATTCATTTTCGTCTGTTGGATAGTTTATCGTGTTTCTACACAACAGAAAGCGAGAAAGAAGATAAAATAGTTGAACATATTTAAAGGCGTTCGAGGCGAAATGAAATGAGATTAAAATTCATTTAGTGAACTCGAAGGAAAACGATGATATTGATATAGTGGAAGCTTAGCTTACACTTGTACAAAACCACATAGATGGATATGTGCAATTGAAAGATTATATTGAGCCTGTCTTCTCAATGACTAGATTAAACTTAAATTCATCTGGTCAAATCGAAAGAGGTTAGTGATATGGACGAAACTTAGTTTAGATTTTTAGAAAAAAAGACAAAAAAAAACAAACAAAAAACAAATATAGGCAAATGTGTAGTTGGAGGATTACATTATTCCAGTTTTCAAATGGCTGGGACAGACTTAAAAACTTCCTGGGTATGACAATAAACTACATCCGTGGTAAGACGAAAAACTACAAACCAAACCAAACCAACTTAAAAAAATAAGGCCTTTGTTCAGAATTTTTTGAGGAGCGTGGAACCACCTTTTAATTGCTGGTGTTCCCAGGTCCACCCTGACCTGGTTTGGTAGCACTTGTTAGGGTCCGAACTACGGGCAAATAGTTAACCTCCAAGCTGGGGTAAGAGCATTATGTAAGTGCAAATATAGGTTTTAATACAGCAATAATTTTTTTGATGAAAAATTATTACCAGCAATATATTATTACCAACAATACATTTTTGAAGAGAGAAATATTACCAGCAATACATTTTTAAAGGAAAAAATATTACCAGCAATACATTTTTAAAGGATAAAATATCACCAGCAATGCACTTTTGAAGAAAAAATATCACCAGCAATACGTTTTTGAAGGAATAAATATTACCAGCAATGCACTTTTGAAGAAAAAATATTACCAGCAATACATTGTTAAAGGAAAAGATATTAACAGCAATACATTTTTGAAGGAAGAAATATTACCAGCAATACATTTTTGTAAATAAATATTGCCAGCAATACATTTTTTAAGAAAAAATATTACCAACAATACATTTTGGTAAAAAATATTACCAGCAATAAAAATCTTGTCGGTATTAAATAACCCGTTGAGGTTGATTTGCGTTAAAAGAAACCAAACCAAACAAAACCGACTTAAAAATATAAGGCATTTGTAAACCTCTCTTTGTACTAAAACCGAAGAATCTCTGTTACCAGCTGGTAGAAATACATTAAAAATTATTTCCTTCATTGGCTATCCATGTTGCTATTTCATAATTTTAACTTAGATCTGTACAAAGTTAGATAGAGATAATGGAGAGTACAGACATTTAGTTGAATAATGGCTCCAAAATGGAAAACAGCTCACTTCCGATTTGCTTTTTACGGTCTATCAACCTCTTTCAGGTTATTTAAAGCCAATCGTCCCGGGTATGACGATAAACTACATCTGGCTGTAAGGCCTCTGATCGGTAGGTTTTGAGGAGCGTGGAACCACCTCTTAATTGCTCTTGTTCATAGGTCCATCCTGTCCCATGACGGTAGTGCCTGTTACGGTCCCAAATATGCGAAATAGTGAATCCCCAAACGTGTGTCAAAAGATGAAAATATAAAAATATATTAGAAAAGATTATCAGGAATACATTATTAGAAAGAAAAGCAAAGCAATTATCAGCAAGAGACCTTTGGAAGAAAAATTACCAAAGCTTACAAGAAAATAAAATTTAGGCTTTAAATGACCCATAAGGAGTCGATATGCCATTGAACAAAGAAAGGAAACCAAACTTAAAGCCAGTGAACATTTCCAGATTGTAAGATTTTTTTTGGAGATAACAATGGTTTTATAAGTTCTAATAATTAACCCATAATGTTAAAGGGAAATGAAGTGGATTCATGCCTTTCCCAAGAGTATTTTCTGCGTAAGTGAATGTAACTAACTCGACTGGAATTTGAACTTGACTTTCCCATCTCTCATTACAACACACGCACATTCCTTTCCCTAAGAGTCTGTTTCCGAAATATAATTACTTTACTTCTTTTTTTTAATCATATTGATTATCAGGCTTTTCTTCTATATCAATTCGAATGTGTTCGATCTGCATAGTGTTGTGTGTAGAGAATATTTTTGATCATAGTTATGTTTGGGAGATAATAATGATGACCTGATGCAAATTCTACTATTTAACCCATAGCCGGGGAAAGGAAAATGTATTCATTCTTTTACCCAGGGTATTCACGCGTGAACGTGGAGTTGGAACTCGGTTCTCCGGTTTCCAATTATGAGCCTTTATCCATTATACCACACACACATCCAAGCTTATAGGATCTGGTATTCCCAAAATTGTCATCCATCTAAGTACTGGCTACACTGGATGTTGCTTAACTTTTGTGAACGTGCGAGATCTTGAGTATTTCAAGCTTATATGGTTGTAGAGAATATTTTTATTGTAAAACTGTTAGGAGATAAAAATGATGACCTGATACAAGTTCTACTATTTATCCCATAGCTGGGAGATGGCAAAATATATTAATATTTTTACCAAGGGTATTCACGCGTGAACGAGACTGTAGTTGGAATTCGGCTCTCCGGTTTAGTTGTGGCCTGGTTGGGCCAGAAATAAAGACACAAGAGAGGAATTGAGTTAAACAAATATATTAACAGAAACAGTAATACAAACATATACAAACGAGAGTGTTACAGCAAGAATGTTCGGTCCGACTGTCAGAGCTGACTGCTGGAAACTTTCGCTCTCCAAATGGTAGTACCTGCTAGGAGAGTCCATGCGTGCGTGGGTAAATTACCCTAACAGGTTTCCAATTCTGAGCCATTATCCATTATATCACCCACACATCCAAGCTTATAGGATCTGGTATTCCCAAGTGGCCACCCATCTAAGTACTGACCACCCTGGCTGTTGCTTAACTTTTTTTGATCGTACTAGATCTGGTATTTCAGCGTTATATGGCTGTTAGTTTTCATCTTGTATGAAAGAAAAAAACTTATTTTCTTCCTTAGCAGTTATAAAGAATATGGAATAGTACCAAGATTGAAGTTGAGCAAAAAGGCTGTTGTTTAAAATCGCCAGGAAAGTACAATTGTCAGACATGCGCAGAAACGAGCAAGATGACCGAGCAAAGTGGCACCGCATCAATTAGTTTATTCGGGGGATTGGCTAATAAAGATCTGATAAGAACTGACTGCGGATGTTGATAATAAGGAGAAAGAATGTGTGACGTGAAATGTTCATTTACAACAATCAAAGATACACTTGACAAACTAGCTTATATGGCCGATGACCGCGTAAGAAATCACTCTTAAAACAGACTAGTTATATTCCGTGCTAATAGGAATATATACTTGACAAACACGGTGGATAAAATAAGTAAAGGTTTATTGTAAAACCAGTACAATAAGAAATAAGGTAACAGTTATGCGCACGATCGTCGCAAGTCAAAGCAGTAGTGATTGCTACTATTGGAAGGTCGGTAGTTCACGCGTAAGTCTGAGTCGTACGCAACAGATCCCAGCACGTCAATATTTACTTGCCACCCCACGAGGGAAAGATGTGGCACAAGGCCGATTTTTATGTGGGTATTCCGAGCCCGTAGGCTCGGCCAAAAAGTGCCCGTACGAGACGCTGCCCTTCGGCGGAGCCTCGTCCGGGTTCCTCTCTGCTCAGAGGCAGAGAGTTCGACCGTCTTGCTGGAACAGATCCCAGCACGTCTCCTGTAGTCTTTTGCCTTACGGATACTTATAGGATAGTTACTACCTAAAGTGTCGTCACTCATGGGGGTGACAGGTTATTCCATTACATCAAAATAAAAATAAAATCTAATGGCAAAACTAATCAATAGATCGAGTATGCTGCTAGATTTAAATTCAATTTAGCATCAGATACCATGGACTGTACCTGTAAAAACAAAAAGGACACTTATAATTAACACCAGAAAGAGTCAGTTGAAATATCTATGGCACGTAATGAGGAAAGGGGGTTAGAAAATCTGACACTCGTAGGGCATATCGAAGGCAAGAGGGACAAAGGAGAACAGTGTATAACCTAACCAACAAGCTTGTGTAAATGGATCACAGAACAGGGTTTAGGATAGATAGCAAAAAGACAAAATCTATTAAGAGCTATAAAGGTCAGGAAATTGTGGAGAGCCATGACTACCAACGTTCTGAAGGGGTAAGACGCATAGAAGAAAGAAAAGAAAGGAACGCACTGAAAACAGATTTGGAAAAAAATGTATTCTGTTTGAGTGGCGAAAACATTCCTGTGACTGTTGTAAATCTAGTAAAATCAAAGCCGTCATAAGTACAAAGGGCAATAGAAAATAAAGGCGGTCACATGACAAATTGAATTTAAATAAATGCAGTAAAACGTGGATCTAAAAAGATAAGTAAGGTAATTGGGTGGGCCTTAAATGCGATAGTTTCTTCTATCCGAGAAATCATTAATTTCATAAAATTGCAAGTTCTGCGGATTCCCGTATTATTTACATCATTCGGACTATTGTCCTCATCTTTGTTGCCATATTTATCACAACGTTTCGGCCCTTATACGCTCCGGTCTTCTTCAGGTGGTTGGAATGTCGAACTGAACCATTTATTTCGCTCGCTGGGGTAGACTGTTATACTTCCACGTGACATGTCTAAAGGATGACAGTTATCTCCTGTTAATTCACCTTTGGTTAAACACTGCCATAACCAAGTATTGAACTCACAACCAAATCTACAGTGCCATGTGTCGTTAAGGACACATGGCACAGAGGATAAAGGCGTTGGTTAAACCCAGTGACAGGACCCAAAGTGTTGAGTTCCAGATGAGAACAATAGCCCGAATAATGTAAATAGTGTACATAAATATAGAGATGCATTCGCGCATTATAACGAATATTTTGTTAAATCCATGTCAGTCAGCTCGCAAATTTCCACTGTTACGTAAAACCCTGTAAAATATCAAATAAAACAATTGTACTTATTTTCCTTGTTCATTTTGAGGGAATTTTTTAAGTGTGTGTTCTAGCTCTGTTCTGGACTGTAGTTTACGTTGCACTAGTTACCAAAGCTATGCAAAAGTAGGGACATGCATACAAAGACAAAGTTGTCTCTTGATCGTTGGCTAAAATTCGAAAATTCAAGAAGACAAATGCAAGATATAAAAAAACCAAAATCACACCCTTATTAAAAAAGATTTTAAAATGATATTTGTAATTTAAACGGTAACTGATTTAACGATAATGATGATAATTTGATGATGACGTATCGATTTAAACGAGTATATATCTGAAAAGAGTAAGCTGCAACTACGCATGCGCCTACTAGAATTGTCCTTCCAAATTTATTTTTAGTGCACTCACCCTATGAACACTGAAAATTGTTTAAAATAAGCAAGTCAATCTGTATACACATTAAACAACCTGAACCATTGAGGAGGTACTCCTCCTCTCTTTTACTCTCTGTCTGTCTCTCTCCCTACCTCACTCAGTCTTTCAGGCATACACATACAAACACAGACATCTATTATTGCTAATGAGACTTTGTATTTATATTGAAATCTTATTTGCAAAAATTACTGAAATCGGCAAGATTGTTTAATTCTTTTTAATTATTTGACGCCAAGCAAGGCAATAAAACCACTAAGACACAAGAGGTTTTTAAGTGCTAGAGAAAATGAGAAACAAAACACTATTAAGGCGAGAGAAAAATAAAAGAACAAGAGCCAAGAAGACAGAAGATAACGATTGACATTGCATTTGAATTTTTGAAGATCAAAGTTGACTGGGAAGCAAGAAGCCGGAAGAGAGTTCCACAAACAGGAAGAGCGGTAGAAGAAAAGGTTAGCACAGAACTTACGCTTATATCTGGCCATTACCCATAAGAAATTAATTTCCAGATAATGTATAGCTAACAAGGTTATCATGTACCAAGTTGATGACTGAATAATTCTAGCAGCTATTTTTATTCAGTAAAAGTAAAAAAAAGTCAGTTCCTTAGGGTAAATGAGATTCACAAGTTGTTCTTTAAATACGATATTGTTTAAATCGGGGCATTTTAAATCGAGGTTTTACTTTATTTGGTACGAGTCTATGCAGTTGTTAAGAGGAAGAGCTGAAATTAATATGTGCAAGTTTTCACAGACTTAGCATCACCCGTTCATATTCATCCTATATAGTTAGAGTGCATGCTAACTAGCACGACATATATAAGCTGACACAGAGATCTAATGAACATAGATAGATAGATAGATAGATAGATAGATAGATAGATAGATAGATAGAAAGGAACAGGTTGGGATAGATAGATAGATAGATAGATAGATAGATAGATAGATAGATAGATAGATAGATAGATAGATAGATAGGAACAGGTTGGGATAGATAGATAGATAGATAGATAGATAGATAGATAGATAGATAGATAGATAGATAGATAGGAACAGGTTGGGATAGATAGATAGATAGATAGATAGATAGATAGATAGATAGATAGATAGATAGATATGAACAGGGACTGACAGAGCTCATGAACATAGACAGAGGCAGCATCTGATGATAAAATCAGACTCTGAAAGATTGTTAAACATTTGTAAACACGCTGGATAGAAACGAAAATGAATAGACAGATTGATCCTCAGGAAACCCGAAATGAAAGAACTATTTTCGTTTCGATGACTGAGACACAACGTCGAACTGACGTAACAGCGTGTAACAAATTAGCCTTACATCATTAGTTTACGAACAACCTCATTTTCCTTCTTCTACCCCAGTAAACGCACCAAATTATTTAATTAATGAACACATTTAGGATTCAAATAAATAAACAATAATCTTAGCAATTTATTAAGTTGTCAGACAAAAAGTACATTTTAAACATTGCTTTCGTTAGTTTTTATCTGTAAAATTACCAACTTCATTGGATTGTTTGCTGATTCCGAAATTCATATAACTGCTGAGCAAATATTAGGCAGAATTTCCTTCAGTGTTATGAATCATTCATGGGCGAAAGTGTTTTATAATTTCTCGATGGTGCACTTCTTAAAATTAATCAAGATTTTATTTATTTTGTTAATAAATTAAAATACTACGTAAAAAATTAAAAAAAACTATTTAATTTTATTCTTTTTCAAATAATTTTTTGTTTCAAAAGCCAGCATAATAGCGCGAATAAAGAAATATTTTCTGTGAAAAACATTATTGTATGTGCTTTTTATCATTTCGCCACGATCAAGACAATAAAGCCACTAATTCACAACTATCAAAAAAAAACGAAAGCAAAATTATTAACGAGAGACAGGTATAAAAGTAAAGTATCTGCCTATATTTTTGAGATTAGGGCTCCGATGAGCTGCTTTCGCTGGTTCTCAGTCTTAATGAATTTAAGCGTTCAACTAGGCTGGCATCTCGCTCTCACCCTTTCACTGTCGAAACTGTTAAAGGTAGCCGTCACTTCTACTCCAATAATTTCATGTCTCGCACTTCTCGCCTGTGGAACTCCCTCCCCAGTTCTTGTTTTCCTGATAGCTATAATCTCCAACTATTCAAACATAACGTCAATCGACGTCTCCAGATCCCCTGATCTATCTATCCCCTAACCTTCTCTTCATCCTTTCCTCTATCACTCCTCTTTGCTCTCGCTCTAACTCTCTGTAACCCCTTGCATGCTAGTGGCTTCCCGATTTGCTTGGGGTTGAATGCTTAAAAAAAAGGGGATTTTTAACTATTTACACTATTTACATTGTTCAGACTGTTATCCTCATCTTTGTTGTCATATTCACGACTGAAGAAGGCCGGAGCGTACAACGACTGAAACTTCGAGAATATGAAAACAAAGATGTGGACAATGTAAATAGTGTAAAACCGTGAAGAAAGAGGGAAAAAATTCAAAGACGGATTTGTAATGTAATCGATCCTCGACCTGACATCTCATCTTCGATCAATCACATTCTCACCGAAGTTACTGGCTTTCTTCTACCTATTCTAGAAATATTTTCATGGAGACTGTACTGGTGAGGGTTTTTTTTTACCCTACTGCCTCAACTACATGAATTTAAATGTGTTACTAGATTATCAATTAGGTTTCACCGTTTTAGTGTTGTACTAGCGAGATACAACTGTCCGTTCTATTTTAATGGTTTCTATTTTCGCACTTCTCGAGTGTGGAAATCCCTTCCTATTTCTTGCTTCCCTACCAATTACGATCTTCAAATATTTAAATGCAACGTCAATCGCCATCTCCTGTCTTCCTAAATCCTGTTCCTTTATTGTCATTTCCCCAAGTCTTCTAATTCTGTTTCTGTACCGCTTTGCTTGCTAGTGGCATTAACGCCTTGCTTGGGGTGAAATGATTGAAAAAACAAGATTGACACTGGGTTTATGTTTTTGAAGATCTAAGTTGGCTGGAAATCAAGAAAGCGGAAGAGAGTCCCACAAGCTCGAGAAGTGCGAGAGACGAAATTGTTAGCATAGATTTTACTGTTAAATCTAGCTATTTCAACTGTAAAATGATGGGACCTAGTTGACAATCTAGTACTGTATTTAAATCTGTAAAGTAGATGTAGCGAAGAGGAAATCACATCAGAACAATTACTATGAAAATATTAACAGAAATGAAAGCTATGTTACGGCGGTGGGATTTGACGGAAGCCGAGATGCCTTGTCAGGGCTGATAACATTGCAGACCCTTTTTTGGATTTTATGAAGAATCTCTAAATACATAGCAGAAAAACCAGATCAGACCTGGCAGCAATATTTAATGCACAGTCAAATGGTAGACTTATAAATGTGTAAAATAGATTCAGATTAGAATAATTGTCTCGCACAACACAGTGAAAGTCGACGAAATCGCTAAAAAATCAGTATACCTTGATGAGAACATGCTCCAAAAGGAATGAAAACATAATTTTATCATCAATTTCGTTATGTTATTATTAAGAAGAAGGATCAAAGTATCTTTTAAATATTTAATTTTTTTTCCTCCATGTTAGAACATGCAAACTTTTGATTACAATATCTTATTTTTCTTGAGTCAGCGGTTGTACTAACTTTTAGCATAGCAAATTTTAGCCTTATTCGCGGTGACACATTAATTTGGATATTCTTGCAAAAATCAAATAATTGTCGGATTTTAATGAAATTTTTTTTCGAGGCTCATTGACAAATGAATGAAATAATTTGTGAATTTTATTATTAGAAAATTTTGTTAGAAATATTTTTTTTACATATGTTTCAACTATTTATTTAATTTTATGAAAACTTGAGAAATTCAACGGGATAATTTTTAGTGACTATATTAGTTAATAGCAGAATTCTTCGAGGAATGTAAATCACCGACTTTTTGCCAAATCGGACCCGCCTTACCGAAATTATGTTCTGAATCGAAAAATAAAAAAAAACGTAATAAAACTAAAACATTATTCAACTAGAGAAGCTTTTAATTGCTTTTATGAATAATATATATTCACGATAATATTGTCTGAAAAAAACATTTTCGATGAAAACTTAATTTTTACAAAATTTGTTTTCATTTTATTACAATTTTAAATTGAATAATTTATGAAGTTTTAAATCTTTTAAAATTCAGTTTCAATGTAATAACTCTTAGAAAATACTGTTATTAAGTAAAACTATATTTACTTATCATATATTGTAAAGCTTACAACAATCTGACGACCCCGAATATTTTTAAAAGAATTTAAATTTGTTTTTGTATGTGTGTCTACATGGAGAATTTCTAAGTATGGATGTACAAACCTAACATTATCGCTAAAATTTCACGTGTTTTAAGGGTTGTCCCCACTTACAGAAAAACCCTCATATAAACTTTATCATCTCCTCCACTATACTTAACTATTAACACGTTCAGCGGTCATTCAGCTGTCAAAAAATCGATTAACACTGCAGAAAAAACAAGATCCCATGGTTAAAAAAATGCTTATGTATAACGTTTTATGCCATAAGTAATATTCATTTCAAATCAGATTAACTTAACATTGAATATGCTAATTTTCCTTAAATAACGTTTAAAAATATATATTGTTTTATTTTTGCAAGATTATAAAAACTGAGAATTAACTTCTATTTATAAATGTGTCAAAATGGCCGTTTTCATCGATTTTATTGAAAGAAATCAATTCAGATCAAGAAATAAAGCTTTTTGAAATACACCAGAGAGTATTTTGTTAAGTGGAAATAGTACATTTTAAATCCGTTAGTTTTCAATTAAAGCTAAAATGAAATCTTCAAGAAAGCTTATTCATTTAAAAAAAATTATTTTAAACCTTATATATACCGAATTCGTGGAAGTACCTACAAAAAGCTTACGCTTCAAGCTGAGGACCAAACAATTGATTTAATATAAATTTTCCAATTCATGTCAGCGGAAAATGTTAGCCCGAGAAAGCACATGTCACTCTCCTGGATATTCTAAGGCCCTGGCTTTTATATCTCTGGTAATTTTCAGCTGAATAGATTATTCAGTTTGTAAGGGTAGATGTAATTATTTTTGTGTCTTGTAGGTAATTATTTCCAGTTTTCTGTTGATATTGATTTTTGAACAAATGATGAACAAATGATGAACACACAGAGACAATGTGTATATTTAATGATATAATTAACCAAATGATTAATTCGAAATTCTAAAAACATTTTTTCTTTAGCCGGCTTTAAGATGGCGTTGAACTACAGATAGCGACTTATGATGTTTGGAAATTTTATTTTTTTAAATTTCCATTGGCTCTGGAAGTAGTGACGTCATCAAAAATGAGAGTTTGAAAAGTAAATAAGCCAAATGTTCCAATGTAATAGCGTCATTCATACTGGACATATTTTGAAATATTTGTATACTGAAGGAATAAACTACGTGTAGTGAAAGACAATATGTCATTTTCTAAAACTGACAAAATCCTGACGTCAGCCAAAATATGGTGATATCCGCAATTATGAAACGAAAAGTGTATTCACTATATTCACAATAACCTTTGGAATAAATCAAAATATCTTTCTTTTCGATATGGCTAACAGTTTGTCTTTTTTTATTCGGTCACTTTTTTCCTGTAGGTGGAGTACTGAACTCTTATGTAATAAGAATCTTCCTATACAGGGTGCGATGGATAAATTGTCGGCTAAATTACGCAAGTTGGAAAATAACGCTGACATCTCATTCTAACTAATATATTTACCAAAATTACACAATTATCACGAAGTACTAAAGAGTGAATTTATTTAATAAAATCGTCATTGTTTTCAACCACGGCCTCCAGACGATTTCGGAATCTCCTGCAACTCATCTTGACGGTCTCCTTGTTTAAGTTGGTGAATGCTGCCATAATCCTTGCCTTCTGTTCATGTTTAGTGCTACAAGGATTTTAGTTGGTCTCTCGCTCAACTGTGCCCCACACATGATAATGCAGGGGGTGCAGTCTGAAGAGTTAGGTGGTTAGATGTAATGGGTGATGTGCTCGCAGAAATTGTTTGAGGGCCATAACTAGATTCTCTTGCTTGTGTGGCATGGTGTCGAGTCCTGTTTCAGGCATAGGGCCTTCTGGCAGCCACACTCTTGACTCAGGGCAGCACTACCTCCTCGAGGCACTTTATGTAGGCCTACGTGTTGAGTCTGTGGCCCTGTGGGAAGATGGATGGAGGCATAACGTCTACATTACTAGTCATCATTCCAAACACCATGGTGTTGACTGGATTTATCAATATGTTTTTTGAAATATCATATACTTGTATTTTAATTGGATATCATAGCTTACGTAACAATATTTCCCCTATTGAGGAGTTTGGTTGGTTTTGAAATTTTTAAAACTCTTTATTTTGTATTCAACCCCATCACTAGTAAACTCTCTGTAATTGGAGAAATAGAGAAAAATGCCAAGTCGATGGAACATGCAGATCGACTAGGGTAATATACCAGACAACGTTTGCCTCTAAAGAAAATATGACAAATTATAATGTTTACTTTGGAATTTCCGCGGGAGAATGGAAACAGAGATTTTATAAACATAGGGACTGCTTTAATAATCCTAAATTAAAATACCTAACAGCCCTTTCAAAGAAATTTAGTTAATTGAAGGGAAAAGGTCTGAACCCTCAGATAGATTGGAAAATTATAGGTTTTGCTCATACTCCTAATAGTTTTAGAGACAGGTGCAATCTAAGTTTAAGGGGAAAATTAGAATAATAAAATAAATGATCAATGCAAACTATTTAAATCAAAGGAACGAACTTGTAATAAAATGTAGACCAAGAAGCAGATACAGTATTTACATTAGTCGGACTATTGTCCTCATCTTGGTCGCCATATTTGTCACAACGTTTCGGCCGTTGTACGCTCCGGCCTTCTTCAGGTGGTTGGAATTTCGAACCGGACCCTTTATTTCGATCACTGGGGTAGACTGTTCTAGTTGCACGAGCCATGGTACAGTGGATAAAGGCGTTGGTTAGATCCAGTGACAGACCCAAAGAGTGTGAGTTCAATACCCGGTTCAGGCAGTGGAGAACTTTCAGAGGGAAAATTACCAGGAGATAACTGATAACTGACATCCATCAAACATGGCTCGTGGAACTAGAACAGTCTACCCCAGTGATCGAAATAAAAGGTTCGGTTCGAAATTCCAACCACCTGAAGAAGGCCGGAGCGTACAAGGGCCGAAACGTTGTGACAAATATGGCGACCAAGATGAGGACAATAGTCCGACTAATGTAAATACTGTACATAATACCTCATCTCAGAAATATAGACAGACCCCCAAGAAGCAGATTTAAACTTATATCAGAATATAGATCTTACCTTATTTCTAACACCCCCTAATGTTAAATATATAACGATAATTAACTTCTATACTTTCCCTCTATTTTCTATATTAAACCTGTCTTAAAACAGTCCCCTAAGTGATGTAGCCCACCCACTTTCATTAAATATTTACTTTAATATTTTCTCTTAAATAATTTCGGATATAGCTTGGTCATCCTAATAATTTAACCGATCATTAATGTGATACATGGACAATTCATCCTAACTTTAAATAGTTTTATTTTTAAATCTCCCATTCCTTAATAATATAAAACCATCAATTCTATTCTTCTTTTATATTAATTGTCTAAATAAAAATTATTGTTAATCCTTTTAAAACATATTTGCTGTTGACATAATTTTGTATTCCCTAGTTGGAACGTAAATTCTATATATAATTAACGGCTTTGGTCATAATGTAAAACTCCCATTTCGGCCCCTCATTTAGTTTCAATTCAACACCTCAACCTTCATTTAACCCCAACCTAATATCATAAAGTAAATAGCGGGGTTGATTCCAGCGATCTCTCCCCCTTTACAGAGATACTCACGATTTCCCCTTACCAACAACTCTGGTTCTTTATCTAGAGGAGGCGTCATTTTGGGTAGGTTGGTATCTCTGCCCTGACTGCAATCGAAATTAAATTCCAAACCACTGATTCCGCAAAGAGTCCAGTCTAGGGCTGAAAACAACCTTGCGCCAGTTTGAAATAGTCTAGACACACGTGAGGTAATTTTGTACTTTTTTGCTGCATAATATATATATATATATATATATATATATATATATATATATATATATATATATATATATATATATATATATATATATATATATATATATATATATATATATATATATGTATATGCCATATAATCATTTAATCATTCAAATGAAATATAATTCAACCAAACACAGGTTGACGTTGACATTTAATACAGTGCTTAATATCTTCCCAGACAAATCCAAAATGTAAATATTACGTTTTGGGGATGATACTAAAGGACGTTTTTAGTTAGATAGTAAAAATACGAGATTTGCACACACACACACGCGCGCACACACGCGCACACACACACACACACACACACACATATATATATATATATATATACATGTGTCTATGTGTATGTGTATATATATATATATATATATATATATATATATATATATATATATATATATATATATACATATGTATGTGTCTGTGTGTGTGCGTGCGTGTGAGTGTGTGTGTATGATGAAAATACGAAGTTTTTTTTCAATCTAATTATAAACGTCATTGGGATTGTCTTAAGGTGCGTTTTTAATAAGGTATGAAAAACTATATATACATCATATGTGTGTGTATATATATATATATATATATATATATATATATATATATATATATATATATATATATATGATGTAAATATTGTCTTACATAATATTTCATTTATGTAAATATGTTTTACTTAACATAGACATTATATATATATATATGTGTGTGTGTGTGTGTGTCTGTGAGTGTGTGTGTGTTTGTGTGTGTGTGTGTTTTAAACAATAAAAAATATTAAAAAATTAAAATCTTTAGACACACTGGGTTGAATATTAATATTTTTTCGTTTTTATTATTTCATTTAGATTCCTCAACTAGTTTCGGCAAACATGGCCATGATATATATATATATATATAACTAATGAAATAATCCAAATCTTACAATCAGGTCAATCGATGTGCCTTTGTTACAAATAAGAAAAATATTACTGAATTTCAATCTGTACCGATTGAGAGTCGGATTTGCCGTTTAAATTTGTCCCAAAATTAGCTTGTAAAATCTGCGTTTTATATTCCTTCATAATGCAATAATAATTGATCTGCCAAAGAAAAGAAAATATAAAGGCGCCATTTTCTTTTCCCATAATTTCACCTCCTGCCATTGCACTCTACGTCACATCTGTCATTTTTCTGTGTTTCTATTAAAAAAGAAAAAGAAAACAAAACAAATAAAAACGCCCCTTCATCCATGTGCAGCCCCTTGTCTGCCGTTCATAATTCATATCTTTTGGCAATTCGGTCGGACACAGCTTCGCTTTGTTTCGTCGTCTCTCCAAGATGATTTCTCGAGAGCCGTACAGAAATGTCGTCATTGTAGCTCTTGATGAGTGAACAATGATTCAGGGGACAATTCGCTTACTTCATCCACTTGAACGTGGCTGGAGTCCACCGGAAGGTTCGACAGGCAGTACCGGATGCTTGTTGCCTGTCACAAAAAGAAGGTCCCGTCATTCGTTTAGATTCACTTAAGCTTACTTTCTTTTTTGCCTTCCCCATCGTTTCATTCAACTGATTTTTCGCCTGCTTTAATTTCGAAACCTTCATTTCCTCGGTTCGTGCTGGTACCATTTGTGCTGCATTATTTCTAATTTTAATCTCTCAGTTTCTACATTTTTAATACTCAGTCTTTCGTTCGTCTTTTCTTCCTCTGTTTTAATTTCCTTCCTTATTCTTGAACTTCTTAATTACTTCCATAGATTTCTTTTTGCTTACTATTTCCTCTTCTTATTTCGACTATTTTCTTTTTATACATTTTCATTTTTCTTTCTTTCTTTTTTCTTCTTCGTTTCTTCGTTTCTTTTATATTTTCATTCTTTCTTCCTTTTCATTGATTGCATTCTTGTTCTTCATGTTTTATCTTATCTTTTCGCGACTTATACGACATTTTATCCTTTTTTTGCCCCCGTTCTTCTATGATTTTTATTTTCTTTCATTTACTTATCTCATTCTTTCTTCAATTTTTTTTTCATTATATATTTCTCTATATTCCTTTTTCATTTATTTCGTTTTCTTTCTCTTTTCTTTTTATTCCGATTTTTTTATCTTCTTTTTTATTCTTTCTTCCTTCTCGTTTTTCCGCCTTTCTTTCTTTATTTTTTATTTTTATTCAATTCCTTTTGTCTTATTGTCTTTCTTTCTTTCTTTTTTCTTTCTTTCTTTCATTCTTTTCATGTTCTTAATTTTTTATAGTTTCTTTCTTCGAACTCTTCCTCATTCTTCTTTTTTATTTTTCTCCCGTGTTGTTTTTCCCGTTTTTCCATTCAATGATTTTATTGTGTTCCTTTCTTCTTCTGGTTGCATTCTTCATTCATTTTTTCTTTTTGTAATTTCTTTCTTCTTCCTTTTTACTAATTTTTAATTTCTTTCTTTTTATTAATTTTTAATTTCTTTCTCCTTCCTTTTCATTCATTTTTAATTTGTTTCTTTTTATTAATTCTTAATTTCTTTCTTCTTTTTATTAATTTTTAATTTCTTTTTATTAATTTTTAATTCCTTTCTCCTTCCTTTTCATTAATTTTTAATTTCTTTCTTCTTCTTTTTATTAATTTTTTAATTTCATTCTCCTTCCTTTTCTTTACTCTTTCTTTTTATTAATTTTTAATTTTTTCTTCTTTCTTTTCATTAATTTTTAATTTCTTTCTTTTTATTAATTTTTAATTTTTTTTTATTAATTTTTAATTCCTTTCTCCTTCCTTTTCATTAATTTTTAATTTCTTTCTTCTTCTTTTTATTCATTTTTAATTTCATTCTCCTTCCTTTTCTTTACTCTTTCTTTTTATTAATTTTTAATTTTTTCTTCTTTCTTTTCATTAATTTTTAATTTCTTTTTCTTTCTTTTCATTAATTTTTAATTTCTTTTTCTTCTTTTTATTAATTTTTAATTTTTTCTTCTTTCTTTTCATTAATTTTTATCTTCTTTCTTTTTATTAATTTTTAATTTCTTTACTCTCTCTTTTTATTAATTTTTAATTTTTTCTTCTTTCTTTTCATTAATTTTTAATTTCTTTCTTCTTTCTTTTCATTAATTTTTAATTTCTTTCTTTTTATTAATTTTTAATTTTTTTTTTATTAATTTTTAATTCCTTTCTCCTTCCTTTTCATTAATTTTTAATTTCTTTCTTCTTCTTTTTATTAATTTTTAATTTCATTCTCTTTCCTTTTCTTTACTCTTTCTTTTTATTAATTTTTAATTTTTTCTTCTTTCTTTTCATTAATTTTTAATTTATTTTTCTTTCTTTTCATTAATTTTTAATTTCTTTCTTCTTTCTTTTCATTAATTTTTAATTTCTTTACTCTCTCTTTTTATTAACTTTTAATTTTTTCTTCTTTCTTTTCATTAATTTTTAATTTCTTTCTTCTTTCTTTTTATTAATTTTTAATCTCTTTCTTCTTTCTTTTTATTAATTTTTAATTTCTTTTTCCATTCTTTCCAATAGTTTTTCAGTCATTGTTTTAATATATATTTCTCTTTTGTTATTATTTCTAAGTACTTTTGCTTTTTCATTCTTGATTTTATCATCCTTTTTCTTTCTGTCTTCTCTCATTTCGAATTCCTTTCTTAATTTTCTCGCTTCTGTAATAATCGTCCTCTCTTGCTTCTTAATTTTTGAAAAGAATTCTAACTCACCTGCTCTTACTCCAAACATAAACGTTTATTTATTTGCGGAGAAATAAGCTAAATTCAAGAATATTCCTAGCAATTCTTAATTTTTCCAATCTCCCCACATATTAGAATTTTTTTTGTTTATTTTTTCTTCCTTTATATGCTTTTTTTCTTTGTCCCTTATTTCTTCTATCCTCCATCGTTTTCCTTTCGTATTCATTCCGCTTTCTTTCATTCATTCTTTCATTCATTCATTCATTCTTTCTTTCTTTTTCATTCCTTCATTCTTTTTTCAGTCTTTCTTTCATTCTTTCTTTCTTTGCTTCTTTCATTTATTCATACTTTCATTCTTTCTTTCTTTCATTATTTTTCCTTTCTTTTATTCATTATTTCATTCTTTCATTCATTCATTCTTTTATTCTTTCTTTTTCATTCTTTTATTCATTCTTTTTTCTTTCTCTCATTCATCTAATCTTTCATTCTTTCTTTTTTCATTCTATCTTTCTTTCATTCTTTCTTTTTCATTCTTTCTTTCTTTTCTCTACATTATTTTGCTTTCTTTGTTTGTGCTAGCATGAAGTCACAAGTCATCGTGACCGAGGATTTGAGCGTACTGCCCTTGTTCAGAGTTTCGGCCATACCAGAAAACTGTAATTAAGGTGCACTCAGCATAGTTGCAGGACAAACCACAAGTTGGCTCTGTGGTTGTTGAACAAACACAAATGTACCTGAGTAGGCGTCTACAACAGGGATGACTAACCACCTTGGAAGATAGGAAGTCTCAACTACGAGCGTCCAGCCACCATAACTTGAGTCTATTGGTAAACATTGACCGTGTTTATGGAGTGAAAGGGATAGTAAAAACATAAATATTGCTATGAGCTACAGTTGAGAGGATGTTGTGGGGAGTTCGATGTGGTTACATTTTAAGTAAAAAACATTAAATATGTATCGAATTTGTTTATAAAATATTGTAGAAATACATTAGAAAATGGTAAATATCTACTCAGTAAAATCCATCTTCTTCTTTTATATGTGCCGTGGACTCTCAGGACGTAGGCGATCATGGCTCTCCACAACTTCCTGTAGCACAAAAGGCGAAAGATTTACCCACGGAAAACATATTGACCAAATACAAAAAAGACTGGTTGAAGAGCCAAGCTCGTCACCCGCAGAAAATGACGAGTCGATGGAGGTGGTCTTTGAAGTTTTTGAGATTCAAAGACCACAAGAAGACGCAGAAATTGGAAGGACTAGCAGGAAGAGAAAATTTACAGTGCCTCTAATTGTCGACCATAAGAGAAAGGAAAAGATACTAACTCCCTATCTAGGGAAGCGGTGTTAAGGTGGCTCCCCTTTTTACACAAATGGACTCACCCGAGGTATACATATAATACTACCAGTGAATACCCGGACAATCTGTAATAGAGGAGGGTATCCCAAGAGTCATAGTTAGCGAGCACATAGACTCAGTAAGGAGTCATACCGCGATACTACAATATCAAGACTGTGTATATATTATTGCTACTAACCCGCATTCCTGGGTCTACTAACCCGTATTACCAGTTTGTTTTTCTTTTTGTCATTTCTTCTGAACCATGTCTGTCATTCATTTACCGAAGCTCAATAAATATGCGTTGATTTCCTCTGTCCCTTTTGCCTTCAATCTGTCCTGTGAGTATCAGATTTTCCAGCCTTCCTTCCTCATTATATGCCCTAGATACCTCCACTGTATCTTCTTGATGTTTAGTATTAGGATCTTGAATAAGTTCTCGCTGATTTTTCTTGAAAAGTAATGTTTTATTTCCAAAAATTAGGAAGAAACACGTCACTGGAATTATTGTCCATCGTTAGCCAGTACTTTTTCTCATATTTCTGGCAACATTTGAATTCAACGTCGGAAAAAACGACACGTCTTTTGAGGTTAACCACGAGTCGACCCATTTTTTGGCATCTTCATAAGAATGAAGTGCTGCTCATCCAGGCCATGTGCCATCGATCGGATCAAGTGATAATTGGATAGGGCAATGTCTGGTGAATACGGCGGGTGGGGTAGGACTTCCCATTTAAGCATTTCCAAAAAGGTTTTCACCCGTTTTGCAATATGTGGCCTAGCGTTGTCATGTTGCAAAATCACTTTGTGGTCTCTCTTCTCGTATAGCGGCTGTTTTTTTTTCAATGCATGGCTCAAACGCATCAACTGTAGCTGATAACGATCATCCATGATGGTTTCGGTCGGTTTGAGCCGCTCATAATAAACTACACCCAGCTGATTCAACCAAATGCAGAGCAGAAGCTTCGAACCATGGATATTCGGCTTTGCCGCCGATGTTGATGCATGGGTAGGGTTACCCACGATCGTCTACGCTTAGTGTTATCGTAGTGTATCCACTTTTCATCGCCGGTCACGATACAATGCAAATAAACTCTCCTTTTCTGCGTTGAAGCAGCTGTTCACACGTGACAAGACGCCGTTCGACGTCTCTCGGCTTCAACTCGTACGGAACCCAATGTCATTGCATTTGAATAATTTCTAATACTTGCAAACGTTTCGAGACTTTTGTGTGATCAACTCCTAATGATTCTGCAAGTTCACCTTGCGCTTGACATGAATCCTTATAAAGTAATGCCTCCAATTCTTCGTCTTCAGACTTTTTCGGTGCACCATAGCGTTCTTTAACGTTAACATCAAAATCATTATTTTGAAGCGTCTAAACCGATCTCTACATGTTGTTTCCGCCAGAGCATGGTCGCCGTAAGTCTCAACAAGAATTCTGTGTGCTTCAGCTGCAGATTTCTTTTGAATAAAGTAGTGCCGTAAAAGTTGTATTCACTTCGGCGAAATGACATACACCGAATTTCAAAATTGCTTATAATACTTCCTTATAGAAGCGTTACCATCTAAAATACACGTACGCATTTCTGGGAATACCATCTGTTAGAAAACCGTGAGAATAAGTTTCCATTTTGTTTTCATTTTCTCTGAAACTTCGTGGTCGCTTACATTTTCGTTCCATATTATGCTCAGTATCCTTCTTTCAGGAGATTATTCAGCACTAACGGCCATACAGGAGGACTGATGATACCACGTAACAGTTTAGTACTCTCTTTCTTGTTTCGAGCGGAGTTTTTCTATTTCTTATTACTCTGCTTAGCTTTTGGAAGGCATCTTTGGCTATCCCAATGCGCCTTCGAATTTCACTGTCGTACTTTCCGTCCTCTGTTAAAACACTTCCCAGATATTTAAATTGTTATACTTGTTTGATTTTGTTATCTCCGATTTGTAATTTGCATTTTCGGTTCATCCTTTTGCTAACAACCATTCATTCTGCTTTCTCGCAGTTCATGTTCAGTCCTTGCTTCTCGCTTTCCTTCCCTATCTTTTGTAGGGGTTTTTGCAGTTTTCTTTCCGTGTCAACACTGTGGTATCTGCATATTTTCATTTGGGTTAGTTAATTCTTATGAGTATTGAGTATTTTTTGATTTTGACACCCTTGTGCCGGATTAAGCTTGATAACATTCTGAGTAGAACTGTTTCGTTGATTTATGGTCAACTTAGCAAGAAGACAATTGTTACCACATCGTGAATTTTATCATCGCTGTATGTCTTACATATGCTTCCTCTTTTTTATGCGCCGTGTCCCCTTATGGCTTAGGCGATCATGGCTCTCCACATTTTTATGTCCTTTGTAGCGCTTATTACATTTTGTCTTTTTGATATTCCTCCTAAACCCTGTTATACCATCCATTTACTTAATCTCATTAAATACATCATGCATTGTTTTCCTCTGTCTCACTTGCCTTCAATCTGTCCTGTGAGTATCGGATTTTCCGAGCCATCTTTCCTCATTATGTGCTCCATAAATTTCAGCTGTTCCTTCCTGGTGTTAAGTATAAGCTTACTTTTTCTTTCCATTTCCTCTAAAACTTCGTCGTTGCTCACATATTCGGTCCATCGTATCCTCAGCATTCTTCTATGGAACCTTTTTTTCTGTTGCGTCAAGCCTCTTCTTCATCTGTGAGGAGATTGTCCAGCATTCATTGCCATGTAGGAGGACAGATATCACGTGATAGTTCATTACTCTTTTCTTTGTTTCTAACGGAGTTTTTTTCTATTTCTTAATACTCTGCTAAGCTTTTGGGAGGCATCTTTCGCTATCCCAATGCGCCTTCGGATTTCAGTGTCACTCTTACGATCCCCTGTTAAAACACTTCCCAGATATTTAAATTTCCGCTTTTGCTTGATTTTGTATTTCCGATTTGCAATTCGCACTTTGGGGCTTACAGTGTTTTAATATAATAAAAAAAAATAATGATTTAATATAATAATATAAGATATAATGTAACATAATATAATGATTTAATATAGGAATATAAAAATAAATATTTACTATTGTAATATAAAAATAATGATTTAATATAATAATATAAAATAATGATTTAATATAATAATATAAAAATAACAATTTCATATAGTAATATAAAATAATGATTCAATATTGTAATATAAAAATAATGATTTAATATTGTAATATAAAATAATGATTTAATATAATGAAATAAAAATAACGATTTAATATAATAATATACAAATAATGATTTCATATTGTAATATAAAAATAATGATTTAATATGACAATATAAAATAAAGATTTAATGTACTAATATAAAAATAATGATTTAATATAATAATAATGATGATTTAATGTAATGATAATAATGATTTAATATAATAATCATTTGGTATAGGTCCATTTTAGAACACGACAAGTAAACACTATAATTTCTTAATGGATACTTTTGAATCTGTTATTATTTATTACTAAAAACTAAAAACCTGATTTTTAGAGGGTACACAATCTTAAGTTGACGTCCATTTTCTAATTTTTTAGTTTCTTTAATCGTGAAATTAATATCAATCGGCCTAGATTAAGAAGTGCTGCTAAAGAAAAACGTTACCCTTGACAGGAATTGAAACGTTCCTCTCGACAGGAATTGGACCTTCGGCCTCTTTCTTCATCGGGGAAAGCATAACTTCAGCCATTTTGTCCATGGCAAGTCATTGCAATAACTCAAAACTCGATCTCCTATTTAAGGGATGTTCATCTCTTGGGGTTTCTTCCAATCTAAATCTGCAGGCTTCATTTTTGTACCCGATACTTAAACACAGCAATCTTTGAATGGACTTTTATTTTAATCCACCATTATTTATATACCATTTTAGTAGGCACACACAAAAAACAGCATTTTATTTCTCCGCTATCAGTTTAAATCAGATGAATCCGCACAATTTTACGGGCGTCTGACGTTTATCTGTTTCTACAATGTTTGTAAATTCATTACACTTCGAGTTAAATGTTTTTATCTGTAGTCTAAACATTTTTAAACACATCTGCTTTAGAAAGTAAAGAAAAACATCACTCAAACGTAATCACCCATAGTTCTATATACTATTATGATATAAGATTAAAATAATAATAATAATAATAATAATAATAATGATAATAATAATAATAATGATAATAATAATAATAATAATAATGATAATAATAATAATAATGATAAGCTATCAAAATACAAGGACCATGAAATCGAAATCTCAAATCAAAATCCCTGTTGTAGTTGTAGCTCTCGGATTGGTTGGAAAAGATTACCGTAGACTAATTGGAGGGATTCCTGGAAGTCCATGGCCTAAAGAAATACAAAAAAAATGTTCTCACGAGTACAGCCCACATCTTACGAAGGGCTTTACATATGTAAAATATGTTTTGTGTGTGTGTGTGTGTTTGTGTGTGTGTTTTTGTTTTTGTTTTTTGTTTTGTTAGTCGAAAATGGCATGATGCCATTTCTAACCTTAGGTCTCTGGGCGGGATCAGGAAAGAAATGTGTACACACCAGAAATCAAAGGAAATAATAATAATAATAATAATAATAATAATAATAATAATAATAATAATAATAATAATAATAATAATTAAGACCTGGAAATCGAAATAGAAAAAATGTGGAAATTAAAAACAAAAATATTAGTCATAGTAGGTACACTTGGAATGATAAAAAAAAAACAAATTGAAAAATCCCTGGAAATCCCAGCTTAAGAGAAATGCAACAAATTGCCTTGATAAGTCAACACACTAAACATAACTTTGTGCATATAAAGCTATGGGATGTTATGGGAGTTAGAATAACAAATCATGGAATATAGTCATAACAACACACCACTACCTGCCTTAGGTCTTCCTGCAGACTTGGTAGGTAGTGTGAACGTAGCAGAAATCGAAATATAATAATAATAATAACAACAATTATTATTATTATTATTATTATTATTATTATTATTATTATTATTATTATTATTATTATTAGAAGAAGAAGAAGAAGAAGAAGAAGAAGAAGAAGAAGAAGAAGAAGAAGAAGAAATAATAATAATAATAATAATAATAATAATAATAATAATAATAATAATAATAATAAGGAAAATGAATGCATGGTTGTTAGCAAAAAGGATAGTCTGACAGACTGGAGAGACCGAAATTAGATATCTTGGAAGGGTGTTAACAGAGGACAGGAAAGTGTGACACGGAAATCTGAAGGCTCAATGGGATAGCGAAAGATTCCTTCCAATAGCTGACCAAAATATTAACACAAAAAGTATCGTTAGAAAAGGGTACTGAAATTTTATGTAGTTTCAGTCCTCCTGTATGGCAGTGAATGCTGGACTATCTCCCCGCAGATGAAATAATTGGAATGTGGTTCTACAGAAGGATACTGAGAATACCATGGACTGAACATGTTAGCAATGACGAAGTTCTAGGTACAATGGCAATATAAAGACACTTATGCCTAACATCAGTGTTGTGGTGGGATCCACCTAATCTGCATAGGTGACGACCAACTATATAAATAATGGTTGGTACCGGAAGACGAGGAGAAAGGGAATAACGAGATCCAACTAGAGACTCTGATCGACTGCGACTAGTCAACACATTCTCCAGGAACGTCTTCCCAGAAATATACAGAAATACTATATGTACTTATTGTGTACACTTTCTTGTTATAATACATTCTTGTTCTAAGTACATTTTGTGTTGCATTGTTGTTCCATGCAATAGGCGAGATTCAACATTGAGTCAAGACTCAACAATCAGGAAGTCACAGTTAAAATTTCAGTGGCACATAATTAGGAAAGAATGCTTGAAAAGATTTATACCCAGGGCATATAGAAGGCAAGTGGGACTGGGTAAAGCTACGCCCAACCTACCTTGCGGGCTTGAGTGAACGATTGGCGAGAGATGGCAAAAATATAAAAGTTACATAGAGGTACAAAGGAAAGGATATTATAGAGAGCCATGGTTGTCAACATCCAATATTTTTTTTATTCTTTCCCATGTTTTCCTACCTTTTTAAAAGTTTATATATATATATGTGTGTATATATATAAACTTTATATATATATATATATATATATATATATATATATATATATATATGTGTGTGTGTGTGTGTGCGTGTGTGTGTGCATGTATGCGTGTGCGTGTGTGTATGTGTGTGTAATTGTGTGTGTGTGTGTATCCGTATTGATAAATATTTTTTATTAATGAAATGTTAATTGATTGGGGTCGCGGAATTTAATAATGCTTTTGATATCAATATTTTTGGTGTATGTGAAACTAGGTGGCAAAACAACAGAAATTTTGTCAGTGACAAGCACAGGATTATAGATTCAGGCGGAGAGAAAAATGAAAAAGGAGTTGGATTGATACTAGATCAAGACTTCAAGAAATGCGTTCTGGGATATTGTCAGATATCTGAAAGAATTATTGTAGTTAAACAGAAAGGAAAGCCTTTCAACATAGGTATTATAATCGTGTATGCACAGACAGAAAAAAAAGTACAAAAAAGAAACCGAATCCTTCTATTCTATGCTAGATAACGCGAAGGCTCTTTGCAAATCACAAGAAATTATAATTATCATGGGAGACCTGAATTCCAAAGTAGGCAAGGAGAGGGAAGGTGAAATAGTTGGCAGATTCGGACTAGGAACACGCAACGAACGCGAAGAAAAAAATAACCTAATGGTACACGGTCAATAATCAAGTAATAGACAATACCTAGTTCTAAGAACATTCAAGACGATTATAGACATTGAAAAACCCAGAAAGAGAAACTAAAAACCAAAATCGACTACACATCTTTCAACAAGAGGCTCGGGAATGCATTTTATTCACTGCAAAACCTATTCAAGTGCCGACTGCGGAAGCGACAAAGTCCTGTAAACTAAAAATGAAACTACGGACATTGAATAAGCCTATCGGAGCACCAAAATTGTAATACAACAGACTCTTGGATGACCCGAAACTGAAGAAAAAAATATGGACAGTATTAAAAGAAGATATGAAGGACAAAATGGAAATGGAAACTCGAAATGGGACACACTAAGAGAAGCTTTAATGACATCATCAAACGACATCATCTCAAAGGAAAATAGAGGAAGAAAAAAATAGAGCACAAATGAGATTCTCGTCATGATGCAAAGGAGACAGAAAACAATGCCAAGACATGGAACAGAATACAGAAAACTACACAATGAAATAAAGGAAAGATGCAATCAAGCTAACGAAGAATGCCTCAACGAAACATCTGGCGAAATAGAGAGAATGTGTATCACAGATAAAGGAGATATGCATAAAAATAAGAGAACTCACAGGACAAAAGATATGCTCATCAACAGGCCGCATAAAATCCAGGGATGGAACGCTCATATAAGACAAAGAAATTAATTCTTTTGAGGTAGAACGAATATATTGGAGATCTCTTCCACGACGAAAGAGGATAACCGGCAATACATATAAATATGGACGGAGCGGAAATACTAAAAATCGAATTGAAAGCTGCACTGGTCAAATTGAACAAGAACAAAGCGTCAGGGCCAGACGGAATTGTAATAGAGATGCAGGCATCCGTAGACAATTTCGGCATAGGCAAGATCGCAGAAATAATACATGAAATCTACAACAGTGGTGATATACCAGAAGACTTAACCAGATCTATTTTCGTAGAATTGCCTAAGAAACCAGACGCAAACATAAATGATCTCACAGGATGGATAATTCAAAGAGGGACAGGGGATACCAACGCGTGACATATTTAACGGGCTTGAGAAAATGAATGGCAGAACAGGGTCTGGGAGAAATAAAAAAAAAAAGACAAAACTTATTAAGAGCTACAAGGGACAGGAAGATGTAGTGAGCCATGATAGCGTACGTTCTGAAGCGACACGTCACAGAAAAGAAGAATATTGTGTCTGATATGTCAGTCAGTCAGTCAGTTATGTGCCATGCGTGTTACACGCTTAGGCGATCATGTATCTTTCGATACATGACTGACGAGGCATATTTTTTTCCCGCCGTAGGTTGCCATTTATCTCAGGGGTAGACCAGTTGCCTTCCAAGACTACAGAACCCGGGCTGTCCTGCCATTTACCCATAGCTGGGTGGGAGAGAAGCGGAGGATACATACCTTTCCCAACGCTAATAGCACGTAAGTGAATGTAATTGGTCTGACTAGATTTCGAACTCGGCTCTCCGATTCCTCAAACCGAGCCACTATCCATTACTCCACCATATTGTATAATTTGCGTAATTATAATTGAGATAACAAATTTAATCCGATGAAGTCCTGAAGAGCGAAAATCGATACAAGTTAACTTTTTGCACTTTGTCATATATTTTACCCCATTAATAATAATTATAATAATTTGTATTGCAAATCCAAATAAAACAGTGTAATTAATAATAATATTGATAATATTGTTAACTCCTCATTTTACATAATGAACTACATTTAAAAGGAACCGAACGGGTTGATGGGTCGTCTAGTACATTATTAACATTGCTGTCTGTTACAAGATGATGATTGTTCGACATTGTATGAATTCCGATCGATCTGCAATTCATTGATCGACTACTTTCCACCCTATAACCTCTTTCATCACAGACGCAACGTCGCAAGTTTCTCACCATATTATCGATATTTCCACGGCAAATGTTTTGAAGTGCTACATTCTTTAGTTACACGTGTTCAAACCTCTAAGAAACGCGATACCATGTCGAATCTTTTTCATTACCTTCGCGCTCGAGTTGCTAAAACGTTCGCTTTCTGGCCATGAGTCTCATGTTCGAATCTCACTATGGTCGATTTGTCAGGAAGGTGATATCTTGATGTTATCGATCTCAGCGTGCGGTACCTTCGGAAAGTGCCGGAAAACCACACCCAAGCCTTGTGAGTGAAATTGGTTAGCCGTCGATGGCTGTGCTAGCACGAAGTCACAAGTCATCGTGACCGAGGGTTTGAGCGTGCTGGCCTTGTTCAGATTGTTCATCACGCTAGAAACACGCTTCTCTCCCAGAAACTGTAACTAAGGTTTTCTCGGGATAGTTGCAATATAAACCGCAGGTGGGCTCTGTGGGTGTTGAACAAACACAAAATGTATCTGAGCAAGCGTCTGCAATAGGGATTAGGTAGCCGCCCTAGTAGACGGGTATCCTCGAATACGAGTGGCAAACCATCACCTTCGTATCTCACTGGGAAGAAGTGAGTTTCATTTGTACAGCTTCTTCCCAAGAGACGCTTCTACGAGGAACAGACTCCCGAGATGATGCTTCCCCGATCTCTACAATCTTAAACTCTTCAAGTTTTGGGTCAATCGTCACCTACTTTCAACAAATTAATTCAATAACACTCCTCCTTGATTGTCTCTTGAGCCTTGTACTAGGCAGATAATAGTATAGAAAAATTCAATTTTTAGACTAACTCGCTAAATGCGATTGCAGTAGATACTCTATAAGCAATTATAATAACTTAGATTATTTTGTTAGACGGTTTAGATTTAAAAAAAAAAAACGAAAAATTAAATCCTTAAAATAGCAAATTCGCGTCTCAAAAGTATTTACTAAGCATTTATCAAGTGTAGCTTCCAGACGCCTCCACTGAACTTAGCCTTGCGTTTATATCAGTTCGGATGAAACTGAATAGCGCAACAAATGAAATATTAGCTTGTTGACCATTTGTCTCAATAGTCGCGAGCCGAATACCATTGTGGATATTCAAAATGTCATGCAACTCCTTCAAGAAATTCTATATTCATATAATCTATTGTATTCACCGTTCGAAACGCATAATTTATGCCTGCAGTTACCTGTCAAATAAAATAAATATACGGCGAAGCCCCGATTAAAAAATTATTACATGTAAATAACTGGCCGGAAATTTCACAGTATTTCTGTTCATCCACGCGGATCGCTTGGGCCGTTCGCCATTGTTAAGCAAGCGCTTAAATATATCCTTTCTAGTATGTGTCAGATTCTGATTTATAAAAGGTCTCCTGGTGACACCTCGTATAAAGAAGGACAATTTTCCAAGTGATTTGGTTAAACTCCTAGTGTCATATAAAACTTCTTTTTTTTTAATTGTTATTTAAGATGACAGTCTCAGAATAGTTGAGTCGAATTAATTATACCTGATAAATTCAATATGGAAGGGCGCGTAGCGTAGAGGTTATTGTGAGACCTGCGTGCAAAGTTCAAATTTCGACCAAGTTCGTTGCGATTAATTTCGCACAAGCAAATTTGTTGACTTCTGCAATTATACACACACACACACACACACACACACACACACACACACACATATATATATATATATATATATATATATGTCGAGTGTAACAGCAAAACTTTACAAATCGTGTAACAGCATAATTATCCGCCCCACAAAATGTTTAATATCTACAAAACCACTGAACTAATTGACTTTCTTTTTTCCAGGTTTTCATGACATTTAGCAATATTGACACCATTTTACGTAAGAATCATTGAAAAACCCTTTGAGTTATTCAGTTAAAAAGAGAGCAGGTCAAAACTGTTTTGTGTCAGCAACACTGTCTTCCCAAATGAGCAATGTTGAGAGGAAAAAGATCATTCAGGCCTTCAGTAATGGTAACGACATTCATACTCTGGCTTCCGTCTTCAAACTCCATTCAAGAAGCATCAAGTGGACGGTGAATAATTTTAAAAACGCGGGAACAGTTGAGAAGAAAACTGTATCATGATGTCACAACAGGAAGAGGGTTCATCTTTTCAACTTAGAGCTAAAGAGATCAATTAGAAAAGTACATTTGAATGCTGGTCATTATTTTAAGGAGTAAGGGGATACAAATGAAAGGATTTGAAATTGAAAACTTTTTCCATTTCACTGAAACAGATGTTAAACACTTCTATCTCCCCTTCTTTCTTTCTATGTTTTCTTTCATCTTCTCACTGAAACCAAGTAGCCTTTCTCATATGTCTTTTACGCATTTCCTCGCGATCAAAATATAATAATCCATTATTTATAACAGGAGACGTTAAACACTTCTATAGTTCCTTCTTTCTTTCTCTCCTTCTCACTTTCTTTCTGTATTTTATTTTCTCACTGAAATCAAGTAACATCTCTGATATGTCTTTTCCGTCTTTCCCTGCAAACAAAACGGGAGTGTAGCCCATTATTTATGAGGTATTAGCAGGAAACGTTTAAACACGTCTATCTTCCATTCTTTCTTTCCTTCTTTCTTTCTTTAGTTATTTCTTTTTTCTTTCTCTTTCTCCCTGAAACTCAGTAGCGTCTCTGGTAAGTCTTTTCCGTCTTTTCTTGTGAACAAAACGGAATAGTCCATTATTTATAAGGTATTGACAGGAGACGTTTAAATACGTCTATCTTCCCTTCTTTCTTTCTTTTACTTTCTTTCCTCTTCTGTCTGGAACAAATTAGCGTTACTGAGATGTCTTTTCCGTCTTTTCCCACGATCAAATCCAAATAGTCTATTATTTACTAGATACTGACAGGGCGTAACGGTCGTGTTGACTAAGAGAGGGACAAGAAAAATCATAATAAGATACTTAGTGATATGCAAATTCCCATAATTTATTCATTGTTCATGTAGGACATTTACATATTAAATATACATAATATAGTTAAAGCAATCATTCGTCAAGATGTGGAAAATATATTGTACGCATATAGTAATTTTGAAATATATAGATTAGTAAATTTCATTTGCTTTGCATCTTGTGGCTTTCGAACATCTGGAGCTTCAAGTATGCGGTTATTCCATTAAGAAAATCCATTCATTATTGTCCTGGACATTATGACATACACCTATCTCTTTTACTCGGGTCCTTGTGTCGTAATTTGAAATGCCAGGGAAACTAGATCTATTTGGAAAAGATGTTAGAACAATCCAAAACTTATACTGGGATTAAGCCACCTGCATACGGATATAAAAGAAATTGTGTAGCTACAAAACATTGAAAGGGCATGGGACAGACATCTCTTCCCATATTTATTCAACCTCTACAGCGAAGCTAGAATAAGGGAACTGGGAACCCAATCAGTATGTATTAACGGTAGGCGTAATTTTAACAATATAAGATACGTAGATGACACCGTGATGGTGGCTGACACGGAAAGAAAACTACAGGACCTTCGAGACAGGGTAGTAAATGAAAGTGAGAACAAAAAGCATTAACCATCAACAGCAAGAAGACAAATTTTCATCATCGGCAAGAAAAAAAAACAAATATACGAGTTACCTATTGGTGATATAGGATGACAAAAAAAACGGGAGCTTTTTAACAATCCAATAAAACAAAGAGTGATGGAAGAAAAATATTTAATTCATAGTAATTGAAACCTTAAAACATGCCATTTAAGAAACAATGATGGAATTTTCATTTTTTTTAAATTACGTCCTGTAGATGGCGTCCTCCTGTACGAATGCATTCTTGAAATCTGCTGTTGAGATTCCTCATTGACTGCTGCAACATCTCAGCTGGGATACTGTGAATTTCATTCTCCTTACGAAAATGGCGAAATGTTTACTTGTTCAAGGTCACTGTCTCGCAGTGTTGCCACTTGCACATGTCTGGCAATACGCACTTCATAAATTCCCGTTTTTTTTTTGGGGGGGGGGTCACCCTGTATAAACGTCAAGCGGGTACGTTAAAGGTTCTTTGCATTTTGTTAAGAATCTCAAGATCTAAAACCGAAGCGCCAGACCAAATGCGGCAGCAATATTCGATGAACGGGCGAATGGTAGACTTATAAATGCAGAAGATAGATTCTGGCAAGAAACATTCTTCTGCACTTTGATCGAAAGCAAATGTATCAATCTATGTCCATGAATAGTCATTTTTTTATCGTTTATGTGTCAGCAGTTACAATTATATTTCTCGTATTTGCACTTTCACGGCGGATGTCTCGTGGTTATCATTCGAGATTAAGTGGCAGGAAATCTCCAGCATCTTTTTCCAATATCCTTGCAGAATCTAGCACCGCCAGAAAAAAAAATTATATTCATATATGTTATTATTTAAAGACATTTTTATGTTTAACATTCTTTTTATTGATACAAGTATTTAATTAAATGCTCTGTTTATAATAAACAGTATTAAATAACATATACCAGCCTGAAGATTTCTTGGACATTCAAATGTAAAACAGAGCATTTACTTAAATACTTGTATCTATAAAAAGAATGTTAAACATAAATATGTCTTTAAATAATTGTCGGACTTTGTCCATTTCATAGATATGTTATTATGCAAATGCGTTTGACAGGGTACGGAACTAGGATCTATTTGAACTGCTGGGAAAACCAGATCTATTGGGAAAAGATGCTAGAATAATCCAGAACTTATAGTGGGGAACACACTGCATACATACGGATTGAAAATGAATTGTGTAGCTATACAAAAATGAAAATGGAATGTATCTTCTTCCCATATTCATACAACTTCTACAGCGACGTTATCCTATAGGAAGTGGAGACGATACTAGGATTTATTATCAGTGGGCGTAATCTTAACAATATAAGATACGCAGATGACACTGTGTTGATGGGCGACACGGAAAAAAAACCACATGAACACCGAGACAGGTTAGTAAAAAGAAAATGAGAAAAAAATAGGACAAATGATCAACAGCATGAAGACAAAAAGTTCCGTTAACCAGCAAGGGGAAAAACAAAGATATGGGTTAATAATTTGGGATGCCAACATCAAGCATGTATAGAATTTTAAATATCTACGAAGTGGTAGCTTCAGTTTTTGTTACGATTGTGGGGAGATCTTCTAGGTATTCAATGTCACAAAAGAGGATGTATATCACATAGCATTGAAAGGGCATGAGAAAAGGACATCTCTTCTTCTCATATTTATTCAACCTCTACAGCGAGGCTAGAATAAGGAAACTGGGGACCCAATCAGGATGTATTATCGGTGGGCGTAATCTTAACAATATAACATACGCAGATGACCACTGTGCTGATGGCCGACATGGAAAGAAACCTACAGGACCTCCCAGACAGAGTGGTAAAAGAAAATGAGAAAAAAGGACAAATTATCAACTGCATGAAGATAAAAAGTTCCGTCACCAGCAAGGGGAAAAACAAAGATACGAGTTAATAATTTGGGATACCAACATCAAGCATGTTTATATATCTAAGAAGTGTTGAGTTCAGTTTTCTCTTCGTCTGTCGGGAGATTGTCACATAGCAATACAACACGCTTTTCTTTGCTTCTAACGAATTTTTTTTCTGTTTCTCAGCGCCTTGTTTAGCTTTTGGAAAGCATCTTTCACAACCTCATTGCTTCTTCCGATTTCGGCGTCTCATCAAAGCAAGCACTGCAGTTGAGAAAGATGCTTTCCAAAAGCTAAGCAAGGTGCAGAGAAACAAAAAAACAAATCGTTAGAAACAAAGAAAAGAGTGCTGTATTTCAATGTGATATTCATCCTCTTATCTGGCATTGAATACCTGGACACGCAGACGAAGCGGAAATTAAACGCCAAAAAAGAATTGGTTTTACAGAAGGATACTGAGAATTCCATGGACGAAGTGAGGAAGCAACTCGGAAGTCAGAAAAGAAAATGGAAACAAAACTAACACTTACACTCCGAATCAGGAAGAGCCATTTCTGGGACAATTAATGAGGAAAGAGGGCTTGGAGAATTTGAGCTTCACAGGGCATATTGAAGGCAATGTACCCGAGGAGCTTGTTTGAAGATATATCAGAACGGGTGGCGGGATCATTAGCAAATGAAGAAAAACTGCTAACGCCCACAAGGGTTAAAAAGTGGAGGAGAGACAAGATCGTCAACATCCTGAAGAGAAGCGTTACATGGAAGAACATTAAATTGTGACGGTGGAGTAATGAATAGCGGCTCGGATTGAGGAAGCGCAGAGCCGAGTTCGAATTCCAGTCGAATCCATTACATTCACTTGTACCTAATACCCTTGGGAAAGGTATGAACCCTGTTCTTCTCCCCCCCCAGCTATGGGTAAATAGAAGGACAAACCGGGTTCTATATCCTTGGATGGCAACTGGTCTATCGCAGAAAGAAATGGCAACCTACTGCGGGAAAATATCTGTCTCGTCAGTCATGTATCATGATCGTCTAAGCGTGTATCACGCATGGCACGTAATTGACTGGATCAGGCAGGGTATTTCCGCATACAGAAAATTTTTTAAATTCTCTTCAGAATATTTAAAAATATCGTTTTAACAACCCAAATGATGGCAATCATCTTTATCTCTGCGCCGAGTCCCTTTAGGATGTGGGCGATCATGGCCCTCACAACTTTCTATCCTTTGTAGCTTTGAACAAGTTATGTCTCCTTAATATCCTTACCACTGCTGATTTTGCTATGTATTTACACAACCTCATTAGATAGGTTACTCAGTGTTTCCCCGTTTTTCTATTGCCTTCACTATATCCTGGGAGTGTCATGTTCTCCAAGCCTATTTTCTTCATTATTGTTGCAGCATACCTACGGACGATAATGGGTATGTCCCCATTCACATAAATGCAGTAGTAAAAACTGTATGTTGTTCTGCAGTTGGATGTTCGTGTCCAGGTGTGCTGGTCAAACTCTCTGCCTCCGGGCAGAAAGGATCCCCAGAAGGGATCGGATGCCCCACATTAAATTCGGCCTTGTGCCACATCTGACTGCGTGAGGCGGTTGGTAGATATCCTGCAGTCGGAGATTCGTCTCCAGCTGTGCTTGTCGGGCTCTTTGCCTACGGAGAGAGGGGGTCCCCAGACGGGGCTCTGTCGAGGAGCAGAGTCTCCTCCCGGGAAACAGCTATCCGACCCAATTTTATACGGGAAAATTTTGTACGGGAAAATTTTGGACGAGCCTACGGGCTCGGATACCCCCACATTAAATTCGGCCTTGTGTACTATTTGACCATGTGGAGCGGTTGGAAGACATCCTAGAATTGGAGATTCGTCTCCAGCTGTGCTTGTCAAACTCTCTGCCTCCAGTCAGAGGGGATCTCCACACGGGGCTATGTCGAAGGGCAGAGTCTCATCTCGGGAAACAGATACCCGACCCAGTTTTATACGGGGTCTACGAGGAATTTTGGCCGGGCCTACGGATTCGGATGCCCCACATTACATTCCGCGTGGAGCGGTTGGTAGATATCCTGCAGTTGTCGATTCATTGTGAAATTCACTTGATTCACTTTTTAGCAGTTGATTACTTCTTCTACTGCTGGCGAATCTTATATCTGTTGTTCTTGTCTTAATTATTATCGTTCATTATCAACCTACATTTAATTATTCTATTCAGTAACCTTCGCTAGGTTACAACAATTATGGATCCCGAAAAAACTCCAGCTTTGCTCATATATTATGTTCCGTACATTGTATTCTCAGCATCCTTCTGTAGAATCACATCACCCGAGTCTCAAGTCTTCTTTTCATTTGTGAATGATTGAATGGTTGATTTTTTTGTAAACCTGATAAAAGTTTTATCAACTTTTGCTGTTTTTTTTTAAGCCAGAAAATATTTTTTAGATTGTAATAAATTTGGAGAAAATAACAATTTACTGATTTACTAATTAAAATAACAATTTACTGATTTACTAATTAACCCATAGCTGGGGAAAGAAGTGGTGGATTTATATCTTTCCCAGGGGTATTTGCGTGTACGTGAATATAATGAATCCGACTGGAACTGGAAATCGACTCCCCTGTTTGCCATTCCGACCAGCTATCCATTAAACTACCCGCATATCCAATATTACAGCACCTGGTATTCCACGCGGTAAACCATTTAGGTACGTTCTGCTCTGGCTCGACGTTGCCTTCCTTTGGTGACCTTACGAGAACCGGTGTTTCAACGTGATATGGCCGTAAGCCCTCTTCGTCGGAGAGAAAATTGTCCAGCATCCTTGTCTGAATTTCTAGGATGAGGAGTTATCATTATTTATATTCGGACTATTTTCCTCATCTTTGTTGTTTTTATCACAATGTTTCGACCCTTGTGCCACCCGGACTTCCTCAGATGTATATCGATCTGGATAACTTACAGGGAATTCTAAACAGATCCCTTTATTTAGTCTTTTGCGGCAGACTGTTCTCGTTCCATTGCTCATATCTAGGGATATCATCTAGTTCTTATTTCTATTTAGTACTGTTCAGTTAGTACTCACCCATTTCAACTGAGTGCAACTGCACACAACGATTATGTCCCCAAGCCAACGCTTTACTCACTCGGCCATTGCCCGTAGGACAATTTTCTGTATTAAACTTTAAGCCTTAAACCTAAATCTGGTTCTGCTGTTTAGGTTGCAAGTGCTGCTGAGAACAGTTTTGTTTTGACTGCTGCTACTTCTCAGGATTTGATTTTTGCTACTGTTGCGGTTGAAGACTTACTGTTTTTCTTTCTTTCTTTCTTTCTTTCTTTCTTTCTTTCTTTCTTTCTTTCTTTCTTTCTTTCTTAGCGGCTGCCATACAGTTATGTCCTATGCGTGATACACTCTTAGGCAATCATGTATCTTTCGATACATGACTGACGAAGCACATTTTTTTTCCCGCAGCTGGTTGTCATTTCTTTCTGTGGCAGACCAGCTGCCATCTAAGACTATAGAGCTCGGTTTGTCCTGCTATTTACCTATAGCTGGGGGGGGGGAGAAGAGGATTCATACCTTTCCCAAGGGTATTAGCCCCTAAGTGAATGTAATGGATTCGATTGTATTTATTTCTATGCTTACTAAGGAGGTCCTCACAGCGTATAATGTGCGCTCGTCCAAATATAAATAGTGTAAATAATATAAAGTAGTTCACCAATCTGTTTTTTTTTTCTAGTGAAATTTTCCTAAACTATAAATTGTTTAGATTTTGGAAGGCTTTACTCGCTCTTTAATTGCCACATATTCCGTCATCTGTTAAAACACTTCCCAGATATTAAAAATACTAGGCTTGTTCGATTCAAGGGGCTGACAACTCCAGTATTACTGCTGTGTATGATAACTTATTTAACAATAAATACTATCGTAAAAATAATAATTCATTTGAAAGATGTTTTTGTTTTCAGTAGAAATTAACCCGATCCTAAAGTTTTTTTTATTGATTTGCTAAATCAAAAGACATCACACATGTATACACAGTATTCTTTTATCTAAATGTGTTAGTTTTAAAAAAGTAATTTGAATAGGTTATTAATCTTCCTAGACCAATATAAGTCCTAGGTATGTTCGTACGTTCATGTCTATTATATGGAAAATGTATTTGATATAAAGCTATACACTTCCCTATTTACTTGATACGTATACACACACACACACACACACACACACACACACACACACACACACACACGAGAAAGACCTGTTTTCGGAGGTGAAAAAAATATTATTTTCTGTAAATACGTTATTTCAAATATGTCCAACATGTTTTTCCTTCCTGCTTTGTAGTTTTCCATTGGTGTATAACGATTAGGTTTTCTTTTTCTTCGAATTTTCTTTTTCATTTCTTGACGAAAATGTCATTCGGGCTGCTATTTGCTAAAACAGCTTTTACTCGACGGTAATATGAATAAGTGGAATTTGCAGAGAAACAGGAGTCGACAAATAGAACAACAGATTAGGCCGAACGGCATGTCAACTAAAAAATAAAATAAAATAAAGAAAGAAAGAAAGAAAGAAAGAAAGAAAGAAGATATGGAAAGAAGATATGAAAAGAAAAAAGGAAGAAAGATCAAGGAAATAAAGAAGACATGGAATG
Organism: Acanthosepion esculentum; assembly: GCA_964036315.1. Taxonomy (NCBI): domain Eukaryota; kingdom Metazoa; phylum Mollusca; class Cephalopoda; order Sepiida; family Sepiidae; genus Acanthosepion; species Acanthosepion esculentum. The sequence continues at coordinate 73,873,691 of OZ038488.1, forward strand.
AAAACGGAATAAAGATTACGAAGATAAGAGAAAAATGGCGCAAGACCGGAAAATAAAGAAAGGGAGAAAGAAGACAAGGTAAGAAAAAAGAATAAAGATAGTGAAGAAAGATGAAATAAAAACAGCGTATCAAGGAAAAGAAAGAAACAAAGAAAGAAACAAAGAAAGAAAACAAGTAACAAAGAAAAAAGAAAGGTTACATTTTTTGTGGAAATAGAAAGAGGTAAAGAAAATATATAAGAAAGAATAAAGAAAAAGACGAAGAAAAACTTAGCAAGGAAATCACACACATCGAGAAAGCTTGAAAAAAGAAAGAAAACGTTTTCTGTTTCCTGAACCTGTCCTTTCTCCTCACTAAAATCTTCTCAGATGTTTTAACTCTCAATAACCTACTTGCAACTTAGTGCCATTAACACCTTGCTTGAGGTGAAGTAATTAAAATCAAATGTCTAAAAGAAGAAACACTGAACTATAAAATGATAATTAGGTCTATGCATAAAAAGAATCGACTTATAAAGAAAGCAACAACAAAAGATTGCACTAATGAAGCGCAAAATTGGTTATTATTTCTGCACTGATTTTTTCTAATATAATCGGCTTATAAATCGTCTTCAGCGCAAAATCCAAGCATTAGAAATAGGTCTTTTCACCGGAGACCACAGCACAAATGACTGTGCGACACTCCATCAGACGAGAAAGAGGCTAGAAAGAAATAAGTACTCATATCCATCGTCAAGTAGGGAAAGTTGATATGGGATGAATACGTCGCAAGAGCCAATAATCTTTCCAGGACCTTGCTGCAAGCTAGCACCTTAGGCAAAGTTAGAACAAGCAACTATGATAAACCGCAGGACAGAGTGAGTCCTATATCCTTGGGTGGCAACTGGTTTAGGAGAAGGAAAACTCAGTACGTAGCCCTTGCGAAGTACATACTATATAGGTAAGGAAAGGATCATTCAAATTGACACGATGATCTCGACTACGATCAACAAGGGTCAAACCGAGTTAAATATGGACTGTCAATCTCACTGAGCGGGCCGGACGATCATTCACAGAGAGTCAGATAATGGCAAGCACCCTACATATATGGAGGTAGCTGGCCAGGTCGACGTTTTACCTAGACAGGAACACAAACCACCGACTAGATTAGTAAATACCCAACTTCTTCAACCAATAGCCAGGTACCTATATGATTATAGGAAAATACTTAGATTAATCTGGCATCAGACTATATTAGTGGGTAACAGGGCGGGAGCTGACTTTTCTTTCAATGGGCAAAAAGACAGACCTGTTAACAATAATTTTATGGCAGGTGACGGATTAAAAAAGCGGAGTGTATGGGTCAGTGTGTTTGAGTGTCCGGGTCTGATTCAAAGAAAGCCTATATTGAAGTCAATGAAAGATCATTTTTATTGTTATTATCATTTTCTACAAACAACAGTATCACCACTCCTCGTACCGAGAATTTGACGGGCGAGGCTTTTGTCATTTGTTACAATGAAGCACAATCTGACATGGGTTTGTTCTTGCTTGTCTTGTTCTGAATTGAATATCAAAAGCTAAATAATTCATCTTGTTGTTCGGTACAGCACGGTCAATGGCTCGTTCATTCTTTCTCCTTTCATCTCTCATTAAAAATTATTTTCCCTTTTCAGCTATTTTTCTGAGTCGTCTATTCAAACGAGACATTAGTTCTCTATTCAAGCGGGGCTTATTTCCAATTATGGGAAAATAGAATGAGATAAATAAAACTCGAAAATCTATGCTTAGAAGACGGATTATTTAGACTTCACGAAG
>OZ038488.1:73877987-73955487 GCA_964036315.1 Acanthosepion esculentum
TTGAAAAAAACTTAATGAAACTTTCAAGTAAATGTCTAAATTTATCCAGTGAATGAACTTTTTCTGGAAGGATAGTAATTGATTTTGTTTAGCGGCATATCAACTTCTATGGCTTATTTAATGCCGAGATCTAAATAATTTGTACACAATTCTATACTTTCAGGGTGAAGGTATGTAATTTACATGTAGTATAAAAGTTATTGTTGGTATTTAAAAAAATGTATCGCCGCTAATTTCACTGCAAAAATCTATTGTTTGTAATTTTTTAATAAAGATGTATCTTTATACTTTTTAGCGTTGCAATGATTGGCATTTTGCTATAAAAATATATTATTGGTCATTTTACTATGAAAATGACTCGTTTATTTTTGTTTGGGTGTTCACTATTTGCCCATGACTGGGGCCATAACAGGAGCTACCACTCTGGGTCAGAGTGTATCAGGGATCAACAACGGATAAGAGGTGGTACCAGTCTCCTCAAAATCTCCAATCTCCCAATCAGAGGCCTTGCTGTCGGATGTAGTTTATCGTCACACCCAGGACGAGATTCTTAATCGAATTCACATGAAAAGAAAAAAAACCGTAAAGACTTTAGTTCAAGGCGCTTTGGTTAAACTGTACGAAGAATCATGTGTTATAGGGAATGAAACATATGAAAAAAATGTTATCAAGAAAGATAAAGCATCAATACATAAACTTCAGGAAATTATGAAAATATTGGCGTTATTAAAAGGAAACACGCTGAAGCGTACAGTAAGAAAATAGACACAGGGTTCATCGGTATGTATATCGAAACAAGTTTGATTAAAAAGGAACCGACACGGTTTGGGTGTTTAATTTTTTTTATTACATTCTTCCATCGAATAAAGGGTTGAATATTGTGCTCAAAGTTGTGGAAAAACTTCATGTTATTGTTTTGTTCAAATTCTTTCGACCATCGTAATGTGGTGTCTGTGAGGTAGTTAGAAAGCTTTTGTCTATATCCTGATATTTTTGGAAAAATTACCAGCAATATATTTTTGAAAAAAATATTACCAAAACTCCCAAGAAAATTAAATGTTGTCATTATATGACCCATAAGAAGTTGATATACTGTTAAACCAAACCAAACCAAACCAAACCAAACCGATCCAAACCAAACCAAACCAAACCAAACCAAACCAAACCAAACCAAACCGATCCAAACCAAACTCTAATAACTACAGGAAATTGCATACCTCTCCAACAGAAAATTGTACACAGGATACGTTGATCTCACAGGACAATATCATCACATCGATAAAAACTCATCTATGCCTTGATGATGACTGCGTTACTGAGTAATGCAACTTCCAGTTTCACCCAAACCAGCTCCCGATATCCGTTTCCTATGTCCGTTTGGCTTTGCGCGAATTGGTTAGAGATGAAAGAAATCTGAATAGAAGGCAGTTCCGATGGCGTGAATTTCTTTAAGATGGACCTCAACTTGACACAAAGTGATCGGAACGTTTGATCTCCTTCCTCTCCGGCACATATGCAGAATCCAGATTTGAAACTACCAGCGCTGACACTGTTATAATTTCGAGTGCACCTTCAGTATTATGTCCGTCATGCGGAGCCCTCTTCTTCCGCTGGTTCAACCATAGAGATGTGTGTGTGTGTTTGTGTGTGTGTGTGTATATATACATATATATATATATATATATATATATATATATATATATATATATATATATATGTATGTATGTATATATATATATAAAGAGAACGAAACGAATATAAATTCAAATTTTCATAACATAAATTTAAAAGAGAGCTTAATACAAATGTAGATCAATAATTACATTCGAACATTTAGGTTGTCACTACAAAAATGCATATTTGTTTCGAGGTCCAATTCAGACATCTCATCAGGTGGTGATCAAATAACGATATTTTTTAAAAAAAATGCTAGTTATGAAACTTCACTTCTTCTCATATTTCTAAAAATTAGAAAGACATAAGAAAAATTTCCATAAAAGGAAAAGAAAGAAATACACAGGTTAAAGCAGAAAAAAGAAGACGACAAGAAATCAATAAAATGAAAAAAGAAAAAAGAAAGAAAAATAGAAATAGGTAAGAAAAGAAAGACATAAGAAATCTTCCCTTCTCCAAAGAAAAGGAAAAGAAAAGGAAAGAAGAAAAGAAGTAATATATCAAAAATTACAATTGCAAAGAAAAGAAAAGAACGAAGGGAAACAGTTGTTGATGACAATTTCGCCAACGATAAAAACGTTAACGCTGAGAGGAATGTAATATAGAAAGAATTCAAAGTTTAACTGGAAATGATGGCAACTAGATAGAAATTCTTTTTAAAAGATACAATGTAGCAGTTCGTGAACCATTTGGCGTCTTGAAAGAAGCAAGATATTTTAAACAGAATTAAACATAGTATGTAAATAAAAGACACTTTTAGAAGTAAAAGCATTAGACATACAAAATAACTAATTCACCTTACAAACCATTGCATTATAAATAAATAAAAAATAAATATAATTTTTTTAATATTTGTATGAATTAAATAAATTTAAATGCTATTACCAAACCTAGTAATTTATATTTATTTTTTATTTATTTATAATGCAACTAGTGGTAGTGGAGCAGTCCATTTATTTCCGGGGTAAAAAAACTGTATACACTTCCATATATAAATATTTAAACAGAAATATGCACACCTAATATATAGTTTCAAATATAATGTGCAAATACAGGGTGACTGAAAAGTAACTCCCTATTTTATGTATGATGGACTCTCCGTTCTAAGTATCTGTCATCTCGTCTGCAGTCTCTCTCTCACCAACGCGACGTTGCCTCGCTCTGTCTTTTTTATAAATACTTTCACGGTAATTGCTCCGAGGAGCTGCTTTCGCTGGTTCCTAGGCCTCATGAATTTAAACGTCCCACGAGGCTGGCATCCCGTTCCCACCCCTTCACCGTTGAAACTGTTAGATGTAGACGTCTCTTCTACTCCAATAGCTTCATGTCTCGCACATCTCGCCTGTGGAACTCCCTTCCTTATTCCTGTTTCCCTGACAAATACAATCTCCAACTATTTAAGTGTAACGTCAATAGACATCTCCAGTTGCCTTGATCTATCCACTTCCCTTCTCCACATCCTTTCACCTTTCATTCCTATCTGCTCTCGCTCCAAATCTTCTGTAACCCCCTAGCCTTCATCTATCCACTATATTTCTCCACATCCTCTACTTTACCACTCCTATCTGCTCTTCCTCCAAACCTTTTGTAACCCCTTGCGTGCTAGTGGCTTCCAGCCTTGCTTGGGGTGATATGCTTAAAAAAAAAAGTATAATTTTTACAAGACCGGATAGAATAGAGTGTTACTTTTCAATCACCCTGTATAAGAAAGGAGTTGTAGGGAGAAAGCGGTTGTATATTTCAGAAAAAAATCTTTGGCGACATCCATACGAATGTCTCGATCTGACGAGTCTATGTAAAAACATTATTCGAGTTTTGGGGATAATATTTTGGTTTCGTGGTAATTTACAGTTTTGGAAGAATCTGCCACTAGCAAAGGATATTCTCTATTCAAATTTTTATATCTCCTATTATAAAATTGTTATAACAAATTCATACTTGAATATATATTTTACAGTGTTATTTACCCTGTACAATGAGCGTTCTTATTTCTACTCGAGGTAGAGAGTTACATAATCAGAGGCACATTTTATACGGATATGCGGCGAAGATAACGGTTGATGCTAGACGAGAACGGTTGATGCGAGACGAGAACGGGTTAAGATTGTAGTGATCGATAAAACACCCCCTTGGGAATCGGTTCCACAGAGCAGCGGTTCGCGGGAAGAAGCTGCTCGTGTGGAAGTTATATCTCACCAAGCGAATACGAAGAGGATGACGTTGGTTCGCTGCAACGGGCGTAGAATGGTGGGTCTCAGCTGTGAAGTGGCGGAACTAAGGAATTAAACTATGCCTGAGTACTTTCCATGAAGATAGCGATAGAGCAGCGAGAGGCCTGCGGCGTTTTGTCACTGAGAAAAGAGTTGTAGGGTGAAAAATAATTCCTCAGCCACAAGGATAAGAAGACGCTTTTGAAGTCTATCAAGACTGGAAAGTGAGAAACTGGGCAGCTCCTTCCCATATATGGCAGCAATACTCCATTTTATGCCTGATCTAGCTTTGGAACGGTTAAAGATAGCAAGTGGAGTCAGATAGTTACTGGAGCAGTACAGGGAACCGACTATTTTCCAGCATCTTAGATACGGTTCATTTAGCGATGAACCATATGTACGAGCCCCACTTGAGATCTCGATTGAGTTTAAGGCCCATCCATTCACCGTAATAGGCGTTTGTATCATCTGCAATGGTAGAATGTAACAAGTTTGATATTCGAGGCATCGAATGTAACAAGCCAGTTTCCCCCCACTGAGACGTTAGAGATAGGTGAGAGGAGAGAGTTTTGGAGGTGCATCCATATACCGTTGTATCATCAGCATAGATATTCACAAATGAACGGAGCATATTCTTAGGGAGATTATGTATATAAAGTAAAAAGAGGGTTGGTCCGACAAGCGACCACTGTTGATGCCTGCATTGATTGCTAAGGGCCCGGATAACTGACCGTTAACCGTCAAGGACCTACCAGTAAGAAAAGATTTTATTATGGAGAGGACTCTTTCAGTGAATGCCTGATGACTGAAAATGTCTTCAGAATACCCGCTGCTGTATCTATAATGTGCCCAGGTGAGATTGCACTTCAGGAGAATAGATCGAGAAAAGGCGTACGAATGTGCAGAAAATTTTTAGACATGTCTTCCTGACCAAAAATCACATTTGTCAGACCAAGATCACACTGTACAGAGCAGTGTATATTTTAGATCAAAGGAGAGATCAGTTGCCGATCTCTGGTCATCACGAGTTTGGGAGGTGCGCTCATATACCGTTCTTTCATCAGCATAGATATTCACAAATGATCGGAGTATATTCTTAGCCTTAGATCATTTATATAATGTAAAAAGAAGGTTTAGTACAAGAAACAACCCATGGGGAAGTGTTTCTTAATTACAAATTCTACATGATGACATTTTATGATAGATTCACAGTACATGCTCTCACTGATTTCGTTCCAATTCTAGATCAAAGTTTCTGTTTTGGAAAGGTCTCTATTGCGTGGAGCACTGGATAGCGACTCGGATCGAGGAATTGGGGAGCCGAGTTCGAATTACAGTCGAATCTATTGCATTCACTTACGAGCTAATACCCTTGGGAAAATTATGAATACACTTCTTCTCCAGGTAAATAGCAAGACAAACGAGGTTCTATAGCCTTGGATCGCAACTGGTCTACCGCAAAAAGAAATGGCATCCTACTGCGGGAAAAAATCTCTCACGTCAGTCATGTATCAAAAGGTACATGATCGCCTAAGCGTGTATCAAGCATGGCACATAACTGACTTCTGTTGCGTCCTAATTCTTATCCCAACTATGAATATCTACGTCATCAGCATAGCCTCTATATCATCAGTATATTGGCCTCGTTGTGGAAAGCTAGAATGCTGTTCTCTATTAGTAGATTTATTATTTGTGCCATAGAATGCTTAAGTGATCGGTTCCCATCACTTTACATCTGTGCTTGTATATAGGCAACGAATAATCTAGGTAAGTATTTAATAGACTAAGGCAATCATTTCTTCCTTGTTTTACTCCTGACGAGGTTTGATAATTTTTCCGTATTGGGGTTCTTGACAGATATGTACGATTCTGGGGACCGATATATTTCCTGTGTCAGATCTAGACTTTCAGTTGAATCAGAGCTTGGAGGATAGTTTATAATGGAGGAGAAGCGGGCGTCAATATTGATGTGGTCATATGCTGCTATGAGATTGACATAGAATGTATACAATTTTCTATTGGAGTGGTATTCAATTTCCTGGAGTTGTTAGATGATATACGAGGTCTGCCTGAAATGGGACTGGTGTCACGTTGTATTTAAATTCCAACCAACAAACTACATGGTTTCCCAGTCAAAGTTATCCCCATGGAGTCTAATGAACTTTTCGAACCTTCTCTGCCACTCTTCTATGCATATCTGAAAGGATTCTTCTTGGATGGCCCTCATCTCTGTCGTTACGGGCCTGTTAATGGCCTCCACTCCTTGATTATCACATTGAGCTTGGGGAAAAGAAAAAAAAATACACAAAGCAAGATCAGTTGAATAGAGAGTTTGTCCCAGTACGGCGATGTTCTTTTCGACCAGCAACTGTCGAGTGCTTAGGGCATTATGAGGTGCATAGTCGTGGTGAAGCAGTCACGATTTGTCCTGCTACAACATTAATCTCTTCTGGCGCAGTGAGCGAAGCAAACGCTAAGATTACAGTTTTATATTCTCAAGATATCATGTTAGCTGATAAACATGGTCATCTTATAAGTTTTTCGCCCATAGCTCATGCAGGACATCCAGACCCGTCACTTTTCAGACAGCATCGTATATGCTATTATTACCCTCCTTGTCAGAACGAAAACTAAACTTGGTTGTGAGGAGCTGACTTTCAAAGAATGGTGACAGTCTAGTTAATATAATGTTTATTAGTAATTTCACCATAATGTATCCAACTGTAATACCTCTATTTATTGACCGTCGCGACATCGCACGGACCAAAACATATTCAGCTGTCAATAAATAGTTTTTTTGGTTGTTTTGTTTTATGGCATATCAACCTCAGTGGGTCATTTAATACCAACAGAATTTTGAAATAGATTCATAGCGATAGTTTGATAAAAATGGTGTGTATGTATACATATATATTTGAACCATTTTTATCACAAAGTATTTCTGGTATTAAAACCTATTTTTACACAAGTATGACTGTGAACTATTTGCACATAGATGGAACCCTTACAGGTGCTGCCATCCCAAGTCAGGTTGGACCTAGGAACACCAGCAATTAAGAGGTGATTCCACACTCCTCAAGACCTCCTGATCAGAGGCCTTGCTGTTGGACGTAGTTTATCGTCGTACCTAGGACGTGGATGTAGTTTATCGTCTTACCCAGGAAGCGGTTGTAGTTTATCGTCATACCCAGGAAGCGGATGTAGTTTATCGTTTTACCCAGGACGCTTTCAATAAATAGGATAATTTAAATAAAGCATCTTTCAGTCTACACATCGTTCGTCTTAGTATTTGCCTATACAAGAAAATTGCGCCCTGAAGATGACAATTTGAAATTGTGGAAAATTCTTGGCATGTGTCTTCTAAGTTAATGTCTCATTAAGTTCTGTTAGGGAAGTGATTTCGCCATTAATCACATTAAAATTGCTATTCAGTTTTTTGCATAAATCTTTTCTTTATTTGTCGCCATATTTATTACAACGATTCGGCCGTTGTACGATCCGGCCATCTTCAGGTGGTTGGAATGTCGAACTGACCAGTCTACTCCAGTGAGTGAAATAAAGGTTTCAGTTCGACATTCCAACCACCTGAAGAAGGCTGGAGCATACATCGACCGAAACGTTGTAATAAATATGGCGACAAAGATGTGGACAATAGTTCGAATAATGTAAATAAGGAATTACCATGTTTCAAAAACCGATATTATAAAAAACACATTTCAAAAACAGATATTATAAAACATTATATTATTATTATTATAATATTATAATATTATTATTATTATTATTATTATTATTATTATTATTATTATTATTATATTATAATATTATCATAATTATATATATATATGTAATATAAGATTTATATATAATATATTATTATAATTATATATTATTATATTATTATAATAATATAATAATATTATATATTATTATAATATATTATTATTATTATAATATTATAATATTATAAAAAACACATTTCAAAAACTGTTATTATAAAAAAAAACATATTTATGCTCTGTAAATTTACATTGAGCACTGTTTTGTAAAAATAAAAATATCAATAAGAACACCGGATTATATATCTTACTGTTCTTTCTTATTGTTTAATATATGATATATTTGTATCACTTGTTTTGTTATTTCTTTAACCATTTACTTGGTCACCACAAATTTATTTAAATAAAAGATGTTTATAACCATCTTTTATTTAAATAAATTCATTTATAACCATCTTTGTTCGCCACCTGATGAGATGCATAAGTTTAAGCATCGAAACAAATATGCATCTTTGTCGTGATTACTTGTTTGTTCGTATGTAACAATCTCTCTCTCTCTCTCTCTCTCTCTCTCTCTCTCTTTACACACACACACACACACATATATATATATATATATATATATATATATATATATATATATATATATATATATATATATATATTGTTACATACGAACAAACAAGTATATATGTTGAAGATGGTGAAACACTCTCGGTTTACAGTGAAATCTTTTAAAAAATCATATATATATGATATCATTTTCCAACTTATTCATATATGTATAAGATGATCTTCACCCTCTCTAACCTTCTAACTTTCTGTCCTTGCGTAGCAAGTTGCCTCACACGTTTCACGTACAATGTCATTTTCAAGTCATTTTTCACTACTCATTGGACTGTCATAGTTGAACCTCCTCTCTCAACGTCTCAGACGTCTTATAGATTAATTTGGATCTTTTCTAATTGATCTCTTTATCTCTAAGTTGAAATGATGATACGTCTTCCTGTTGTGACCTCCTGATCCAGTTTTCCTCTATGCTGTTCCCTCTTTTTTGAACATTCACCATTCTCGTGATGGTTCTTGAATGGACTTTGAAAATGGAAGCCATAGTATGAATATTGGTTCCATTACTGAAGGTAGGAATGATCATTCCTCTCACAAACTATTATTTTACTTAACATATATAGGGTAAACGTCGTTAGATCGGATGTCCCTTAACAGATTCGGCCACGAAGCAGCTTTACCGATCAAGCAATGTCTGAACAGAGCCTTTAAGCGACATCCTTCTTCGTGGCCGAGTCGGTTAGTGCACGTCAGATCTAACAACGATTTGGCTCTGTCCAGGGAGATGCAGGTTTGTATCCTACAGGAGAGTTCCTATAAATAAATAAATATACTATTTACAAATTAAACGGACCGTGTAGTCAAATATGAGTACCCAAAATAATATATATATATATATATATATATATATATATATATATATATATATATATACTAAAGTAAAATGTATCTTGGCCGACGCATTTCGTCTTCTGAGGGACTTTATTATGCAAAGTCCCTGAGAGGATGAAACACTCCGTTTAAGATAATCTTTCTTTTTTTTGTCTTTATTCCTATTGTCCTTTACAAATATACTGTATCAAAATATTTTACATACACACACGTATATATATATATATATATATATATATATATATATATATATATATATATATATATATATATATATATATATATATATATATCGTATTTTCTTCTGTAGGATGCGACTTGAGTATAACACGAACCCCGATTTTTTAAGCTAAAAACAGGGTATAAAATACATCTTTGAGTATAATACGAACTTGTAGAACAATCATCCCTGTGTACACTTATTAAGTTCTACCCCATTATCCATTAAAATCCCAATTTTGCACATATATTTTACGAGAATATTTCATTTTTTCACGAGATAAAAGAATAGAAATGGACCGGATTTTTAGCAGTAGTGTGTTTCTTCACCTCATTTCCGTTTCAAAACATATTTTCTAATTTCCGGGTATATGTAATAACCCAGGAATACATTTTACTTTTCTGTTTGATAGGACTATTATGTTTCTATACATTAATAGAAAATGAAAATAAACAAAAATATCTTTCATTAAAAATGAGGAGAGTAAACTTTATAAGAAACAAGATAATCAAAATATAAACAAACTTTATTTTGTGAACAAATAACAGGTTCTTTTAAGCTGAGTAAAATTTTTATTTTATGAACAAACTGATTATATTTGCTAAATTACTGTGCCAAATAACACGTTCTTTTAAGCTGAGTAATTTTTTTGTGAACAAATTGAGTGTATTTGCTATCTTGCTGTTTCAAATAACACGTTCTTTTTAGCTGAGTAAAATTTTTATTCTGTGTACAAATTAATTGTATTTGCCAATTTACTGTTTCAAATAACACTTTCTTCACTTATTTTTTGGGAATAATGTGAGTGCACTTGCAATCTTGCTGCTTCAAATAAGACGTTTTTTTTTAAAGTTGAGTAAAATTTTTATTTTGTGAACAAACTGAGTGTATGTGCTCTAATACTGTTTCAAATAACACATTCTTTTAAGTAATTTATTTTGTAAACAAACTGGTTGTATTTGCAGTCTTGCTGTTTCAAATAACAAGTTCTTTTAAGCTGAGTAATTTTTTGTGAACAAATTGAATTTATTTCCAATTTTGCTGTTTCAAATAAGACGTTTTTTAAGCTGAGTAAAATTATTTATTGAACAAAATGAGTGTATTTGCAATCATGCTGTTCTAAATAGCACGTTCTTTTAAGCTGAGTAAAATTGTTATTTTGTGAACAAACTGATTGTATTTGCAATCTTGCTATTTCAAAAAAGACGATTTTTAAGATGAGCAAAAGTTTCTGAAAATGTCTACTTGTTTATAATACAACCCTCCCTTTTGATTTTAATTTTCTTTCAAAACGTCTCGTATTATCCAAAAGAAAATATGATATGTGTGTGTGCATATGTGTGTCAGTATGTGTATGTGTGTGAAAGAGAGAAAGAGAGTACTGTTTAGATTTGCCCAGGCCCAAACATGCGTATCCCGAAACATTCAAATTGTTTCCTCGTGGCTGATTCACAAAAGAAGGTGGAGTTAAGGTCAGGCTATGGAGATGCTAAAAATGACGTCCGTCTTTTCTATTTGCGCCATTATGTTCATTTCACTATTGACTTATTTTCACAAAAAAAAAAAATAAATAACTACGTCCGATTCATTTTCCTATTGTGGTTCGCTGTTGTCTACTTGAATGACGTTGTTTAAGAAAAGAAAAAAAGTTATTTATTTAGACCTTCTCAGGTTTCTAAATTCGTCTCTGAATTCAATTCATTCGCACTGACTCTTTCTTACGTGTACGGCCATTTCGACCCAGTGTTTGCTCACTCATGCAAACACAATTCTCATATGAAACACAGGTGTGTCTACCTATCTGTTTACGTGTAAATATATATATATATATATATATATATATATATATATATATATATATATATATATATATATATATATATATATATGTATGATATGCGAGTTATATATAATTGGAAATCTTTCACTAAATTAACTATTTATTCATGTCCATGGTTAGAACAGAAATGTTTTACTACACATGAATTACTGTGGGTTGACAATTGAATCATTTTTTTCTGAATTTAATATTAAATTTTAAAAGAAAAAAAAAAACACTGTATTCATATTTTATCACTATATTATACACGAGTTAAGCATATGTAAACAAATTCAAAGTTTTATCTTAAATGTTAATATTACGTCATTATGAGATTTTAAGATTACGTTTTCATAATATTTTTCTCTAAAAAACAAAGCAAAACAAAAAAGATCTTGCTATAAATCTCCGTGTCCAGATAAGTTACGTGAAGGTATATATATATATATATATATATATATATATATATATATATATATATATATATATATATATATATATATATATATATATATATACCTTCACGTAAATTAGGAAGTAGCACAAGAAATTTTACAGTTTGTCATATTTTCAATATATATATATATATATATATATATATATATTTGTGTATTTAGGCAGCACTCCTTCTTTCATGCACATTTCATTAAAAACGACTGACAAGGTGCTTTTATTTAGTTTTTTATATAATTTCTCGTGTGATCTAATAAAGTTTTTCTTTTCAGAGGATAAATTATATAAAAAATGTCCGAATGTTCTTTTTATCCGAGCGCTTTCGGCTATACATTTAGCCATTTTCAAGGATTATATTTCAATTGTTAGAATTAGAAATTTAAAACATTAGAATTAGATATTTAAAATATAAAATTAGAATTAGAAATTTAAAACATATAAAATAGCCTTTATATATATATATATATATATAGCGTTTATATATATATAATAGCCTTTATATATATATATATATATATATATACATATATATATATATATGTATATAAAGGCTATTTTTTATGTTCTAAACTGAATATATGGATGTTTATATATGTGTATCTATAGTAATGCGAATGTTTGTAGTAATGACAAACACGGCCAGCACATTATGACCGCATTCATAACTGAGTGTTATTTTTTTTCTGTTTATTATTAATGTTTCCAATATTTTTAGCCTATTTTTTTACATGTCAATCAGTTATGTGCCATGCGTGATATGCGCTTATGCGATCATGTATCTTTTGATACATGACTGACGAGGCAGATTTTTTCCGCGCAGTAGGTTGCCATTTCTTTCTGCCGTAGACCTGTTGCCAACCAAGGCTATAGAATCTAGTCTGTCCTGTTATTTACCTATAACCAGGGGAAGAAAAAGAGTATACATACCTTTCCCCTAGGTTATTAGCACGTAAGTGAATGTAATGGATTCGACTGGAATTCGAACTCGGCTCTCCGATTCCTCAGTCCGTGCCGCTATCCATTACATTTTTCACATGTAGATAAGCCTATTATAGTCGTATTTTTAAAAATATCTAAACGTGCCTACCAAACTCCGTTCGACACATACTCGTAGCAAATACTTCTATTATGTTCAATCAATTGAATGAATGTCAGTTTTGAGATATTTACTTAATAAATCCTATGATTGATATGTGGATTTGGTGTGTGTGTGTGGGGGGGGAGTGTACCTAATAACTGTTAATCGGTAAAACGTAGTTCAAATCCAGGCTTAACATTTTGAATTCATTTACTTAGTAATTCCTTATAGTATTCAATGAATCCGTTGCTTTTTCACCGGGCTATTGGTTACGTAAAAAGGGACACACGGTTCTGTAGTTTTGGGAAGCAACTCGTGTCAGTGAAGAAAAATTCTTAATTCAAAACCTTAGAAATGGAAACGGAAAAACCACTTCACAATCTTACCCAAGATTGTATATCAATTCACATCTATTAAGAAAATTAATCTGTGGCGTGTCATGGTTTGAGGCCATTGATATCGTCAGTTATATAAACAGAGAGAAATAAAACTAGTTTGTTATTGTACTGAATAAAGGCTTTTGTTTGAAAAGAAAACGTGATAGTACTCTCAGTTATGTGTTAGTTATTTTGTAACCTTGCCAGGAGGTATCATTTACTCCGATTCAATTTTAAATTTTCTGTGGGGATCTTAAATACATTTCGTTTCAATAAATACAGCCTATTCGTACTTCAGTGCTTATCAAGAGATTTGGCCAGATTTTGGTTCTCTTTGACTGACGGAAGTATATTGGAAGGATTTGGGTATAAGGGCGGGGGGAATTGAAATGATTTTACCCGCGTATCACGCGTTACAGAAATGGACTGAATTATTTGATATATTACCTGTCATTTTATTTTATTTTATTTCTTTTGAAGAAATAACAACTTTTGCTCTATTTTTACGGATGGAAAATAATAAAGCAGCTTAAACTGTATTTTAACTACACGAGGAGCACATATCCTTATAAAATTTGGGATATCTGTTTTTTAAATATTTCTTATGCATCAAATTCTGCTCATCCATGGAGATATATACTAAGACTTCTCAGAGAATTTTTGAATCCTCAGATTTTACGTACCTTACATATACTATATCTCTTCCTATGGTAATGGAAATATTAGCCTTTTTCTTATAAGGAATCCTTAAGCATTCATTGAGGATGTAGCCAGCATTATTAGCTGAAATTTATAAAATATTTATCATGAAAAATTCGTCGGAAAAATAGTTTTCTCAGGTCCACTGTTATTAACCTAAGGTTTAAAATGAATTTTTAAAAAATGAAACATCTTTCTTCAAGTTTTTATTTTAGTTTTAGTTTCAAGCTAATAGATTAAATTTAATATTTCCAATAAGTAAATTACATTGCTATATTTCAAAAACTAATTTAAAATGACTTTTTTTATTTTTGTTAAAATAGCTGACTAGCACTGATTGATTATTAATGTTTACATGGTTGAATTTGCCAAAGACTTAAGTTGTTAAATCTGAAAGAAAAACAAAAAAAAATCATTAGACGCTTAAACTTAATTCACATTTAAAATTGGTCCAAGTTATTGGAACACCCTTATTTATATTACAAACTCATTCATATAATTTTATATGATTATTCTATGATTGTTCTACGATTGTTATGTGATTGTTATATGAGTGTTCTATGTTCTAATGTTATATGATTTTTCTATGGTCTAATGTTATTGTTATAAAGGAATAAAGTGTCGCTGCCGACACGTGAGTTTGAACATAGAACACCAGTGAGAAAACACAAGCGATCTCACTATTGGATTAAGTAGACCACATGACTGTCGCAGTTAGCTCCTCCTCATTTCCTTAACCCGTCAACAGGGGTCTCTCTCTCCCGGGAGTATAAATACTGGCTGACCTTTCGCCTCTTTCTCTCTTTTCTCTGCTTACGCGCACGTGCGAGCAACTACCGCAACTCAGGCCGCGGGCCGCAACCTCGCCGAATGAGGCGAGGTATATAAAACTTTCTCTTAAAATTTTCAATATGTGAACTCTTATACACAACCAGCGTTTCCCATATTCTGGGAACACGCTAAAACAAAATTCACCCGTACGGACATTCAACTCAACACACACACAATAACTTTCCATACAGACTGTAACATTTTATTCATGTCTTTTATGTATTTGTAATTTGTGTATTAATCTATTTGTTATTAATATATATTTGTTCGCATACGTGTATATCGGTCTTGTTTGTTTCTTTGGACTCCATTAAAGTCCAACATTCTTATGTAGCTGGACCGGCCAGCGGAAGCCTTAACCTAGAGATAACTCATCTTCTCTTCTCACATTTTTCCACCGCATCGGTCCACTACATGACCATAGAGGAAACGCATATATGTAGGAAGTAGTTGACGACTAATGATCGCCATTTCTAGTCTATCCTCTATTACTATTCGAAGCTGCATTTCTAGTCAATCCTTTATACTATACCGATCGCTATTTCTATTCTATCCTCTATTACTATACGGACCGCTATTCTCTACTCTATTCACTATACTATTTCTCTATTCGGATTACTATTCGGTGGTTACTTTCAGAGCGACTATTATCGAGCAAGTACTATTAGTGCGAGTGATATTCGAAGGCGTCTGACACCAGTATTGTTCAACGGCGTTACTATAGTTGTATCTTCGATTACAAAGTCTCTACTACAACGAGCAAGACAAAAGTGGTAACAAGTATTCGTTGACATCATAAAAGTTATATGTAAATTTTCGGAAGTAACGATATATCTGGAGACGGTCGAGACGGTGTAGTGACAAATGTGTTTGCCGATCGCAGGCGTAAAACCGCTTGCCCAACATATTGATGTGTTATTCTTTCAAGTTTATATGGATATCTCTAAATGATTGAGTGCAAGGTGTAATGGATTCATGCCTTTACGAAATCATTAATGATAAAAAGATTTTAGACGTGTACTTATATTTAGGAATTTACAATTTACGTGCCGGTGTGTATGTATAATGAAACAAGGCAGGGGTAGGAAAAGGTATTTTACTTGTTTGATTGGACGAGAGTTATAAGTGTATGTTTCCTTTTTTTAATTGCGCTTTTATTACGATTTATTCCAGTTAAGGTTATATGATCAGAAGAAGAGTTAGAAGGAAGCCTAATGACGTCCTCGTCAACCAACAAGTAAAACTATTTTGTAAACTCGGCTTAAAGTAACTACCAATTGGTCAACAAGTAATCGATACTGCTCGTTCCGGCAATTCAGCCTAAGTTATTATGTGTTGAAAGGGTAACAAAAATATTACTACTACTACTACAACTGCTACAACCAGTACTACTATTACTTCTAATAATGATGATAACAATAACTATGATAATAATAATAATAATAATAATAATAATAACAGACGAGGCATGGCTCTAATAGTTTCTGATCTTAAGTCAGTGATTCTCAACCGCCGCGACGCGACACACTAGTTTTATTCTACTAAACCGCACAAATAGTTGAATAGAAACACTGAAATTAAGTAAGTTCATATTTCTGTGTGCATTTTAAAAAGAATCTATGGTTTTATTTCATAACATTTATATGTACACCTTTTAAAAGTTTTTCTAAGTGTGCTGATACTTTCATTTGCTACTTAGTTTACCTTTGCATTAAAAGGTTTGAAACACTATCTTAATTGACTGGATATGCTGACAATGCCCAGATGTAATACCAGGTATGATTCTCATGGCTTATTCACTCAACTGGTTCATCGATATAATTTTTCTTAGTGGATGATGATGGTTTAGAATAAATGTCCAGTTCAGTACCACTGATATGCTTGCCGCTTAACCATGCCCCAAGGTCTGACATGCAGTGCATCTCTGTTCATGAGCGGGAGTAACTGGAGAGTATCTTGATATGGAGTAATTGGGATGCATTATGACCGGATTTCCAAAAGCTTGTTTATTCTAACGGAAGGTTGAGGCAGCCGAAGCTCGACGATAAAACAGATCTGGATACTTGTTTTTAGCACCCGGCTCTCCCACCCTATAATAATAATAATAATAATAATAATAATAATAATAATAATAATAATAAAACTCCATGCACCTCCATGATAATTATCGAGAAATTGTCCAAATACAAGGACCTGGAGATCTAGATTAACAGGATGTGGGGAATGAAGACTGAGACTGTACCAATAGTAATCGGAGCTCTGGGACTTGTGAGAAAAGGAATGGAACATTTACTAATAGTGCCCCAGGTAACTTCAACATACAAGTTGCCCAGAAGATCGCCTTATTAGGAACATCCCATATACTAAGAAACGTGCTACCAGTTAAAGGACAATTCTCCTATAGGGCCTAAGGGCCATTGTTTGGACCCGGCTCTACAGGATACAAAGAAGGAAACATAATATACACAAATAGTAATAATAATAATAATAATAATAATAATAATAATAATAATAATAATAATATTAACACCCAGAACAGGTTACAGACACAGAACCTGTGTCAAAGTGAGATTTTACTATACTAGACAGAAGAATCAAAGCTAATCGCCCAGATATCGTGATCAAAGACCACAAAAACAGAATGTGCTTTCTTATTAACATGGTAGTTCCCGTCAAACAGTATTTGCAGGTATTTCGTGATATTATTTTTCACACATAATTACCATGACTTATATAACATGATCCAATAGAGAAATAAGAAAATTGTCACCAATAAGACGGATTTATTTTCTGCTGACTTTGATCCCTCTTAATGAAACACCCTTTAGAATAAAATCGCTAAGGCACATTTTTCAGAATCAGCAAAATCAGGTTAAGTGTTAGCTGAAGTGTTAAGGCTATCTGTGCGCTTATGGCCATGTTTCTTCTTTTGTGTGCCGTGTCCCTTCAGGACGTTGGCGATCGTGATTCTTAATAATTTCGTCTACTTTCGTGTAGCTCTTAGTAAATATTTCTGTTTGTAAAGCCTCTGTTCTGGTATCCATTTACACAAGCTCGTTAGGCAGGTTTTGCACTGTTTACCTATGTCTCTCTTGTCTGCAGTATGTATTGTGAGTGTCAAATTTTCTTAGCCATCTTTCCTCGTTATGTATCCTCGGAACTGTGCGTTTTCTGATGCCGATTGTGTCTTTTTGTTTCCTTTTTTGTCTGTCCTTTGTAGCTCTTAGTTAATTTTGTCTTTTGTTCTCTCTTCTAAACACTGTTCTGCAGTCCACTTATAAAAGCTCGTAAGGTCGTTTATGCAGTTTTCTCTGTCCTTCATGTCTTCAATGTGTACTATGAGTGTCAAATTTTCCAAGCCCTCTTTCCTGATCATGTGTCCTAGAAATTTAAACTTTCTCTTTCTGATGCTAAAAAGTGTCCTTTTTGTTTCTACTTTCTGTAAAGCTTCGTCGTTGCTTACAGGTTCTTGTTTTTAAGCACTTCAACCCAAGCAAAGCGGGATGCCACTAGCACGCAAGGGGTTACAGAGAGTGGGAGCGAGAGTAAAGAGGCGTGATAGATGAAAGGATGAAGAGAAGAACAGGGAATAGATCAAGGCACCTGGAGATGACGATTGCCATTACATTTGAATAGTTGGAGATTATAGCTTAGGGAAGCAAATAATAGGAAAGGAATTCCACAGACGGGAGGTGCGAGACATGAATCTATTTGGAGTAGAAGAGACGGCTACATTTAATTGTTTTGACAGTGAAAGGGTGGGGCCGAGATGACAGCCTAGTTGCACGTTTAAATTCATGCCGTCTGGGAACTAGCGAAAGTAGCTCGCCGGAGCAGTTACCGTGAAAGTATTTGTATAAAAGACAGAGGGAGGCGACGGCGCGTCTGTGAGAGTGCGACTGCAGACGAGATGCTAGATCAGGGCTAATCATATTGCATATCCGTCTTCAGTTCTAGGTATTCTCAGGATTCTTCTTTAGAACCAGATTTCTGGCGATTACAAAGTGAAATATGGAAGAAATATTTATAGGGATGTCCACCTGTAAATGAAACTACAAAAAAAAAAAAAGAAAGAAAATGATGAGTCGCTGTACTGAATGAATTTCTCGCGATATTCGACGAGATTTAGATTTTAATTTTTTTTTTTTTCCTACTAAGACTTTCAAATTTATTTATTGGTATTATTCAGAGAGTCGATTCGGGGATGATTTAGATTTGCTTTTACGTTCCGGGGGAATTACACAAAGTCAAAATACTAAAAAGCCGAACCGTCAGTCCCAGCGATCGTGAAATTCTCCACACCCACTGACGAATTTTTGACGCTCGCACGAAAAATCAGAATAGCGTTCAAGCAGAGCCGAAAGAAAGAAGGCTTTAATACAATTCTACACTCCTTGAAATATCATTAACCGCTTAACAACACTTTGGGAACAACTGGTTCTTTTCATTTACAAGAAAAGATACCGATTTATTCTTTGTGTCAATAACAACATACGAATTTACGACAAAGAAAGAAATAAAAAAATAAATCTACCTTCATAACTTTCTCGTCTTCTCCTACCCTTCCTTTTCTTTCTTTCTTTCTTTCTCTTTCTACATTTTTAACAGATTATATATATATATATATATATATATATATATATATATATATATATATATATATATATATATATATATATATATATATATATATATATATATATATATACACATATACACAAACACATACACTACGGTTCAAACTTTTGAAGCCATTGTGGTAATTTTTCATATTGTCCCCAAATGTAGAGGTTTTGTACTGTAAATAAAAGAAAATTATTATACAAGTCTAAAAAAGCGAGACAGTATTTTTTTTATTAGAAATGTTATGACAAAAAGAAAAAAAGCATTTTATGATTAAATTTTGCTATCGTCAAAATATCGTCCTTTAGTATTGATTACTGCAGCAAAATATTTTTTGCTTTCGTTGCAAAAGTTTTTTAAAATATGAGTTTGAAAATTGATTCCATTCTTTTTTCAATGACTCTAAGAGCTCTTTTTCATTTCATTTTTTTCCCGACTTCTGTCAAATTATTTCCCAGCTAATTCTGGGGATGGCTTCAAAATTTTGAAATGTAGTGTATATATATATATATATATATATATATATATATATATATATATATATATATATGTGTGTGTGTGTGTGTGTGTGTGTGTGTGTGTGTGTGTGTGTGTAAATTTTAAAGTTATATATATATATATATATATATATATATAACTTTAAAATTTACATGTAAATTTATATGTAAATGTTCGTGGTAACAAGTATGATAAAATAGGAAAATCTTTCGCGTGACAGTCCTTTAGGACTGCAACGGACAAAGTTTACGTTTACGACGCCACTACACATGCGCACTAACTAAAGAGAGACGCTGAGAATTTCACATTTTAAAAAAATATATATTTTTATATGTTTAGTGTATAGTATACAATCTAGTCGATAAAGTGCATACAGGCAGAAAATTAATTGATTTGGTGCAGAGAAACAGAAAATGCGTAAGTCAATGCTGTGTCTTCTTAAGGGATGTATTCAATATTTGCAGCTAGGCTATCTTAATGGGGCTACACGTCCTAACAGGATTCATTTTCGGTGGGCACAGTTTTAACATCAGATACGTTGATGTCACAGTGAGAAACCTAAAGAAACACCTGGAGAAGATAGTGAAGATGCTGTAGCATAACAACGGACGATAATGGGTATATGCCCCCGTTCACATAAATGCAGTAGTAAATACTCTATGCTGGCCTAGAGTTAGAGATTCGTCTTCAGATGTGCTGGTCAAACTCTCTGCCTCCGGGCAGAGAGGATCCCCAGAGGAGGCTATGTCGCAGGGCAAAGTCTCGTCTCAGGAAACAGATACCCGACCCCGTTTTATACGGAGTCTACGGGGAATTTTGGCCGAGCGTACGGGATCGGATACCCTACATTAAATTCGGCCTTGTGCCACATCTGACCACATGGGACGGTTAGTAGATATCCTAGAGTTGAAAATTCATTGTGGAATTAACTTGATTCACTTCTACGCGCCGCTGGTGAATCTCATACGTCTTGTTCTTGTCCTAAGTATTATCGTTCATTGCCAACCTTCGTTTGATTATTATATTCAGTAACTTTCCCTTGTTTACGACAAAAGGAATGCGAAAATAAAGGACTAGCCATCGCTTGTAAGAAGACAGAATAAATAGTTGTCGGAAAAATAAACACTATACGAGCTGTGAATTTAAGATGCCAAACTCAAGCGAAAGCACATTGGAATAGCCAAACATGCCTTCCAAAGTCTCGGCAAAGTATTAAGAAACATATTTTCGCTCGAAACAAAGAGTGCTGAACTGCTGTGTAATTTCAGTCCTCTAATATGGCAACGAGTCCTGGACAGTTTCCTCGCAGATGAAGAGAAGACTTGTGTTATCAAAGATATGATCCCACAGAAAAATTCTCTGAGACAACCGAAGACAGAGCAGATAAGCAAAGGGGCGGTTTTAAGGAAAATTAAAGCAAAAAGGAAAGTTTTACTTAAAGTTAGAAAGAGATAGAAATTCGAGGACGCATCATGAGGAAAGAATGCCGGGAAATTTGACACTCACTAGGCATACTGAAGTCAAGAAGGATAGGGAGTAGCAGCGAGTAGCCTGCTTAACAAGATGGATGTCAGCGTAGGGCGTGAGAATGATAGTATAAAGACAAACATTGATAAGAGCTACAAAGGATAGGAAGATGTAGAGAACCATGATCAACTGAAGGGACACAAAACATAGAAGAAGAAGAAGAAGAAGAAGAAGAAGAAGAAGAAGAAGAAGAAGAAGAAGAAGAAGAAGAAGAGACTTGAGACAGCAGAAATGCAATTCAACAGAAGGAGGCTGAGAATACCATGAACTGAATACGTGATCTACAACAAAGTTGTAGGGAAAATGGAAACAAAATGGACACTTATAATTAGAACCAGAAAAAGACATTTGAAATTTTTAGGGCGCTTTCCTAGTGAGGAAAGAGGCATAAGAAAATGTGACACTCACAGGACATTTTGAAGGCAAGACGGGCAGACGAAATTAGCGCATAACCTACTTAATGAACTTGTGGAAATGGCTGACAAGACAGGGATTAAGAGAGAAAAAACAAAAGTAAACGTTCCTATGACCTAGAAAACACTGGATGTTGCGGAGAGCAATCGTCGCTCACGGTATATAGAAGAAGAAGAAGAAGAAGAAGAAGAAGAAGAAGAAGAAGAAGAAGAAGAAGAAGAAGAAGAAGAAGAAGAAGAAGAAGAAGAAGAAGAAGACGACGACGACGACGACGAAGAAGAAGAAGAAGAAATTGTTGTAAAAATTTGTATAACTTTCTCCTTCCAAAAACACATTTTTGGGAGTGTTTTGCTTTCTAAATATGACCAGTTCGACAGCCATTTTGAAAGCAAATTATGCGTAGAGAAATTTACAACTATGCTTCTAGTCACATTTTTTTAGTCGGCCAAACAAATATAGATATTAATCCATGATACCATGACGAATGTCCGTGATATATCCGACATGTAACTGCCAGATGTACTTACAATCAAAAAGGGGAAATTGTTATTTCTATGACATATTATGAAGGAGGAGGGTGTGGAGAATTGAACACTCACAAGAAATATTGAAGGCAAGAGTAGAAGAGGTAAACGACGAAGTGGCGGGAGAGAGATAGATTGTTGGTAAGGGTTAAAAAAAACTACTTACAGGAAAAAAACAGGAAGTTGTGGAGAGTGGTTTTCTCCCACGTCCTGGTAGATAAAAGAAGAAAGGCTGCCAGTTATTGGATGCTCGTCGGAATATATCGGGCACACACTCAATAACATTCAAACCGTGAGATTTTGCTGGGCAAACCCTAACCGGTACTCCGTGACGCTGCAGAACCTCTCAAATTATTCAGGCTTTGTGTATCGGAGCGTTATCCGTACCAGAATGAGATTGTGACCTGTGTGTGCAACCATGTGTAGCACGATACGGTTTAAGACGATCTTATACCGATAACGAGGTATATTCAACCGTCCTTCCACAAAGAAGGGCTCTGTTTTTTTTTGGTGGGGATGTCTTGGCTGAAACAGCCTTGCGCTATAAAGGAACAACTACATCCTTGTTAAGTCTTGTTAAGACAAATCAGGGTATAAAGCTGATTTACACAACTCCAAAGACTTATGCAACCATTACTTTGTGCCAAGTTATAATTGGACTCGCCTATACGCAGAACCTTTTGTCAAGTCTCGATGTTACGCGTTTTACAATATTATTCCCGGCCATTGTGTTCGACATGTTATCATCATCTTGTCGCAGTTTGCAAACTCACGTGACTAATTTCATCTGTTTTAAAGAATGTCGCCCATATAAGATACATGCCCGCGCGAGGTAAGGCTGTTGGGGTAGGTGTTTATATTGATAGGCCATCACCAGATACATTTCCAAACAAGGCTATCTGCCCTTAAGTGAGTATATCTAATTCCGTGCTAACCCAACTGTCGACATGGTCCATACGGTTTCGTTTTATTTTTTTTTAATCATTTCACCCCTTAGCAAGGAAATAAAGCCACTGGGACGCAAGGGATTACTGAGTGCTAGAGAATATGTTAAAAATATACTATCATGGCGAGAAGAAAATAAAAGAACAAGAATAAAGAAGACAGAAGGTAACGATTGCCATTACATTTAAATTTTTGAAGATCAAAGTTGGCAGGGAAGCAAGAAGAGAGTTCCACAAGCGAGAAGTGCGAGAGAAGAAACTGTTAGCGTAGAAAACAAATTCTAAAGAATTTCCTTAGAAAGTCTTGAGCCAACTCTCCAACACTGCAAGCACGTTTTATTTTGATAGGCGGGTATGAGACGCTGTGGCGACGTTAGAGAACCTTTGAAATCAACTTTGCATGAAACCCAAACTAACTGTTGATCTTCAACATTGTAACAACTTTATATTAGCGTTACGAACCGTACTGGTCAATTTTGACATCAGAATACTTTTTTCTTCATTTATCAATATGTGGTGGAGTAATGCATAGCGGCTCGGATTCAGAAATCGGAGAGCCGAGTTCGAATTCCAGTCGAATCCATTACATTCACTTACGTGCTAATACCCTTGGGAAAGGTATGAATCCTCTTCTTCTCCCTCCATCTATGGGGAAAATAGTAGGACAGACTGGAATCTATAGTCTTTGGTGGCAACTGGTTTACCGCAGAAAGAAATGGCAACCTACTGCGGCAAAAAATCTGCCTAGTCAGTCATGTATCGAAAGATACATGATCGTCTAAGCGTGTATCACACATGGCACATATTGACTGATTGACTGATAGAAGGTATCAAATTTGAGAATCACTAATTTAGATGAAGAATGCACATTGTACTATCTTCCGGGAATCCATTTTCTGTTAATGTAACGCTACAAGTCAATGTATTTCCAACGTTACAATGTAACGTCGCAGACACGTTGTGTGGAATCAGCAAAAAAATCTGCAACTTCTAGATAACGATGCAGAAAAGTTTTAGTAACAAAATAGGCTTACAGCCACATCACATTCAAACACCGGTTCCAGTACGATCACGGAAGTTAAGCAACGTCGAGCCTAGACAGTAAATGGGTGACCGCTTGAGAATATCAGGTAGTGTAAGCTTATATGTGTAGGTAGGGTAATGGATAATGGGTCGGAATTTAACCCGTTGATCTCTGATGACCATCGCTTTACCGGTTGTAGAGAAAAATGCCTTAATACCCAGCCACCGGTTGAACGGTGGCGAAACACTTGTAACTATCTTTATATCTACTGTGACACATTGCATACCAATTATTTGCGAATTTTGACTCAGGAGCTCAGGCAGAAGGGTTAAAATTGTTCAGGAACGCAGAGCTCAAAGGGTTAAGATCGTTGAGCGGAGTTCTAATTCCCGTCGGGTTCTTTATATTCACTTAAGCGGAAATACCCTTAGGTAAGGTATGAATCCACGACTCCGCCCCAGTTACAGGTTAATTATCAAGATTTGTATAACTGAAACATTATTATCTAAAAAAACATTCTTGCAATCTAAAAATATATTCTGGCTTTAAATAACCTCAAAGGGTTGATAAGCCGTAGAAAAAGAATTAACAAACAATAGTAAAGGAATTTTGTTAGGTGGGTCGTGGTACGATTTTTACGCATTGTCCAACGTTGACGAACTCTGGGTACGTTTCCCCGGGGTGATGTCATCAAGTTCACCTATTTGACTAATCCACCCTAACAAGATTCACACCCGAATCTCATGGTAGGAACACAAACGCTCTACCTCTTCGACCACGCACCCAATTATGCATATATATATAGATATATAGAAATTAATGGGGGTTTAAGGACGTATTTTTGAGACAAAAAACAGCATGTACAGTGTAACCCGGATATAAGAGACCCGGATATAAGAGCAACCCGGATATAAGAGCGATTTTCTCTGGTCCCAAATTAGAGCCTGTGTTAATGTATATAAAATAGACCAAACCCGGATATAAGAGAAACCCGGATATAAGATACTTCTTCTCCGGTCCCGACAATATCCGTGTTACACTGTATTTGAGTTAGACCAACTGACTTGCACGTCTTCATTCTTAGTTCAGAAATCTTAGCGTATTTTCAACAGAGATACGTGGTTCTGCTGAGCAAGTCAGAGGAGGGTGCGCTATCAGCCATTTTCTTTTGAACCCATAGACGATCTGGCTGGGGTGAAACCTTAGCGATTCTTCTAGGTCAGCAAAAGAACTTGACTATGTCACATTAAACTTAAAATCATCGGCGGATATAACTTTAACAAATATATGCTATTCAGAGAGCACCGTGTTCATAGTAGATTTAAAAGAACTAATCAATAAGACGTAACGATTGACTGTGGAGTAATAGATAGCGACACGAATTGGAGAGCCGAGTTCGACTTCCAGTCGTATCCATTACATTCACTTTCGTGCTAATAACCTTGGGAAAGGTATGAATCCTCTTCTTCTTCCCCCAGCTATACGGTCCGGGTTCTATATCCTTGTATGGCAACTGGTCTACCGCAGAAAGAAATGGCAACCTACTGCGGGAAAAAAAATCTGCCTCGTCAGTCATGTATCGAAAGATAAATAATCGATGGGTATCACGTATGGCCCATAACTGATTGTATGGCAGCAGACAAGATTAAAAATAAGAAAATCCGCGAAATTCCAAGGCGCACAGAAAAATAGTAAAACATTTTTTTTTTTCAGAAATTGATTTATCTATTCTTCTTCTCTGTGTCCCTTCAGGAAGTTGGTGATCATGACTCTCCACAATTTCCTGAACTTTGTAACTCTTAATAAATTGTGTTTTTTTTTGTTTTCTTTCCTAAACGCTGTTCCACCATCTATTTACTCACGCACATTTTTTTCTATGTGCTGTGTACCTTCAGGACATTGGCGATCATGACTCTCCACTATTTTCTGTCCTTTGTAGCAATAATGAATTGTGTTTTCGTTACCTCCCTTAAACCCTGTTTCGCCAGCCATTTACTCAATCTCGACAGGTAGGTTATGCGTCGTTTTTCTCTTAACATTCAATCTGTCGTGTGTTTATCCATATTTCCAAGCCCTCTTTCCTCATTATGTGCCCCGGAAATTTAAGTTGCCTTTTTCTGATGTTAAGTATAAGTGTCCTTTTTGTTGCTATTTTCCCTAAGTCTTCGTTGTTGCTCACATGTTAGGTCCATGGTATTCTCAGCAGATGATGAGAATACCAATCCCTGATGCTTCAAGTTTTCTTCTTCATCTTCTTCAGCTTTCACTACCATATCGGTAGATCGATATTACATAACAGTTCAGTACTATTTTCATTGTTTGTAAGGAAATTTTCCTGTTTCTTAAAACTTTGTTCAGTTTTTTTTTTTATTATTTTAATGCTTAATGCCTTTTGTCTCGTATAATGTAATGTTTTGATTTGAAATTTGCAATATGATTTTAACCCATATCCGTCTATTTATGATTCAAAGCTTAATTCACTTTTTAATAAAAAGCAATTTTGCTGACAGTAACAATATGGTGGTGGTGGTGGTGGTGGTGGTGGTGGTGGAGGTGGTAGGATTTTGGTAGACATCTTTGCAGCATAAGAAATGTTTTTTTTTGTACTTACTGATGCTTAAATTTTTGTCAGGAGTGTACGTATACGTAGTATTAAAAAGGGTTACACCGATTAATCGGTTGATTTATTACGCTCAATAAACACAAGCAAAAAGTTAATGAAAGCCTTTAAATTCGTTTTATATGTAAGAGAACTGATGATTCTTAAGGCTGGAATGAAATTTCTTTGATTACAAAAACAAAAATGACCGAGAATGAAAATGGATGAATCAGAAAACAAAAATCAAAAACATAATGCGAAGACGAAAAATAACCAATTACCAACCGATCAATCGGTACAGCACTATTATTAACCATACATCGAAGAAAATTTCCTCAGAGTATAATCCAATCATTTATTTTAGCTGGTGCTACAACGGTATATTGGTGGATCTTCAAACTTTAAATGACCAGAACATGACAGCTGATCTCTCCTCTGACCGAGCTCTAACAGGTCTGTGGTGGAAAATTGGCTCAAAAATCAAACCAGTGACGTTCCACCATCACCAAGCGGACCCAGAACTTTTACCGATCACGATGAATGCTTGTTCCTTACGGAAGGCCCCGGACATCGCGCGCCTATTTGGACCCAACCTAGAGCTCAAGGAATTAGGCTAAAATTACAGATTAAGCCCCGGAAACCAATTGTAATGAGAAATTCCATTCTGGTGTAAGTTTTCATGCATATTTTAAAAATAGCAATAAAAGTTTGCGGAATAAAACCGATTAAGGACTTATTGGCAATATAACTTCGGCTTTATTCGCCATTAAATCTACCTTGAGTACTAATGCGCGGAAATGTACTTAGTTAACGGCCTGTTTACTGATCTTCTTATCTTCTTACTCGTCTTGATTACTGCGCGCATTTAAAGTTCGTGCATTGGGCAAGATAAGTGAAGCTTTCGCGCATGACAACTCGAGGCAAAAAATAAAGCCAGTAATAGTGGCCAGGCTGTAGCCGCGACGCGAATAAGGCTGAACTTATATTGTCGATAACTCCTAAATAGTTTTATTGCGTAAAGGTTTATTGTTATTTTCGACATATGCATGCAATTTTACACCAGAATGGAATTTTTCATTAAAATACAGATCCCTGTACCGTTCTAGTAAGTAAAAAAAAAAAGGAAAAATAGAAAAAAGAGAAAAAAGAAAGTCACACATCAAATAATCATAATTTTTCATCATGGCTGTTCGTTTTCGACCATACCCAAAGAGTCTTTGTGATCCCCATTTTTCTTAATGGCTACTTTAATCTTCAAAAGCGCGCGAACTTGTCTCGGCTTCCTATTCAGGCATGATATTTCCGCCCCAAGCAGATGTTCTGCCGCTATACTTCCCGGACAATAACTTCGTATATTAACTCTCCACCTTGAGTGTCTCTTGGGCCTTTCATCTGGTGACAAGTAGTATTAAAGAAATGACCGTCTGCTCAGGCCCAATTGTGCTTCTTCAAAATCCACAGAGCCAATCTGTGGTTTATGTTGCAGCTACGCTGAGGGGACTTTAATTAGTTCAAGTACATTCCCGCTAGGGCCACATAGAGTTGAATTTCTCTTAGACTGGTTGCCAACTCCGACTGGCGCGTCCAATCTGCTCTAGTGAAGGGAGAGCACAAAAAGCGTATTACTCGCAAAAGGATAGTGGTAACAGTTTGCTGTTTAAAATTAGTGTTTTTTGTATTACCCAGTATATATGTATATGTGGGTGTATTTAAGAAAGAGTATTTCTCACTCTTGTGGCAAATGAATCATCTTTGACTTTGTTAAAGACGCCACTGTTCACATTGTAAGTTGAAAGAAAAGCTAAAAGGTAAGTCTCAATAAGTTCCAGTTGAACGATTCCTTTTCATACTAAATTGAAAGCAGTAAACATGTACAGCGATGCGTATTACAAAGAGGATGGAAAATAAACGAGTTGTTCAGGATAAATGGGTTGAAACCAAAAAGAATTGCTCACCTCGGCAGTTTTGTATAAAAGCAAATGACTTACTGGATTTCCTTTTAAAAGAGAAATAAAAAAAGAAGAACGAATAAAAGAAGAAAGATTAAAATTGATACACAAATAACATTGTGATCTCGGTTCGGGGGATTATTTCGCTTTTAGTTATCAAAATAAAAATGACAAGAAGAAAAAAGCTCAAGAACAATAAGTGTCTTCATTTATGCAGTCACTACGTCTTTCATAAATACATATTCATGCTCTGGAAAATACGTGATTATCTACGATAGTTATGACTCTTGAATAGCATTTATTTTCTTAATCAAATTCTTGTATTTATTATCAAATCTTCCAAACGACCACAAACTCTGACTCTAGCATTCTCTCTCATTATATATATATATATATATATATATATATATATATATATATATATATATATATATATATATATATATATATATAAGGAAGAAGTTATAGTACTTCCAACGAGAGAAAAGTCTGTATATTAAAAAGAGAGGAATAGCAAACGTTTTTGGTTTTAAGGTTTTTTTTTTAAATATTATGCTTTATTTTCCATAATTTTGCTACACGGGTTTCCGGTCTCGCGACTTTCATCAGGCAAAGCATGGAGATTTCCACATATTATTAAAATAATTAATTTTTTTTTCTTATATTTTTCGAGGTTAAATATTCTCGATATGAGACATTCTCTTTTTTGTATGTTAGTAACCCAAATGTCTTTCTTGAACACACACACACGCACACACACACACACATACACACACACACATATATATATATATACATATATATATATATATATATATATATATATATATATACATATATATTCTTGAATACACACACACACATATATATATATATATGAAGAAATATAGTCTTAAAATGTGCTATATTTATGGGATAAAGTGCTCAATATCAGATATATATATATATAAATATAAAAGTGTACATGGAAGTCAGCACTTAGAGGCGACAGTCTGTTTCATGCTAGTGCAATCGTCGCCTGACGATTGCACTAGCATGAAACAGACTGTCGCCTCTAAGTGCTGACTTCCATGTACACTTTCATATATATATATATATATATATATATATATATATATATATATATATATATATATATATTAACACTGGTTTCTTAATTCAGTATACGAGGACAAATGCGCTTTTATACAAATATTTGACGTGCCAGAAATTAAATGTATATAGGGATATAAATATGGTCATGGCGACCTATTGAATTTCTCATCGTACATCTTTATAATTTTCTTGGGGTAGTTTCAAAATAATATTAAGCTCAAGCCCGTGGGCAGCATCCACCCAGGCAGTACCTTTTCCTTCAGGGGGGGGGCTGGGGTCATTATCCGGCGCCAGAAGGGTAAGTGCCGAAGGGGATGGAGCAATTTTCCCAGGATATTGCATTAAACCCATTTCAAGCAGACCTTGTATCACATTCGGTAGAGACGTGGACGCTCTGAAAAATATACATACTCCCCTGAATTTGCCGGGGAATTTGAAAATCGTGGCAAATCCAACTCTTGCGGTTCCATTAATCATCTCTCAGTTGTCCTGCGGACTACCTTTTTATTTGGGGGCATGGCCCTGCTGCATGCGCACGAGTCTCCCCACATTAAACAAACCTTCTGTCTCATCCTACCAGCGTGGGGCGGCAAATAAATTATTACTTGCCTGACTTTTACCGGTAAAGCTGAAATAAATATTAGCCCAAGCCCCAGAGGCAGTACCACTCCTTCAGGAGGAGGTTGTGGTCATTACCTGGCGTCTGTGGCGCCCCCAAAAGAGGAAGTGACTTGAGAAATCTTTACATGGTATTTTCGGTAAACTCACATTAAATTCCAACCGTGTGTCACATTCCGTAGCGGCATGGATGCATTGACAACAAATACCTTCATTTCATGCAACCTTCAAATGGACTGGCACATTCTCTCTCTTTATATACACCCAATGTCTATCTAATAATGTATAACGCATGTTATTTTATAAAAATTCTAACGTGGCTCCAATTTAATGAATACAGATATTTAGTGACTTGGAACTAAAAATCTAGGAATTCATTACATTCAGTTAGCCAGTTATGTGCCATGCGTGATACACGCTTAAACGATCATGTATCTTTCGATACATGACTGACGAGGCAGATTTTTCCCGCAGTAGGTTGCCATTTCTTTCTGCGGTAGACCAGTTGCCAGCCAAGGCTATAGAACCCGGTCTGTCCTGCTATTTACTCATAGCTGGGGTGGGGAGAAGATAATTCATACTTTTCCCAAGCGTATTAGCACGTAAGTGAATGTAATGGATTCGACTGGAATTCGAACTCGGCTCTCCGATTCCTCAATCCGTGCCTCTATCCATCGTGCCTCTATCCACTTTCGTCCTTTAGAAAAGTTAGGAATCCACCTCTTCTCCGACAGTTGTTGGTTAAATAACAGAGTAGACAACGCTCTCTAACTGTGGACTGGGAGAAGGCTAACTGTGAATTTAAAAACCGTATATAGCCTTGGCGTAGCACAAACTATACAGTCATCGACAAAAGTATGGAGTTCACAATGACACTATAATTTCGACTGCCTAGGATTACGTTGGTGCATCGTTATAATATTATTAGATATTTAAACCTGTCGACCTGCTGTTTTTCATTTACTTTATTAGTTTAGGTAAGGAAGACGAATTCAAGTGACTTTATACGCTGCAAAGTTATTCGTTGGTGGGATTATTTCAAGAACTGCTGATCTTGTTTGTTTTTTGTTTTTTTAATAATTTCGCGCTACGCAATGCATTAAAGCCACTGATAGGCTCCTCAGGGAACTGTTTTAATTTACTCAAGCCGGTAAGGCTTCGGCTTGATAAATTAAAACAGTTTTGGAATAGCAGAAGATGCCTTTCAAAAGTTAAGCGAAGGATAAAGAAACGGGAAAACCTCGTTAGAAACAAATCAGTGTAGTACCAGATTTCTTATATGGCAGTTAATATTGGACAATTTCCTCATAGAGGAAGACGAGACTTGCGGCAGCAGAGATACGATTCTATGACGAGATGATAATGTAAGCAGCGGGAAGTTGGAAGAAGGAAGTGAAACGGACATTTGCATTTACAATATTACTGGATGTGTGGGTGGTATTGAGAATTCGGTGAAACGAGTTCAAATTATAGTAAAGTTCGTTATTTTCACTTATACGAAAATAACCTTTGGAAATGTATAAATCTGTCTCTTCATCTCTCTCTAGCTATGGGTTAAATAGTAGTCAGATTGGGTTCTTTTGCCTTGGTCGGCAACCAGTCTAGGAAAAGGATGACTCTGAATTCAAAACTGGATATAAGCCTGGAGAAGGACATAGTATGCAACTAAAGAAAGCATTTTGGAATCCACATTGACATTATGACGCAGATTATGGTCGGCCTCCATTTTTTTAGATTTAGAATTTGAAAGAGAAAACTAAAATTTTGGAGACGCGTTATGAAGAAAGAGGGATTAGAAAATTTAACCCCAAGTGGACCTAAGGAAGCGCCACATAAGTAAACAGCAAGTAAGCTACCTAATACGCTTGTGTAAATGGATGTCAGAGAAAGGAGTGGGAATGATAGTAAAATGACTCGTAATGCTAAGAGCGACAAACAATAGGAAATTGTGTAGAGCTATTATTTGCTTACATCCTGAAGAAACGTGGCACATAGAAGAAGAACAACTCATGGCGTTGAAATGTTATTTTTGATCAATGAATATGCAGAAAGATAGGAAGTGGAATCTGTTACGCTCTTTCCCACTTCACCTCTCCCCATTGTCACACTGTTCTTTCTCTAACTTCTCTAAAACGAAACTGTTTTCTGCTAAACTTCAAGACCACTATTTGCTGATACTAACCCCCATCAGAACAATTCCTTGCATCCCCTCGGACTATCTATTTTCACTGACAGGATTGGGACGATTATATACTGAATCAATTGTTAAGTCTGCTGCGAGGAAAGTTGGTTCAATACGTCCCGGTAGATATTTTCTCTCGTCAAAGCCTATCTTAGACATATATAAGTCTACCATTCTTGAGTACATCGTATAATGGTGATATATATATATATATATATATATATATATATATATATATATATATATATATATATATATATATATATATATATATATATATATATATATGAATGAATAAATATAGTCTTAGGGTGTGCTATATGTATGGGATAAAGTGCTCAATATCAGAAATAGAGCGTGTGTAAAAAGGTGGTCTGACGATATCGCGTCTAGCATGAAACAGTCTGTCGCATCTACGTGTTGACTTTTATGTTCACTTTTATTCATATATATGTATATATATATATATATATATATATATATATATACATACAATATTAGTGGTCTATATATATATATATATATATATATATATATATATATATATATATATATATATATATATATATATATATATATATATTCCAGGTCACTGTGCAAGAATATAATATAAAAGGCTAAAAAACTAATATGGTTATAATTTATTACACTGGGATCCTAATCACGATCCAAATCATCAGAACTACAAATTCAAAAAGCTTTTAGAATTTGTAGGTCTGATGAACTGTATCGTGATTACGATTCCAATGTAATAAATTATAACCATGGAATATTAGAGCTAGAGTCTTTTATATATTATACATACATATATATATATATATATATATATATATATATATATATATATATATATATATATATATATATTAACTGTTAGAATTAGAAATAGTTTGTTATATGTATGCTTTATAAAATGTTTCACTTTTTGTTTCAAAACACAGTCAAGATATTATGTCCATGTTCAAGGTTAATATTATTAAGTGTTTTTATTATTAAGTTTTATAAAACATACATATAACAAGAGGCTACAGGCTGTTTCATGCTAGGCGCAATCGTCAGGACAATTTTGCATACATGAAACAGCCTGTCGCCTCTGAGTGTTGACTCTAATGTTCACATTTATATTTATATTTACATACGCTCTATCTCTGATATTGAGCACTTTATCCCATAAATATAGCACACCTTAAAACTATATATATCTATCTATATATATATGAGAGTAGAGACTGTCGGGTGTTAATACGGCTTCACTGGTTATGGTATTTTCTTGTTTAACCCATTTAATTGTCGCCACACTTGTCGCTCATTGGGTAGGTGTTTGGACCGGATCTAGACATTGCAGCCTTTGAACACGATTGCCATTGACTGAAACGAATAGACTATAGGCTAGGCGCTTGACGCCACTCTCTGGATTTCGAGTAATCGACTAAAAATTGAATAGTGGGCGTTTTTTCTTCTTTTTTTCAAAACGAATTTACTTCCTCTCTTCGGGCAAAAAGGACTTTCTCTTTTTGGAATGTTTTATGAAATATGCGGTAATTATAATAACGAAATTAAACCTTTACTGCATAAACTTTCCTTAAAATCTTAGCCAAATCTACATTGTTGGCACCGCGATAAGTAGTGGTAACATAGAGAAGAGAAACTTCTGTCTAGTCAGTCATGAATCGAAAGCGGCATCATGCAATAATCGGCTAAATAGTTTCAGTACAGTGTAACCCGGATATGAGACCCGGATATAAGAGAAACTCTGATATAAGAGAGATTTTCTCTGGTCCCAAATTAGAACCTGTGTTAATGTATATATAATAGACCAAACCCGGATATAAGAGAAACCTGGATATAAGATACTTCTTCTCCGGTCCCGACAACTCTCTTATATCCGGGTTACACTGTATATCATCTATTATTAGGAGTTAAAGGAAAGTTTTGACATATTATCGAATAAATGCCAGCTTAATCGGCGTGAGAATGTAGTGGTTGTATAAACAATATATTTGTTGAATTATAATTATTAAGAAAACATTCTCTAATTTGGCAAGTGAATAATTAGACAAGACTGATTTGTTGACTTATTTATAACGTTTGCCTAAATTGATTTGCATTGTACCTTTGTATTTACTAATTTTTTGTAATAAGAGAGTGTGTATGTATGGAGAGGGAATATACACACATACACGCATGCTGACAAAAACACAAGAAAATGGAAATAGATCTAAGAACACACAGGGATCATTAAAAGATAAGAATGCCGACAACTCCTTCATCATTTCTCGGACCAATCTTAATTGTTCTATAACCCTACACGCAGAACTTTTCACTGCCAGTTCAAGAAAGACATTTGGGTCACTAACACACAAAAAAGAGAATGTCTCATATCGAGAATATTTAACACTGAAAAACATAAGAAAAAATTAATTATTTTTAATAATATGTGGAAATCTCCACGCTTTGCCTGATGAATGACGCGATACCGGAAAAACGTGTAGCAAAATTATGGAAAATAAAGCATCATATTTTTTTTCAAAAAATCTACATTACAACCAAAAACGTTTGCGGTTTCGATCTTCTTTTTAATGTATATTTCGGATCACATCTAATCTTTCGTTGTCCCGTTATTACCTGGATATGAAAAACAAATCTATTTCCATACCTAATGATGTCTGTATGAACGGACGAAAGTACTTGTATAAAAAGACCTTATGCAACTGGAATTTATTAAAAACAGGGATCATAACATTCATCTACAGGTTCATGGGTTAATGTATCTTAATAAATTTGTTTGCGAAGATGTATTCTCGCCATTTATATCATTAACTTCACTATCTGCTTTTTGTATGAATGATTCATGTAATATAAATTGAACTGCACCACATACTTGATATTAAAAGAACTGATCTGACGTGCAACTTTCGGATAATTGCTACATTCCTCTATTCATTGAACTATTTAGTTCATGCCACATCGACTGAAAAAAAACAACTACTACAAGAAAAGAATTCTCCTATTACCATATTAGTAAAAAAAACGCACACTCTTAAATTTTCAAAAAAAATTCAACCTCAGCGTTGCGACCGCACGCTCCCAAATTTCTTATCATTAACAATAACACATTTCTAAAAAACATATTTCGGATCACATGTAATCTTTCGTTGTCCCGATATTACCTGGATGTAAAAAACAAATCTATTTCCATACCTGATGATGTCTGTATGAACAGACGAAAGTACTTGTATGAAAAGACCTTATGGAACTGGAATTTATTAAAGACAGGGATCATAACATTCATCTACAGGTTCGTGGGTTAATGTATATAAATAAATTTGTTTGCGAAGATGTATTCTCGCCATTTATATCATTAATTTCACTATCTGCTTTTGGTATGAATGATTCAAGTAATATATATATAAAACACCAAAACACAGAGAATCTATTTTTACAGTTGTAGATGAATTAAGATAAAAAATAAATGAAAATTTTCGTTGCGATCACGAACAACGATACAAAAAAATAAAAATAAATAAAATCCTCAACTAACCAACCTTGTTTTGCTTTGGCTGACACCCAGTCTAGGATAGGACACGACTTAATCATAAATCGGTTTAACGTGGGCCTAGCAAATGCACTCCAGCTGCAACTCGTAGCGCGGTAAAGCTGTGGCACTATACTCGACTCGGAAGCTATATGTTTAACATCCATAAAACTTAATATATAAAGGCAGTATATAATATGTACTTAAGATATAGATATATATATATATATATATATATATATATATATATGCCAGTTTCAGTGTGTCACACTTTTTCAATTAAAGGGACACAACTCTCAAAAACTCATATATATTCTATATAATAAATGCCATTGTCAGTGTGTCAGAGTTTTCAATTAAAGGGACACAACTCTCAATATGTCATCTTCTTCCATATCATAAATGCCAATATCAGTGTATCAATGTGTCACACATTTTCAATGAAAGGGACACAATACTCTAACGTTCAATAGCTCATTTTACAGAAATTTTGCATACCGAAGTTTTCATTACTGCGATTGTATTCTGAAGTTTTTTGGGAAGATAACAATTTTTATAACTTGGAAATAAATTTGGGAATAATCGAGATTAATTGCGGAATCCACAGAAAGCCACTCATGAAATAAAAATAATTGTTTGTACGGAAATTAAGGACCTACGCACATCAAATTGTCTTTAAATTAAGTGGCGGCAGAAGAATTATCGTTGAACTTTTAAAAGGTATGCTTAAATATTAATTCAGTACTTAAAGGCAGCGAACAATTTTGAGTTCTTCTATAGTTTATTGTTGCCTGTCGCATACGGCAGCAGTATGTCTTGCAAAAAGAAATCTCCGCCAAGGCTGCAGTGGTGAAAAAAATGTCGTGTGCCAATAAGAACCCAAATCAAACGGCAGCCAGGAGAGCTTCCAGTTTTGAGAATATGCCAAGACTTAGTGACTCTCAAACGTCTGAACAAGCGGAAGGTCCAATTAAGAGCCCACCGGAGGAGCTATCTTAATTACCGCCCGATAGTGCGATTTTTAAGCTATCATGTATATATATATATATATATATATATATATATATATATATATATATATATATATATATATATATATATATATAGATAGATAGATAGATAGATAGATTATATATATATATATATATATATATATATATATATATATATATATATAGATAGATAGATAGATAGGTTATATATATATATATATATATATATATATATATATATATATATATATATATATATATGTAAATAAATGACAATAAGAAAACAGTAATTGCTGGCGCGTTTCGTCCAATGCGGACTTTTTCAAAGCAAGAAACGAAATTAATTTAATCAGACAAAGAAAATTAATAAAAACAAAAAACAGAGTGTTCTTAGCAACGGGAATGTAGGAAACGCTATTTTCATATTGTTAACTGAAAATGACGTCAGTTAATGTCACGTGTGGAGAATATTTCATTAATCTTTGTTGA
This sequence comes from Acanthosepion esculentum, assembly GCA_964036315.1. Lineage (NCBI taxonomy): Eukaryota > Metazoa > Mollusca > Cephalopoda > Sepiida > Sepiidae > Acanthosepion > Acanthosepion esculentum. The sequence continues at coordinate 73,915,599 of OZ038488.1, forward strand.
TTATATATTATATATATATATATTGGGGTCAGCTCAACAGGTTGCCAAATTGATTGACACACTATTACAACGTGTATTAGAATATTACAGTTGTCATTGCATAAAGGACACTTTTTCTTTTGCAAGAGATATTCAAAACTGTAATTCGACTAATACATTTATGTGTTCGTTCGATATTAACAACCTATTTACCTGTGTCCCTATTTCCGAAACAATAGATATCTGCACAGATTTGCTATATTGTAGCCGGATATCTCCACCTGCCATTCCAGAAAACATTTTTGTTGAGTTACTAAAATTTGCTGTGACGTATGTTGACTTCAGTTTCAATAACTCAATGTACGGACAGATCGACGGAGTGTCTATGGATTCAATCCGGAGGCCTACTTTGGCGAATATTTTTGTTGGTTTCTATGAAAACCGTTTATTTTCTGAAACTGTCAAACCACTAATGTACCATCGCTATGTTCCTGACACATTTTGTCTCTTTCAAAATATAACGGAAGTATAATTTTCTTTTCATTGCTTAATGGTATGCATCCGGTATTAAAGTATACTATGGAAATTGAGACTAATTCCACTCTATCTTTTTTGGATGTTTTGGTAACTAAAACACAATCCGGTTATATTACATCGTAAACCAACCTTTACCGGACTATACATTCGATGGGATGTATTCTGTCCTAACAAACACAAAGAAAATCTAATTAGTGCCCTTACACATAGAGCTTTGATGATCTGCACAGAATCTAAATTAGATGAAGAGCAAAGTCGATTTTACTATCTAACCAGACGCTTCTCTGTGGCCGAAAGGTTAAGGCACATCACGCAAAATGATGGTTCCGTATAGGATACAGGTTCGATTCCTGTCGGAGAACGAAAATTTTCTATGAAAATTTCTCGGACATTCAGGCCGGTAAATGTTATTTAATACTGTTTATTATAAAACAGAGCATTTGCTTAAATACTTGTATCTATAAAAAGAACGTTACACATATCATAAATGTCTTATATATATATATATATATATATATATATATATATATATATATATATATATATATATATTCAGGGTGTGAAAAAATTAGGAACAAAAACAATATTGATGAGCAGAAAGAGAAGAGAGTTATCAGAAGGACAGTAAATAGCGACTGACATTGCCGGAAGGAAGTTTCACATGCTAGAGGAAGTTTTATATGCTAGAGGAAGTTTCACATGCTAGAAGTGTGAGAAAAAATTGTTAGCATAGCATTTACTGCTACAGCTAGCCAGGTTAACTGTAAATTGATGAGATCTCGACGCCAGTCTAGTACTGCACTTAAATTTTTTTTTAAATTCTAGGTACGGATATTAACCTTTTGATATTAAATTAAATTCCCTTTTCGGCCCTCTTTTAGTTTCAAATTAACACCTCATTCTTCATATAACCCCAATTTAATGTCATATGGTTAATATCCGGTTTAAATTTTATAAAACGTTTTCCCTTTAAGGGTAATACCTTCTACCCTCCCCTAAACACCGTCTCGGGCATTTCGTTTGACTGAAACATCGAAATTGATAAATTCTGTATGAATCTTTCGACGGCAGTCAAAGTAAAAATTCTAATTCCGATACGAACCCAGTCTGTACAACCCAGGTTGAATAAGACTGGCGTAGTTTTCGACGGTTGAAATAGATTTATCCCCCACCACAATATTAGGTAATTTTGGATTATGTTGTGTAATACGATATCGTATTACACAACAGAATCCAAAATTACCTAATATTGTCGAGGGTGGATAAATCTATTTGAACCGTCGAAAACTAGCATTACACAACAGAATCCCAAATTACCTAATATTGTGGGAGGCGGATAAATCTATTTCAACCGTCGAAATCTACGCCATATATATATATATATATATATATATATATATATATATATATATATATATATATATATATATATATATATATATATATATGTCTGTGTTTTGTGTATGAGCATTAATTCAAAGCCAGGGATCAAATATACGGAGGATAAATAGAATGATAAAAATTGTACTTTTAAATTAAACTCGAATAATTCAAAATCCCAAGCACATCCACGTTTTCTTTTTTCAACTTCGAGATAATTCAATTCAAATAACTGTAAACCACATCGGTCGTCTTAATTTAAAAGGGCAGAACAACATGGCCTTAAGCCGATTTTTCCTTTAAATAAGGACAATAAAGTAAAGAGGAAATATATTTTGAACATTGCAGCTTCGTTGTCTAAAAACGCATTCATTCAGCTTCCCTCTTTCAAAAACTTCGTGACAAGTCATTTAAATGAATCTATAGATCTTTCACTCGATTCTAAGCCTTCGCTAGTGACACGTGATGTCACTTTTTTCTTTTTGGTGGTGATACATTAAAGTGATGTTAATCGCCACAATGACCCTTTTCTTTTCGCTGGAAAATTGCTTAAATACAAAAGGAATCTCGTTTGACAGATATTCTTGATATATATCTTGTAGATTAATGATTAAAAATTGACGTTATTTATAATTTCACTGTCAAGGAAGGGCAACAAGCTATGAAGGTCGTTAAAGAATAGATGGCGAATAATGGCGGATAATAGACATTAGACTACTCCGTTTGGAAATTGATTTTCTTTTGGCAAAATATTAGTATGGTACTAACATACTGTATAAAATCTTTAAATAAAAAAAAGCACGTGGAAATTTAATTTCAGCGTTAAATATATAATATAATTACTTTAGATCGTTCCAACACACATATATACAGGCACATATAAACTCATAGGTACACTACAGTTCAAAAGTTTGAAGTTACACCTGGCAATGTTTTTAAATATAGCCCCCAAAGTTGTAGTTTTGCACTTTAAATAAGAGAAATTTATTATACATGGTTAAATAACTCTAAGAGCTCTATTTTTTCATTATTTTTCAATCTTCTGCCAAGCTAATTCTGAGAGTGGCTTCAAACTTTTGAACTTTAGTATATATATATATATATATATATATATATATATATATATATATATATATATATATATATATAGAGAGAGAGAGAGAGAGAGAGAGAGAGAGAGAGATAGATATATTTAAAATTTAAAAATATACATAGATATATATGTCTGTGTGTGTTTTGAGTATATAATCTAGCAGATTTAATTTGTATGTTTCCATCCCATTTGTTATTAAATGTACATAGATATAGAAGATCCTTTAAGATTGGTGAAATATTGTATTCACCGTAGGATCCTCCAGAGTAAATTTCCGTCCAGGTTTTTTAATTTCTTACACACACACACACACACACACACACACACACACACACACACACACACACAGACAACACAGACACAAACACGCATATATATATATATGTTGATGCATATATATATATATTGATGCATGTTTCATTAAATAATATAGACAGTTTTGTCTATTTATTTTAAGTAAATTCTTTTCATATCGTCTGATAAGCTTAATAACATTACCATTAAAAGACGAGATAAAATCACCATATTGATACATATTTTTTAATCCTATCTAAGCTTTCGGCTTAGATAAGCTATTATCAAGATGAAATTACATTACAATATATTAAACAATACACAGATAAAACAATAATGATAGTCTGTTTTTGTTTGCATAGAAGATTTCCAAGCAACGACAAACTCGTGCATACGAAACTCTGGAAGCGAAAGTCCCAACGCAGCTCATGACATCACAACTGACCACTCGAGAGTGAAAACGAGAAGTATTAAGTATGGGAAGCCGTTGGTATAAACCAAAGGCTTCTGTTATCAATTATAGGCATTTAAGAATATTTGTGGAGATTTCATAGTTTATTTTGTTCAGGTTAGGTTTCAACTGTTTTATGTATATAGCTTCAAGAAATTTTAGTTTTTGTTTATCGTTTTCATGTTTAAGTATGGTTGTGTTTTCAACGAGGATTTTCCGGAATTGTGTATGCGGCCAGGCATGTTGTTTTAAATGCCTAAAAATGTTAGAGTTATCATTCAAATGTAGAGTCATATATTGACATTCATTGCAAAATTTTCTCAAAGTATAAGTTTGATAATTGATTCCATTCTTTTTTCAATGAGTCTAAGAGCTCTTTTCATTTTTTTTTCATTCTTCTGCCAAGTTTATTCGATGCTAATTCTGGGGTTGAGTTTAAACTTTTGAACTGTAATGTATATATGTCTGTCTGATTTTGTACTAAGAATGTTGAAATCAACCGTTTTCATACAGGAAACTTTCTGTCTTCATTGACCGAACACTTAGCGCAATGGTCGATTTAAATTTATAAAATCTTATATTGTTCTACATGAAGTGAAAATTGTTCAGTGACGGTAGTGACGGGTGTTTCTCCCTAGCCTTTTGTTTGAGATCATGTGGAAAGTCAACATCTTGATCATATTGTTTTTCCTTCTAGTTTCACGCGCTATCCGTTTCAGTTGTTGCTGCTATTGGAAGTCTTCATGTGATGCGCCTTTTTTTTCTTTTCTTTTATTTGATGAAGGGCTTTGTGATATTGTAGCGCTAGTCTATAGGATTTGACGAAGGATTGATTTCTTTAAAACTTAAACGATTCCTTCGCACGGAGTGTATTTTATTCATGGATATAAATAAAACAGTCTTACAGATATCGTTCTTCAAACATTTCCGAAGGATCTGGGCAACATGAACGGCATCCATACGAAAGACTAGATCTAATGAAGCTATTTAAGAACACTAGATTTGTTTTCAGCTTAATCCCGTCTTCATTTTTTTTTCTTTATTTTGTTTGTTATAACTTTATATACACCTTTTTGCAAATTAATTGAAACGACCGCTGTATGTTTCCTTTCTTTCGCCAAACGGTCAGTTTTACACACACACTGAAATGACACTGTGTAATAGATTTCTATTTTTTTTTCTTTCCTCGGATTAGGTCATTTGCAGTGGTGTGCAGTAATATGAATCTATTTTCGGGGTGTGTGATGTTCTGCCTTGAAAAATATTGCGTCATCCGTGATTGAATCAGATTTTTATCACGCCCAGACACTATTGTCCCGACTGTCGATTAGTTGTCCTACAGCCATTGTCTGCGATGGTCGTTACTCCAAGGAAGCATACGAAAATTTGTAACGCTTCACGAACACACTGGCAAGCCTTACTTGTGAGCAAATCAAAGTACTATAGACTGGCTCGCAATCTCACCTAATTTAAATCCAATCGATAATCTGTGGCCAATCTGCAATAAACGACTTCGTGGAATAGACATAAGAAAGGACTAACATGTAAACTGGGTCATGTTTCATTGGAAAAATACGAAAAAAGTAAATAATAACGGAATTATTCGTTTTGGTTTAATTAATTTGTACAAGGGTATGCATATATATATATATATATATATATATATATATATATATATATATATATATATATATATATATATATAATTTTGCGAATTTTATCATTTAGATGAGTGGTGTTGGTTCAGTAATGTCTACTATGTGGTGCTTGATGTGTGAGAGAATGAGAAAACATAACATAATTAAGGAGAGAGAACCATAAAATAATAGGAATTAAGAAGACAGAAGATAACGATTGACACTGCATTCAAATTTTTGAGGATCACATTTGACCGGGAAGCAAGAATCCGGAAGAGAATTCCATAAGTGAACAATTAAAGAGAAGAAACTATCAGCATAGAACGTACGTTTATATCTATCCATGTAAAATGTAAAAAGATGTGACCTTTCCGCCAATCAAGTACTTCGCTGACAATAATAATGTCTATGTACGAGAGAGGAAAACTATCAAACCCTTCATTAGCTTACTATATATATATATATATATATATATATATATATATATATATATATATATATATATATATATATATAGACACGCATACACACGTATGTGTGTGTGTCTGTGTTTAATTAATTCACCCCAAGTATGGCGATATTGTCATGAAAACGCAAGTAGCTACAGGGAATGAAAATAATGAGAAGGCTCCGGAAACCAAATTCTAACCACAAAATAAGGGATATATATATATATATATATATATATATATATATATATATATATATATATATATATATATATATACAAACCTACATGAGAAAATTAACAACAAGTGTTTAATAGTTTAAATGGTAAAAACAAGACTGTAAGTACAATTTGCATACAGGAATAATTCAGCATTCGTTGACGTAAATAATAACGGAATTATTCGTTTTGGCTTAATTAATTTGCACAAGGGTGTGTACATATATATATATATATATATATATATATATATATATATATATATATATATATATATATATATAATTTTGCGAATTTTATCATTTAGATGAGTGGTGTTGGTTCAGTCATGTCTACTATGTTGTGTTGGATGTGTGAGAGAATGAGAAAAAATAACATCATTAAGGAGAGAGAACCATAAAACAACAGGACTTAAAAAGACAGAAGATGACGATTGACACTGCATTCAAATTTTTGAGGATCAAATTTTACCAGGTAGCAAGAATCCGGAATAGAATTCCACAAGCGAAGAATTATAGAGAAAAAAACTATCAGCATAGAACGTACGGTTATATCTATCCATGTAAAATGTAAAATGATGGGCCCTTTCCGCCAATCAAGTACTGCGCTTACAATAATAATGTCTATGTACGAGAGAGGAAAATTCGTCAGAACAATTAACATGAAAGGATTTATTGAAAAGGCGCAGGGAACTTACGCTTCGGTGGTGGGAAAGGACTGAAGCCGAGATGCCAGGTCAGGACTAATAACATATCATTTTTCTTTGGATGTCATCAAGAATCTCAAAATATATAGTAAGAGCACCAAACGTTAGGCCGAGAAAGAGCAATGTGTCACTTGTCTGGCGGTTAGCATCAGCCATGCTGATGGAAGGCATAAAGGGTTTTCACAGAAGATTACAATAAACAGTTTTGTTTTGGAGGCGTTAAATTAAGAAACACTTTTCTTGCTCCAGTTAATAACAGATTGTGGGTCATTTTTGAGATCAACTCCCAATTTGATCTCATCAGACCTCTCAGACTTACTATTAGGTTGGTGCAAAAATAATGTCGTTTTTTGACGTTCAACTTCATGTGAGAAAACGACCTTATTTTTGCACCAACCTAATATTAAGACATGAGTAAATAGTTGTGTCATCAGAACAAATCCCAAGTTGAGAACTGACGATATGATGAATGTCGTTGATGAGAATTTGAAAAAAAAAATGTAGCTTTACATGTTCAAAGTTGATTAAAGTATCTAGTATTTTTGCCATGAAATTAATGAAGGCGAATAGATCGATAGGTAGAAGGGTCAGACATTTCGACTGAGATCTTAAAGACTGGAACAACAGAAGACGCTTTCCAACAAGCAGTAAAGCAAGAAGCAGTAAGGCATTTACTGTAGACTTTAGTGAGAACAGGAGCCAGTTCAGAAGCACATTTCTTAAGGTCTATTGCAGGGCATAACATTAAGTCAACATGCTTCGTGGGAATCCAGCTTAGAGATGATAGCAGAAACCACGGACGGAGTTATATGCATATTATTCAATAGAAAGTCACTTCGTAGGTGAAAGTCGCGCGCAAATATTCTCCAGATAAATCAAGAATAGAATTTGAATGTTATTTGCAAGGCAAATATTCCGCTTTATCAGCAGATGGTAACACCTCCAATTGAGTAAAGAGAGATGGAATAGAATACTTACACGTATTTAACACACTATTACAGAGCCGCCAGTAATTACGAGAACTAATCTGGTTAGAAGCTATACGGTATCTCATTCTATCTATCTATTTATCTATCTATCTGTTACCGACATTCAACACATACACATATACAGACACGCACACGCGTGCACACACTCACATACGCGTGAACACTCACACACACGCGCGTACACGCACACACACGTAAAAACACACTGACGCACACAAAAGAAAAAAAAACAATATAACACCAATAAATAGCACAGAAATTGTTTTAATTTAATATAAAAATAACGAAAATGAGAAAATCGGCGGTAAATTTCTGAAATCTCCTGATGAGTGGACCGAACGATATATATATATATATATATATATATATATATATATATATATATATATATATATATATATATATATATATATATATTTAAATAATTAAGAAAGTGACAACCTTACGGTTCCATGACTATAATTTATTTCCCCAGAAAATATATTTTTCCTGTTTCATCAGGTCACATCTCTAGAGATTTTTTATAATATTTGCTCTGGTTTTACATTGAGCTCTCTGGATTACATCCTTTTTGGAATTATCCCCACGGATTACCAAACCCTTCATTACCATAATATATATATATATATATATATATATATATATATATATATATATATATATATATATATATATATATATATATATATACACACACATATATATATATATGTATATATATATACAGAGAGAGAGAGAGAGACGCATACATACACACATATATGTGTGTGTGTGTTTAATTAATTCACTCCAAGTGAGGCGATACTGTCATGAAGACGCAGTGAGCTACAGGGAGTGTAAATAATGAGAAGACACCGGAAACCAAATTATAAACAGAAAATAAGGGATATATATATATATATATATATATATATATATATATATATATATATATATATATATATATAACTTTGCGAATTTTATCATTTAGATGAGTGGTGTTGGTTCAGTAATGTCTACTATGTAGTGCTTGATTATATATATATATATATATATATATATATATATATATATATATATATATATATATATATATATATATATATATATATACACACAAACCTACATGACAAAATCAACAAGAAGTGTTTAATAGTTTGAATGGTAATAATAATACTGTAAACACAATTTGCATTCAGGAATTTAGCATTCGTTGACGTATCAGCGATCCCTGATTCGAGATAATTCAACTCTTTAGATATTAAAAATTCCACATTCTACACAAAATGAAGTTTTATGATGATTCATGGTATAGGGCATCACTATTTTTACTCCAGTGTTCAAATGCTATCCATTTTAGCTGCAAATGTTGTTGGTAGCCCTCAAATGGCGTGGTTTTTGTTATTTGGTAAAGTTCTTTGTTGTTGCGCATCTATAATATGTGGTGAAGGATTCTCTGCTTTCAGGCGTAAGTTATTTTTAATCATTGATGTGAAAAAACGAGACGATATTTGAAACATTCCCAAACGAGTTTATCAGAAAGAATACCCGTGTTTTACAGATTGCGGATAGGCGTTTGATAAATGATATGCCATATAAATCTATAAGAACTGCTCAGCAACCTTGACATATTTGGGAAAGATATTAGAATAATCATGAACATTTACGGGCAGCAAATCGTCTGCATATGGATAGAAAATGAAGCAGCGTAAAACAAGGATGGGTCTTCTCACCGGACTTATTCAACCTATGTAGTGATGCTATTCTGAGAGAACAAGAACTCATATCAGTATTAATTAGTGGTGCCACATTTTTAACAACATGTGATATACAAATGGCACCGTGTTAATAGCAGACACAGAAAGAAAACTCCAACAAATCCTACAGAAGGTAGTGAAGGGAAGCAAAAAGAAATGACTAAACATCAACTGCGAGAAGACAAAATGCATGGTTGTTAGCAAAAGGGGCAGCCCAAAGTGCAAATTTCAAATCGGAGATACCAAAATCAAACAAGTGCGGAAATTTAAATATCTGGGAAGTGTTTTAACAGATGACAGAAAGTGTGACACTGAGATCCGAAGACGCATTGGGAGAAACCAAAGATGCTTTACAAACGCTAAGCGGAGTATTAAGAAATAGAAAAACTTCGCTAGAAACAAGAAAAAGAGTACAAAACTGTAGCGTGATATCTGTCCACCTGTATGTCAGAGAGGGTTGGACAATCGTCTCACAAATGAAGAGGAGACGAGAAGCAACAAGAAATGTGGTTCTACAGAAGGATGTTGAGGATGACATGAACCAAATATCTGAGCAACGGAGAAGTGTTAGAGAAAATGGAAAGAAAAAAGAAACTTATACTTAACATCAGAAAGAGACACTTCAGGTTTTGGGGGCCCATAATTAGTAAAGAGAGCTAGGAAAATCCGATACTCCCGGAACAGATAGAAGGTAAGTGAGACAGAGGAAAACTAGGCATGATATACTTAGTGGACTTGAGTAAATGGATGGCGGAACAGGGCTTAGAATAAATAACAGAAAAAAATATTAAGAGCTCCAAGGGATAGGAAGTTGTGGTGGCTCATGATCACTTACGTACTCAGGGGAACGACACATGAAGATTAAGAAATAAGTTGAACTACATACATGACACCTATATGAGGACAAGATTCAACGTGGCTATTTAAGCAGATAACTCAAATTCTCAGCTTAATATTTTTGTAAATTTCTTATTGTGCCTGAGAAAAGTATTTCTAGTACCTACATCTTGTGGCTCTTGGGCCTTGTATGTGATGACTATGAGTAAAGAAAAGAAAGGAGAAACAATTACGAATGTCCGCGTGAAAATAGCAGCATCAAAAATAGAGAAAAAAATGGGATTACGTAACCGGTTATTCGTAATGAATGGAGTATTGCTACCGTATCTGGATTGGTACTGTGCAATCTTCAGCATCCAGGTCCAACAGAGTTCAGAAGAACTTGCGCGGCCTTGTATGTGATTAATTATTCCCCCACCGTGCAGCCTTTACCCCACAGACTAAATGTAGACAGACTTTCACTATTATATCGCTGTAACCATGGCAGATATTCGGACGAATTACATTCCTTAATGCCACCACCTTCACAGCTGTGACCCACCAGGCCTCGTTCACGGTGACAAACAATCCCCATTCCCTTCGTTAACCTTTCATATAAAGTTCCACTCAGACAGCTTCCTTCTAAGATCTGGTATTTTTCTCCCGAGAGAATACTTCCTTGGCAAATACAATCTTGGTTTCTTTAAGTCCAGGTTTAACCGATATCTATCCTACTCTTCCTCCTAATTCTCTCTTACATCCCAATACCTTCAAATTTTACTGAGTAACTCTCTACCTTGAGTATCCCCTCCGCACTGTATTCAGTCAACTAGCAGTAAAAATAAGTAATGTAAGAACATACTAATCCACGATATGTATTTTTTACTTAGGTTATTATGTTCGTACACTATTGCTATTATCTCTTTTTTTTTTTACAGAAATAAGTTGGTGTAATCAGTGAGGAAAGTGGTTACAACGTTCCAAGTCGTCCCACTTACAATGTACAAAATGTGTTAAGATGAATTAATATGAATAAATCAGAAGAACCCTTTTACACGATGCCAATATAGCTTTAAAAACCGATGGGAAGTTCAAAGTCTCATCCAGAATAAAGAATTGACACGTTCAAATCAATGACAAAGAGACTCCGTGACTCTAAACGCCTACTGGGTCTAAAGCTCACCCCCGACCTCAAATGGAACGCGTATATGCGGGCCATCCTAAAAGGATTCTGGCCAGTTCGTTGTATCACTGAAAAAATATTTGAATATTCTGTTGCCATGCCCTGTCTATATAAAAGTCAGATCCGACCAAGAACAGTCGGTTTTGGTGCTGCCCAATCTTCACTCCACGGCTTCGACAGAGTTCAAAAGCGCCTACTCGGCCTTGTGGGTGATGAAAGATTCTTCACATTGCAGCCTTTATCTCACAGACGAAGCGTCTCCAGACTTTCATTACTATATCGCTGTTACTATTGCAGATATTCGGATGCGTAACATAGTGCCACCAACTCGGACCTTCACAATAGGGAAACCCATCATACCGCGTTCAAGGTGATAAACCACCCCCATTCCCTTCTAAGGAAATGTAAATTCCACTCAGACAGCTTCTTCCCCAGGACTGTTACGTCGTGGAACAAACTTCCGAGGGGATGCTTCCCTGACAACTACAATCTTGGTGTTTTTAAGTTCAGACTTAACCGATATATATATACTACGCTTCCTGATAATACTTTACTTTCTTCCTCCCATTTCCTTACAATCTTCCTCAGTAACCATCTACCTTGAGTGGTTCTCATGTTTTGTATTGGGTGAATTATCAGTAAATAATAATAATAAAAAAAAAAGATTCTTATCGAGTTAGTTTAGACACGATAAAAGAATAAATTAATTCTAAACTGAAAACAAAAATTATTTCCGACAGAGAACTTACGCGGCCTTGTCGGCGATGAATTATTCTCGACCCTGCAGTCTTTATCGCACAGACAAAGCGCCGCCAAACTTTCACTAATATATCGCTGTTACTACTGCAGATGTTCGGACGAGTTACATTCGTTAGTGCCACCAGCTCGAACCTTCACAGCTGGGACACACCTTCCCGTGTTCACGATGGCAAAACATCCACAGTCCCTTCGAGCTCCACTCAAACAGCTTCTTCTCCAGAATTGTTACTTTGTGGAACAAAGTCCTGAGACGGTGCTTCCCTGACAACTGCACTCTTGATCTCTTTACGTCCTACATCAACCGATATCTATGCTACACGTCTTCATAAAATGCATTACTTGCTTCATCCTTCTCCCCTCCTTTAAAACAATCTCGCACACTAACCCTGTACTTCGAGTGACCCTTGGGGCCCTTTATAGTGTGAACTAACAGTAAACTAACAGTAAAAAACAAGTGGTAGCTTTGACCAAGACTAAGAAAATGAGAGAAATGATCCGAGACAAACCTATTCGCCACCACAGACAGTAAGTACTGGCGCTACGATTTAACCACTCAGCAGGTGTGCCGAAGTCGGCTGTGCTGACGGGAGCGATAAGGGCCGTTAAAATGAGTGAGAAACACGAGTCAAACAGGCCATACATGCTTTTCAGCTGGCGGGTAGGAAAAAGCTAAAAGCGGCCTGTATAACACATCAGACGTCAGTTCTGAATAAAACGTCGAGCCCAATAGGCTGGGCATCCATTCTTTGCGTCTTTTGTTTGCCTACAAAAGAATTTGTTCGCTCTGGTACGGACTGTTGAAACATTTGGTCAGGCTGAATAGTGTCTCTTGACACGCTTTTAATGTCAATAGACATAGCGTGAAAGAGTGAATACATTCAGAAAATTAATGCCCTATCGTGTTGATCGTCGGTGCCTGACCCTGGCGAGAACGATAATCGAATGAGAGGTAGCGGAGGGGAGGTAGAAAATGGGGAGGGGAGAGAAAGGGGTGATGATGATGATCATGGTAGTAGGAAATGGGTAGGGTCGTAGTTAGTGTTATTAGATTACTTTTTTTCTCTTACGACGATGGCGTCGGAAGAGGCGACGAAGGGAGACGGAAAGGTGGTGGAAGAATATGGAATAGGGAAAAGAGAAAGAGAAAGAAAAAGTCGAAGAGAGGAAGAACGATATAAACAAAAACAAATCAAAGCATATATATTACTGTATTTTTTATCAAATCTATTATTTATATTTACATACACATCATATATATATATATATATATATATATATCTTTATATATATATACATACATATATATCTTTATATATATATATATATATATATATATATATATATATATATATGTGTGTGTGTGTGTGTGTGTGTGTGTGTGTGTATACAAAGCAACAGGAAATTTATTTATTTTTTCACAGAAATATTGGTGCTGCTAAGGGTCAACTAAAAATATACAAAAACAATTTTACTATATATATATATATATATATATATATATATATATATATATATATATATATATATATATATATATATACACATATATGATGTTAATAAGTATATTCGCTTGGTGGAAAAAACGGGTAACACAATTTGCAAATAAAAATATATTAAAACAAATCGGTATCTGGGGAAAAATGTGGGAAAAAAAGAGAAAGACTAAAAACATCGGAGTAGGCCGAAAATATCGTCCAGTGCGGTAGTTTGTAGCCCGAAGAAAAAAAAAACAATTGAATATATATATATATATATATATATATATATATATATATATATATATATAAATAAAAATAAAAATAAAAATAAAAATAAAAAAGGTTTTTCTTGTGAGAAAATAATAAAAAAGGTTTTTCTTAGAGAAAACGGTTTTGCACTTTTCTGCAGATTTCTCAAGAAAATGCGTTCTCCGAGAGGGATCGATCCTGTGTCGGTCTCTGTAAGTGTAACTACCGCTTGATTCGACATACTTTACCGCTCGGCCACGAAGTCCGTCGTCTTAAACGTAGCTCTTTTGAACTCAGACGGCCCATATCTGCCCTGGTTTGTATCTGAAAGACAAACAGAGTAATTTTCTAAAGTATTAATGTATTTAATTTTAATCCGACATTTTATTACTGAAATAATATGCGGTTCATGTGCAAGAAAGATATGCTCTGATCGTATTCCTTCCCCGTTTTTTGAACAGGAGTAGAGATTTATCTTTTATTTCCTCCTGAGTATAAGAATGCTTTAAGAGAAGGATAAGGAAAACAAATCCTAATTCTGTTTCCTCTTCCTTCTCTTAAAGCCTTCTTATACTCTTTCAGTCACTGTAGCCCCTTGCGTCTTAGTGACATTATTGCCTTGCTTGGGGCTTAAAAAAGAAAAGAAAGTTCGAAACAATCAAAATACAAATCAAAACATATATAATCACAATTTTTGTATACATATCAACGAACATAGAAAAATATATAAGATATGTAAAATTATATAAAATATGTAAAATATGTAAACATATATAAAAAATATATGAGATATGTAAAATTATATAAAATATGTAAAATATGTAAAAATATATAAAAAATATATAAGATATGTAAAATTATATAAAATATGTAAAATATGTAAACATATATAAAAAATATATGAGATATGTAAAATTATATAAAATATGTAAAATATGTAAAAATATATAAAAAATATATAAGATATGTAAAATTATATAAAATATGTAAAATATGTAAACATATATAAAAAATATATGAGATATGTAAAATTATATAAAATATGTAAAATATGTAAAAATATATAAAAAATATATAAGATATGTAAAATTATATAAAATATGTAAAATATGTAAACATATATAAAAAATATATGAGATATGTAAAATTATATAAAATATGTAAAATATGTAACAATATATAAAAAATATATAAGATATGTAAAATTATATAAAATATGTAAAATATGTAAAAATATATAAAAAATATATGAGATATGTAAAATTATATAAAATATGTAAAAATATATCAAAAATATATAAGATATGTAAAATTATATAAAATATGTAAAATATGTAAAAATATATAAAAAATATATGAGATATGTAAAAAACAGAAGAAAAGTTCGAAAAATAAAGATACAAATCGAAACATATATAGTCACATTATTTGCATACATTTACTGGTTTCGCATGTCAACTATTAACTACACTTTCAATAGAGCTAGATAGAGCAACTGAGTGAGTGAGTTTGACATAATTTAAAGGTGGGGGATGTTAGAGTTTTCCTTGAGATAAAAAGACCAACATGCACGTAGTATTTTCTATAGAAAATATTTTGATATATTCATGTAAGACGTGATAATATCCTAATGTAATACACCCGTATAAAGTGGAACATATCTGAATAGCACTCGCTGTGGAACAGTGGTTATCAGCGTATTTATATGGTAGTGGATTCGATGAAAAGAAAAAAAACTGAAGGCTTAAGAGAGAATATAAACGGAAAAAACGATAAATCAAATATAAGATAGTGATGAAAGTAAAAGGAAATTAAAAAGTCATTCACGAGAAAGAAAGAAAGAAAGAAAGAAAGAAAGAAAGAAAGAAAGACAGAAAGAAAGAAATAAAGAATGGAATGAGGCCAATCATAAGGAAAAAGAAAGATAATAAGACAGGAACGTGTGATTCGGATAAAAGAAAATAAAAAAGAATAATGAAAGAAAACAAAAGAAAGAAAAGAAAGTGAAAGAAGAGATACAGAGAGGAGGAAAAAAAGAAAGAAAGAGAAACCAGAAAATAAAAGAAAACGAAAAGAAAAGAAAGACAACGGCGATAGAATAAAAAAAGGAAATTAAAATCATACACGAGAAAGAAAGAAAGGAAGAAAGAAAGAAAGAAAGAGAGAGCGATAATGTAGTAGAAACAGAGAAGAGATGAGACAAAGAAAGAAAGAAAGAATGGAATGAGGCAAATCATAGGGAAAAAGAATTATAAGACTGGAACGTGTGATTCGGATAAAAGAAAATAAAAAGAATCATAAGAAAGAAAACAAAAAAGAGAGAAGAAAGTGAAAGAAGAAATAAAGCGTGGACGAAATAAAGAAAGAAAGAAAGAAAGAGAAAGTAGAAAAACAAAAGAAAACAAAAAGAAAAGAAATGAAAAACGACGGTGAAAGAATGTAATTCCAAAAACAGGAAATGAAAATTGTAGCGAAAAATAAAAGAAATGTAGAAAGACCACGAGAGAAAAAAAAACAAAAAACAAAACGATTTCAGAAATCAGAAAAAAGATAGGAAACAATGACAACGAAAAAGATGAAGAAATACAAATGAGGATGAGAGGAAATGAAAAGTGAAAAGAAAAAAGAGGGAGAAGAAAGAAATGAAAAATCTGAAATGGCGTAGAAAAAAGAACAAATAAACGAAAAAGAAGAGTGCCTAAAAAAAGAAAAGAGATCAATTGGTTACATAAACAATGTTAAAAAGGAAGAAAGCGTTTAAAATATGAACTAAAACAAAGAAACTGATAAATTATTATTCCAAGGAAAACGTTCTGAGAAAAAATGATATGAAATAAAGTCATTATGAAAAAAAAAAAAACAACGGTGATAAAACATAGCTATGGAAAAAATGACTAGAAAATCTATGAAAAAATTGCTGTGAAAAGAAAAAGTCTATGAAAAAAGAAAATTAAAAAATGGCTATGAATAAATGTCTATGAAAAATAAACTCTATGAAAAAAATGTCTATGAAAATAACGGCTATGAAAAAATGGCTATGAAAAAAATCGGCTATGAAAATATGTCTATGAAAAAAAACGGCTATGAAAAAAAACAGCTATGAATAAATGGCTATGAAGACAAACGACTATGAAAATATGGCTCTGAAAAAAACGGCTATGAAAAAAATATCTATGAAAAAAAAAACGGCTATGAAAATATGGCTATGAAAAAAAAAACGACTATGAGAAGAATGCAAGGACGATATTAATGAATTATGAAAATGAGAACCAAAACAGAAAGAAATATTATCTGGGAAAAAGAATAAAGCGAACAAACGATATAAAGAGATAAATATGAGTTATGATTTAAAAGAAGAAAGATATATGAAAAGAAAAGAAGCTGAGAAAAGAGTTTATTCACTACTAGAGTGAAATCCAGAGAATAATTATTGAAAAAAGGATTAAAAACAACAAAACACACACATAAACAGATAAAAAGAGAGTAAGATAAATTAGAAAATAAGAAAGAACGAAATAATAAAGCGGCAAAGTGGTATACGTAGATGAGGAAAGAAAAAATGGTGAAAGGAAAAAAACATGAAGAAACCAACGCGATTACTTCTTTTTTATTTTATGGCGACCAATACAAAAGAAATATCAAAAAAAAAATATAAGGTCGGCAAATGTTAACAAATAAAATATAAGGTCGGCAAATGCAAGACAACAAACAATTACTCATGATTTCTTTTCAAGTCGTCATTCACAGTAAAAGGGAAATAAATAAGCGCCTGAATGAAAGGAGGCAAAATGGTTAGTGGAAGTTAACAAAAGGCCTTAAGAACGCCAAATTTTTATAAGTGTATTATTATTATTATTATTATTATTATTATTATTATTATTGCTGCTACTGCTATAGATGGGGAAATATGAAAACACAAAAAAGGTCAAAAAATGTTTAACTAGAAAATAGAAATTCTAAAAACGATAGCTATTAACGGTAGAATAGAAAAAATGATGTTAGTATCACCAAGTGTACAACAATTACCACTCTTATCGATCAAAATACCCACAAACTCTTCCATCACAATCCTGTTTTCCTCCTCTTATATGAAGAAGATACTAATCTTTGTATTCTATTGTTAACAGCTATCATTAATTTAATTTCTATCATATATATTATATATTAATTATATAATAATGAAAATACACCGGATATGGTTTTTGACTTCAGATATTAATTGATTAGAGGTATTAACGTGTAATTAATGATATATGTTGATCTACCGTATATATACCGTTTAGTATCACAGATATCCTGTATGAGCTGAAACATTGGGTCTTTCTGTTCATGAGCGGAAATAATGGTACTTTTGAGAATCGTTGGGTATCAAGAGGCTTGTATATTTTTTTGTTCTTGCTATATACAGTACTTATGAATACTAATGGGTATGCCCCAATACTCATAAATACGTTGGACACTATTGTAAGTTGGGGTAATATTCTGTCTAAGTAGTACACCACTAGCAGTGGTTTACCTACTTCACGCCGCTGGCGAGTAATGTATTTTGTTGATGTTATAAAGATTACCATTTCATTTCCAATCCCCGTTTTGGTTATTTCTCATTCAATAACCTTTTCTAGGTTACAACAGTTCTAAATGATTTCACTCTAAGAAAGGCAATAAAGCCACTAAGAGGTAGGGGTTACTGAGTGTGAGAGAATATGATAAAATACATTATTAATGAGAGAGAAGAATAAAAGATGTGGAATTAAGAAGACGAAAAATAACAAAGGCATTTACATATTTGTAGATCAGTTTAAAGGGAAATCAAGTAACTGGAAGCGAGTTCCACAAGCGTGAAGAGCGAGATAAAAAAAAAACTGTAAGCTTAGAACTTACGGTTATATCTAGCCTTTTAGGCAATAAAATGATGAGTCCTTGTCACTAATCTAGCATTAAATTCATAAAGTTTAGGTACTAAAGAAGAATTCTTATCAGAACAATTACCATGAAAATACTTATAGAAAAGCCTCGCGGAAGCTACAATACAGCGGTGGGAAAGTGACCTTTTTTTATAAGGGTGAATGATGAGACAGCCAACATGAATGAGGAGTCATAACTTTCCCGGCACTTTTAGCCAGAACTTCTGTTCTGCTCATTTTAGATTGGTGAAGACATATCTTTTCAGGGATTCCAATCCTGTGGCAGCACCTTCCTCATTGCATTAAGATAAATGAAGGTCGGGGTAATATCGATGCAAACTCGATAGTGGTTGCAGGGAATAGGCAATTTCTATTCTTTTCCCGTAAGCATACATATGTGTATGGGCTCCCCAGATAAGGAGAATCAACCTCGTGTTCTATCCTGCCTTAATGCGGAGGTCAGGTAAATATATATTAGGGGTCACAACTAGATAACTGGGAACACGCACAATCGGAAACCATCTGTGTAGATTGTATTATTCAACTTCCAAGTAATTCTAACTAGGACCAACCTACAAGGTTATGCGCTGCTTTTATCAAATCCTGTCACTATCTAGCGTATACTTGGCTGTGATGCATGTGTCCTGTATATTTTTATCAGCCTGGGTATCATGATGGGTAGATTAGGCTTTGCATATTTGTAACCCAGCCTCACCTTATTTGGCGTACTGCTATCTCCCTACTACTACTATTATTACTATTACTACTAATAATAATATAAATACTTTGACTTTCCCTGTAGTGCAATGCAGTTTCAACATCTTTAACGGGGACCATAGCTGACATTAAGCGAATGGGTGTCAAAACGAAAAACTTATCACTTGCCATTTCTAACCTTATGTCTCTGGTTGGGAACCCGGGAGGAAATGTGTATACAACAGAAATAAAAAAAAGACTACTACCAATACTACTACTACTATTACTACTACTACTACTACTACTAATAATAATAATAATTACAATGTGTCTTTGAAGATCTTCAAAAACCCATCCAAATACAAGTGGAAATCTGAAAAACATGTGACACATGGTAACATCAGTAATTTCAGTTGGAGCCCTCGGATTGATTGGAAAAGGTACCGATAGACTCATTGAAGGAATTCCTGGTAGCCTATGTCTTAAAGAAATACAAAGAATTATACACACAAGTACGTCTCTCAAATTACCAAGAGCAGTATCTATGTAAAATGCGTGTGATTGTAGTTTTGTTTCTTTTGTTTTGTTTTTTGTTTTCAGTGGATATGCCATGAACCCATTTCTAATCTTAGGTCTCTGGTTGGGACCCGGAATGAAATATGTATACAAAAGAAATCAAAGATAATAATAATAATAATAATAATAATAATAATAATAATAATAATAATAATAATCGCCAGTAGCCTAGATTGAGGAAGTGAAGCTCATCTGCTTTGTACCATCTTCATGGAGAAGCGCTTGGAGAGCAATTGACCCGATATGACATTTGTGAACAAGAGCAGCAATGAACGGATCCTGAAAATAAGAACATCGTAATGGCGGAACAGGTGGAAATTCAGAGGTACCAAGATCTGGCAGGGCAAATATTCCAGGCAGCAACTCAACTTATTTGGCGCAATTGAGACTAATTAAAGGAGTCCTTCTGTCTCACACGATAATTTTGAGTATACCTGACATCATTGGGGCTGTGCAGGCAGCAACGCTGCTTGGAACAGCTCTTGTGCCGAAGAAAGTGTTATGTCTATAATCTGTGGGTAGAAACTCTGATATGAGCTTCATCACCCGGTATCTAAGTTGATTTATAATATTAAAAAAAAAACTATAACGCCTTTTGTTCAAATTTGAGATTGTTGACCAGATATCATTTCACATCAAAATATGCATGCCTAAAATAATTTATGCATTTCTTTTTTTTATCCTCTTCGGTATTAAAATCATTACTAACAGTAGTAATGATCACAAGTAGTTTTCCATAGTTTAGATAACTTCTTTGAAGTTTTTATTTCGTTTGTAATTGCAAAAATAGCATAATATTAATTAATAAATGTAATCAGGAATAAAAGAATCATTGATTTTGCATACTTTTATATTCTGTCGTCAAAAATTCAATTCTTTTACAGCAAGATTAATACAAAAATCAAAATTTATCATTTGCAATTAAATATTTTCTAAAAATAATGTAGCCGTTGTAGGTAATAGAAAATCCACCGAAAGTCCCACAGGACAAACGGCCTAGAAGATTAAATTGAAGTTTTTCTTGAAGCATAGTAATTGTGAGTTCAATCTCTGGACCGGGCAGTGCGAATATTCTTAGGTTTTGTGGAAACAAGAAAAGCAATAACTGAGTAGGGTTAAAAGGGTAAATTAACCGAAACGAGATATCTCTACGCATGGGCAGCTGAATGAGTATAATCTACTGGAGGTGAATGAACAAAGTGTCCTATTCGAAATTGCTTGACGGTTATCGGATCGACAGATATTTGAAGGAATCCAGACAAAACAACAGTCGAAATGTTGTGGTCGTAATAACAAATAAATATCAATCTTTCAGTTAAGAGGGATATGGAAAGATTCCTCAGCATAGAAATATGTTCAACTCAGAATCCAATAACACAAAGCGCAATTATCTGTTAAAAACGTACCTTCCTCCAAGTTATTACATTTAAAATAATATTCCGACCCTGTCATTCTTATTCCGATCTACGCACTGCTTGTTTATTTGCAGGTAACTTACTGTAAAAGGAATTCAATTTTCAGAAAATGATCATTTAGAAATGTGAATTTGATTTGATACAGATTCTAAAATTTAATTCAAATTATAATTCATTCATTTCTAAAAATTCTTTGGAATCATTACAAATCAAAATATTTTAATGGTGTAACATGTCATTCTCCTTTCATTTAAAAATACCCCAACCCCCCCAAAAAAAAGAAAAATGAGAAACATTAAATAATTAGCTCAATGGATACATACCATTTTTTACATTCAAATAAATTAAATTCTAAACCAGAAAACTGCGGCCCACATGCCGCCGACAAGCCCACATGCTGCAGACGACCCGTGTGTCGCAGACGTTCAGCGTGCCGCAGACTACCCGCTTGCAGCAGACGGTCCGCGTGTCGCAGACGGCACGTTTGGCTTTCTTAATGCCACCCGTTATTTCATGAGAGAAATAACGTTTATTAAAATTTTGTCTGTTTTCTTTCATTATCACTTGTTCGCTCACACACTCTTTCATACAAAACCTAACACAACAATAAAAATGCTTCTTGAATTTTTTAACCTTTCTTTGAAGATAACATTTTCATCATTTTAAACCATTGGCAGTTTTTTTTTTTATTAAGGATGATCATAGATGCATACATCTTTTGCTTTAGAAACCGGAAACTATCATAACAATCTTTTTTTTTCTCAGAACAAGTAATAAAATGCTTATTCAGCATTTCTTTTTTGCATTTTCAAATACATAAATTAGAAATAGATAACACGCAGTGACCCGTGTTAATCACATTGTAATCAATGATTATATTATACAAAGACATCAGAATATTATGCAAAGACAACAGAATATTATACAAATACATCAGAATATTATACAAAGACATCAGAATTTCGACAAAGACAAAAAATCAAATTTCCACATATGCAACGTGTATGTTATTCAATAGTGAAAACAACTGAAGCTCTTTCAACGAAAAATTACCATGAAAGATTTTAGGATTGCAGCCCGATCACGACGAGCCATATCTAATGCGACCCACTGGTCGGAAAACGTTGCCCGTGACTGTTTTAGATTAATCCATTCTATGCTTCACTTATTCTACTACGACAGTTATTAGATTTCGAAAATGTAGTATCGTATGCAAATTAGATAGACAAGTATAAATAGAGAACAACTGGCGAACCTGTGGGGATATGCCTAGAAAACCGGCTTGCTATTCAGGACACAGAGAACTGTACTACGACTAATACTACGCAGAGAGATAAGAAAAACTTAACAGAAAACAGTATTTACATTATTCGAACTATTGTCCTCATCTTTGTCGCCATATTTATTACAATGTTTCGGCCGTTGTACGCTCCGGCCTTCTTCAGGTGGTTGGAATGTCGAACTGAACCCTTTATTTCGCTCAAGGACACATGGCACAGTGGATAAAGGCGTTTGTTAGTGTTGTGGTAGGATCCACCTAATCTGCATAGGTGACTACCGACTATATAAATAATGGTTGGTACCGGAAGACGGGGAGCGAATACAGAGATCCAGCTAGAGACTCTGCCCGACTGCGACTTAGTCAACACATTCTCCAGGAACGTCTTCCCAGAAATATACAGAAATACTATATGTAAATATTGTGTACACTTTCTTGTTATAATACATTCTTGTTCTAAGTACATTTTGTGTTGCATTATTATTCCATGCATTAGTCAAGATTCAACAATGAGTCAAGACTCAACAGTTAGATCCAGTGACAGGTCCCAAAGAGTGTGAGTTCAATACCTGGTTAAGGCGGTGGAGAACTTGGAAAGGGCAATTAACAGGAGATAACTGATAACTGATATCCATTAAACATGGCACGTGGAACTAGAACAGTCTACCCCAGTGAGCGAAATAAAGACAAAAAAAATCAAATTTTACCTATTCCCATGCAATAGTCCGAATGATGTAAATATACCTCATCTCAGAAATATCGACAGATATTAACATAAACCATTTCAAGAAATCCCTCTTATTCCAACAACTGCTTTTATTCAGAAGCTGAGGGTATATATTCAACGCAGAAATAAAGATGACAAAAGTACAACCAAACAACAATATCAGAATACAAGACATTTCAAAAATATTTTTAAATTAATATTTACACTCTGTTACGGCAGCAAACGAGTAGACACAAAAAAGATTGGATCATTATAATATAGATGCGTTCATTGATTGATTTCGATTATTCTTTTATTTCCTTTGGGCTCCACTTGTTAGTTTATCGATCTATTTCTATCAAAGATTATAAGGCCTGTTTCAGAATGTATTAATAAATATTAAACACGTTAAATACCTCGGTGTATAGATCAGTTATAAATAATTTAGTATATGCTTGTTGGAAATTATCTTCTCTCGTTCTCAGTCTTTAAGAACTCAGTCGAACTATCCGATATTTCTAGAGGCCTATCAGCCTTCTACTTCAAAGTACTAGTGGCTCTAAGCAACGCAGAGCTGGTTATGCATCTCCCTTCGCAGGGTCACTTTCAGATAATCAATCTCTAGTTCAACTGCTGGTGTTAACGATTATTACCGAATGATTCTATCAAACTTTAGATAAGAATGGTGAAGCTTAAGCTGTTGCTTTGTATATCTAAAAGGCATTTGAGAGATTTTGGCATACCGGTCGTCACAAGTTGAAAGGTTATGGTATTTCTTGACGAATTTTTTAGGTGATTCGGTCATATGAACTCATGAAATGAAAGTTGTCTTGAACGGCCACTCTTCCGGATCTTTTTTGCATGAATGCAATTCTTCCAAGAGCTCTATCCTTGGACCTACGCTGTTTCTAATTTCCAGCAATGACCTTCCCGATGTCATCACCTCTCAACTCTGTATCTATGATGCTGACATAACTTTTTAATCCAGTCTTAATAATAAGTGTAACCGGTCCGATAAGGTCAAATTGGCAGCTAAATAACCTACAATCAGTTGTTAAATGGAGCTCGGAATGGCTTGTTAATTTTAAGATCTTAAGAATGAAACTTCTTTCTTTTAATCATCTGGGAGGGTCCTTTTACATTCCATCCTTCACAGACTAACGTTTTCAGCTGACATGAAATGTAAAGATTATATTGAACCAATTGCAAGATGCTAAGAAAGTCGGTTCATTATGTCGTACTATATTTACATATTTATAAGCCTTCCATTCGTACATGCCTTGAATATTGCCGTCACATATGGTCCGGAGCTCCTGCTATATATGAAGAGTTTCTTGATAAAATCCAAAGAAGATTACGCTATGTTATGGGTCCTGACCTGGCATCTCGGCTTCAGTCGCTTTCTTACCGCCGTAATGTGCTTTCCCTGCGCCCTTTCTATAAGTACTTTCGTGGTAATTGTTCTAATGATCTTTTTGCTACTGTACCTAGACTGTATCAATTTAAACGTATTACTTGCTTGTTAACAAGGTCACATTAATTTACAGTTGAATTTGTTAGATGAAAACCGTAAGTTCTATGCTAACAGTTTCTTTTTTCACTCTTTTCTCTTGTGGAATTTTATTCCGGCTTCATACTTTCCAGCCAACTTAAAAAAATTCAATATAATGCCAATCGCTATCGCTTGTTTTCTTATTTTCGTTCTTATTTTTGTGCTCTCTCTTTACCAGTAGTTTTTTTCTCTCTCATATTCATTAAGATTCAATAACACCGTTGCGTCCTAGTGGATTTATTGTCTTGCTCGGGATGAAATGATTTAAAAATAGCGGGTAAAGAAATTGAACTCAGAATAGCCTGATTGCTACAATGCCATTGAATTCATTTCACTCAAGAATTTCTACATGGATTCTTCAAGTGTGTTCATTGTGTCGTGCTAAACAATTTTTTCTCTCCAGAAGCAATCTTGAATATTTATTCGTCCATACCTTGAATATTGCTGCCATATCTGGTCTGGTACTCCTGCTACATATTTAGCGATTTTTGATAAAAATCAAAGAAAACTCTGCAATGTTATTGGTCCTGACATGGCAACTCGGCTCCAGTCACTTTCCCACCATCGTAACGTATCTTCCTATGCTTTTCTATAAATACTTTCATGGTAACTGTTTGATTAATTTTTCGCTAAGGTACCCAGACTTTTGGAATTTAAGCGCAGTACAAGATTGGTGGCAAGATCACATCATTTTACATTTGATATGACCAGATGTAAGCATAAGTTCTATGCTAAGAGTTTCTCCTATCGCAGTTCTCGCCTGTAGGACTCTCTTCCAACATCTTGCTTCCAAGTTAACTTTGATCTTCAAAAATTGAAATTCAATGACAATCGTTATCGCCTGCTTTTTTATTTTCGTTCATATTTTTGTCCTCTCTCCGAAACAGTAGTTCTTTTTTTTTCTTATATTCTTTAACATTCAATAACACCCTGGCGTCCGAGTGGATTTATTGTCTTGCTTGGGGTGAAATGATTTAAAAATAGGGGGTAAAGAAATTGAACTCAGAATAGCCTGCACTCGGGGTAGTTTCGTACAATAATGCAAAATGCTACAAAACCCAAATACTAACAAGTGAACTCAAGCCAGTTTCTGAAACAGCCTCGTCAGATATATACTCGCATATGGATGGCATACATGGCATCCAACTCGTTCAGAATTGTTTAAACTATCAACGATATACATGCCATTTTCTCGGACTCATTATTAAAAACGGCTTCAAGCGAATGAACTTTGTAGGATTTAAAAAATCTATTCTTTCATCAGATCTCATAGACTGGCACTATAGAATTATAAACAAAGAAACCAAATAACTAAAACCACATTACTTGAAGACTTCTAATACCAGCAACAACTAAAATAAAAATAGATAGGTTCACCTATCGTCCCGTTCGCACTCCTCCCAGCTCTTTTGAGCCTAGAGGTTTATTTCTTGTTTTTAGCATATGGTTTCCGTTTCCTTCTAAATTCTACTTAAACTCTAAATTTCTAATGTCGCCGCCTAAAATCTGAAACTTATACTATTATTGGGTTTCCGGTTACTTTTACAGTATCCTCCTCCTCTTTTACTTCCAGTATCCACCTTTGCGTCTTAGTGGCGTTATCGCCTTGTTTACGGTCAATTCATTAAAAATGTATATCGTATGGAACTTGAAGGGAAAATAATGATATAATCAAAATGTTCATTTTTCATACTACCTTAAACAAAAGGTTAGGAAGGAAAATCCCATCTAAAATAGAAATAAATAAATTTCACCCGACAGTAAAGCTGTTTAGTCAAAGAATTTTTTCCTTATTAGGAAACGGCTAATCTTACCATTATCATTTCCATAGACATATATAGAATCTTTGGTTATGATCTATTCAGTACGACCAAGAAGAGAAGCTATTTGAGCACTGAAAAGAAATTTTAACGTTTTGTTCATATGGAAAAGCGAGACGGTGTTTTACTTTTAGCGCGATTCGCTAATCTGATATGGTTGACATTGCTTTTCAGATTTAATAGCTCGTGTCGACGAACAAATGTATCCCCTTTGAAGTGGTATTCGTCCGGATACTAGTTGCTGTTATTCGGTTTCTTTATCCCTGCCTGAAATTTAAACCATTGTCAAAATAGGTATCAAAATATACGACGATTCTGCATGTTTCTTCTTTTATGTCCCTGTCTCTTCACAACTTCTCAGCAGCGCTTAGTAAATTTTGTCCTTTCGATATCTCTCCCCGTCCTGGGTATGTCGATAGACTACATCCGCGTCTTGGGTGTGACGATAAACTACATTCGTGTCCTGGGTATGACGATAAAGTACATATGTGTCCTGGGTATGACGATAAGCTACAACCGCATCTTGCGTATGAAGATAAACTACATTCGTGTCCTGGGTATGAAGATAAAGTAAGTACGTGTCCTGGGAATGACGATAAACTACAACCGCGTCTTGGGTATGACGATAAACTACATCCGCATCTTGTGTATGACGATAAACTGCATCCGCATCTTTACTGTGACGATAAACTACATCCGCATCTTGGGTATGACGATAAACTGCATCCGTGTTCTGGGTATGACGATAAGCTAAATCCGCATCTTGGGTATGACGATAAACTGCATCCGCATCTTTGGTATGACGATAAGCTAAATCCGCATCTTGGGTATGACGATAAACTACATACGCATCTTAGGTATGACGATAAACTGCATCCGCATCTTTGGTATGACGATAAGCTAAATCCGCATCTTGGGTATGACGATAAACTACATACGCATCTTAGGTATGACGATAAACTGCATCCGTGTTCTGGGTATGACGATAAACTACATCCACATCTTGGGTATGACGATAAAATACATCCAACTGCAAGGCCTCTGTCCAGAATGTTTTGATAAGCGTGGAACCACCTCTTAATTGTTGGTGTTCCCAGGTCCACCATGACAGGGGGTGGCAGCATCTATTAGGGTCCCAGCAATATTACTAGCAATAAACATTTTGTCAGCATTAAATAACCCATTGAAGTTGATATGCCGTAAAGCAAAACAAAACAGAACAAAACAAACAAAACAAAAATATCTCTTCTACACCCTGGTACAAGCTCGTTAGGTAGGTCATGTGCTGCCTTCATCTATCCTTCGTTGCTTCTCTTACGGGCATATCAGGTTTAAATAAATGTTCGCGTAATTTCACTGAAGTTAAGCAACATAAAGCTTGGTCAATACCTATACGGGTAACCGCTTGGGAATATCAGGTGCTGTAAGCATAGATGAACGTGTGGTGCTGTGGATAACGCCTCGGAATTGAAAATTCGAGAGCCGAGTTCCTATTCCCTTTGGGTTCGTTATAGTCACCTACGCGCAAATAACCTTCGGAAAGGTATGAATCTATATCTTCTCCACCGGCTGTGGGTTAATTAGTAGAACTTTTATCTATAAAATCATTATTATATCCAAAATATTCTTACACAAGAAGGAATTAGTGAAAGAAAAAGAAAAGGAGGAGATATGCCCCAAAAGAAGGAAGCACATTCTGGAAGGAAAAAATAGTTAACAATTCGGAAAACCGTCGGAAAATTTCCCATAAAATAGTGATAGGGTAACGAAAAGCATTGCGGATTTTGTCATTTATTTGATCAAACTCAAGAATAGTTTATTACTTAAAGAGAGAAATCTAAAATAAAAAATACAGCGTCTATTTGAAATATGAAGAGTTCCCCGATGATAACGTTTGATGTAAAATCAATGTCGTATTAAAAAAGACAATGGCACAGTGGATAAAGACGTTTGTTAGATCCAGTGACAGGACCCAGAGAGTGTGAGTTCATTACCTGGTTAAGACGGTGGAGAACTTTGAGAGGTGAATTTACAGGAGATAACTGATAACTGACATCCGTTAGAGAGGGCACGTGGAACTATAACAGTCTACCCCAGCGAGCGAAATAAAGGCTTCAGTCCGATATTCCAACCACCTGAAGAAGGCCGGAGCTTACAACGGCCGAAACGTTGTGATAAATATGGCAACAAATATGAGGACAATAGTCCGAATAATGTAAATAGTGTGCATAATACATCATCCCAGAAATATAGACAGATAAAAAAATAAATTCATTAATTTTTTTTAGAAATATATAAATAAAAAGCGAGATGAGTACTCTGACTGATTTAGAGTTATTTACGGCTTTCGGACCTGTTCGACGTTTGTATTCCCCGCCTTCTTTTCCAGGTTACTATGAAGGTATATTCCATGTAGACACATCGACTGGACATAATGGTAGGATAGGGACACTGAAATTTTTAAAAATCTTGTCTGAAAATATCTTGTTCAGAAACTAAGATATTCTCTAGGAGATAAAAATGTTAATGTTTAGGTAAGTTGCCAAAAAAGTATTTTTTTAAAAATTCCATGTCCCTCGAGAGCACAGGTAATTATGAATATCAGCAAATTACTCTATTATATACGAATTAGTATCCATTCTTGGGAAAGATTGCGGAATGGTGCCCCATTGCTTTCTCCACGGATTGGAATTCATAGTTTTCTTTATTTTAAACCCAGATGAACTCCAAGAATTATCTCCATGCTTAATGAATAGGGATGGATTCCTACTTTCTCCAACGGCCTATGTACAAATGTGAACGCAACAGATGTCACAAAAAGGAACTAAACTGTCACAAATCCACAGAGCGGTACGTTTAAATCCATTCTTTCAGTTGTCGGCTCCCCTTGTCTTGTTTACTGCTACACACTTTATACACGTTCGTAGAAAGCACATTCTGGTAGTTCCGTCAATGAGTCTTCCAATGGTATCAGCAGGCACACGCCCTCAGCCTTTTTGAAGGTCACAACAGACCAAACGAGTATTGAATTCAGCTTTCCCTGATTCCGCGCCGATAGCCGTTACACTAACGTTACCCTCTATTTGAAACGTAATTGCTACGTTGTTAGCCATACATAAAAACGTGCTACTTCTCCGTTTAGCTTCTTTTTAAATAACCCCCACCTGTTTTGTTGTTGCAAGCTTCTGGAGATTGGAGCCAGACTTGCAACTCTGCAACAACCGCGTTATCTGCGTGACAACCGCTTCTCGGATGAATACTGTTTGAGTGGCCTAAACTGATGATAGCCGGAAGTAAGGAGTATACGGTGGATAGAAGAGAAACAAATCTCAAACTTTTCGGTGGAACCAAGATTTGCTAGGCTGGTTTTGTGTGAGATACTGATATCGTTAAATAGATTGACATTTTTTGCGTCCTGTTATATTTCGACATATAAACTGGGATATGCGGATATGCAGCAAAGGGAAAAAAGCTATGCAGGCTACGCATTTCGTTTCTTTATTGTAGGCATCTTCGGGTTCGAACGACAAACAAACAACTATGTAAAGAAACCGTGTTGAAATTTTGAAGAAGAGGTAATATATAACAGTTGCTGCGGCCAGAAAGTTTTTTTGGTTTTGTTTTTAGACGAAAATGAAAAAGATTAACCAGAAGAAAGCTAGGAAGAAGAAGAAGAAAAATAATGGCTGTAAAGAAAAATACTAGGAAGAAACCTTAGAAGAAAATAAGTCGAAATAGAATAAGATGTATAAGAAGAAGGCTAATAAATATAAAAACAAGGCGGAAAAGAAAACTGCTAAGGAGATGTCTAAGCAGTCTTAGAAGAAAAAGAAGGCGAAGAAGAGGCGGTAAAATCAACGTTAGATAAGAAATTCTAAAAGTACGACAATCATAACGAAGTTTGAAACTAATAAGAAACTGAAAAAATAAGGGAGGAATTAGAAAGAGACCCGAGTAGAGGATGATAGAAATTAAAAAAAAAATAATATGGCAAAATAAAACGAATACAAAGAAAAGAAAAGGCTGTGAAAGCAAGAATAATATGAATAAAGCAAATACAACAGGATCTTGGATTGATAAATAATCCACAGGAAGAAGTTAGTGAAAGAGAAGGGAAGGAAGGAAATATCCCAAAAAAGAAGGAAGGAAGTTCTAGAAGAAAAAAAAAAGTAACCAAGTCGGAAAACCGTCAGCTAGTAATGAATTCTAAACAGGGAAATAAGAAAATCCATAAACGCGATACGAATGAGAAAATGATAGATTGCGAAAAGCGAGTTGGCGGTTGAAACGGGGCGTCTAGTCAGTCGGGTTGCATTTTCTTTTGACTCGGTTGAAGGAAATCTCTTATAAAAGGGGGTCTAGAATAACCTCTTTTCATTGTGCTGAAAGAAAAAGAAAAGAAAGGAAAATTAATACGGAGTGAAAATGAGGCGTAGACGTCAAACAATGTTAACAAGAATCATAAAAGAGGCTTTCATCTATTGATTGGAGTGATTTGTGCTCGGAAGACCCACGCTATGTTTCTTTAACAGAATTCTATTGTCCCAGCGCACAGCACAATGAAATAAAAAAATAAAACAGACGCACACACACGTATGGACACAAACACACAAGTATGCGTTCGCACAGACAAATGCAAACGAACACACCTCCCCTATAAGCACAATTCAAGCTAAAATGTATTCATAATATTTGAACATTGTTAAGCACAATCTGTTTCGTTCGCCTTATACTTCTCCACGCCGATGGTGCGCAACGAAATCATGACGTCATGATTGAACTAATAGAGTACTTTCTATTTTTCTGCGTTCACTAATCGCTGTCAGCATATTCTGGTGATTGTTTTTCCGTAGTTTAACTCGAGAAAAGATTGATACAATTGAAATGAGATTTACGTTTGCTAAATATGACTCGGGAATATTTCGGTACAAGCAGAAATAAATTTCGATTTCTACAATCTCCCCAAAGTAGGCTTTCGTTATACTGAATTTAATCTAGCATTTGCTAACACGAACTCATGAAATCATGGCAATATGACTGAACAAGTCACCACCGAACAGACCCTAAATCTGCACCAAACCTGACGAGTGGTCATACCCTTAAAGTGGCTCCTTTGTTTTGTGGATAAAGCACACTTCCTATCTCAAATGTAACGCGTATATACGTGTCGTTGCAAAAGATGCTGGAAGAATGGTCGGTTCCTTGTATCTCACCAGACTGCTGCTGTGATGATCAATCATTATGAAAGTCAGACCAGACCAATAATGGAGAATTGCAGCCACATCTTAGCCGGTGCTGCCCAGTCCTCAACGTCCAGCTTCGATAGAATTCAAAACCGCTTACGCAGCTTTGTGTGTGATGGACTATTCCTCCACCCTTCAACCTTCTTCCCACACACGAAACGTCTCCAGCATTTCACTATTATACAAGTATTATTAAGGCAGCTCGGACCACCACACGCTATGCCGTGTCCATAATGGCAAAACATCCCCATTCCCTTCGGCTTTCTTTGATAAAAAGAAAATTTCGATCAGACACCTTCTTCCCCAGAACTATTACTTTGGGGAACAAACTACCAAGAGAATACTTCCTAGAGGTCTCTTTAAATTGTGGGTCAAACGATATCTATCCTACTCGTCCAAATAACTATTTCTAACTTCCCAGTTACAATGTCACTCGGTAAACTTTTAACTTTAGCCTTTGGACCTTTATCTACGGAGAAACAACAGTAAATAAATTAAAAGCAGACTGTTTTTCTTCATACACCGCATATTCAAGTTTTTATTTCCCGTAAATTAATGCAAGAACATCTTGAAACAATTGAATTGAATTTTAAAATTACTGTGATTTTAATTAATTGTTCACATAGTACAAGGCCCTAAAGTCAGTCAAGGTAAAGTGTTACTGAACGATACAGCTTTCCCCCTCAAATCTATGATACACGGTCCGACAAACTCCTACATATCAATTTTTATAAGGTCAATCAGTTATGTGCCATGCGTGATACACGCTTAGGCGATCATGTATCTTTCGATACATGATTGACGAGGCAGATTTTTTTCTCGCAGTAGGTTGCCATTTCTTTCTGCGGTAAACCAATTGCCATCCAAGGCTATAGAACCCAGTATTTCCTGATATTTACGATTCATACCTTTCCCGAGCACTTAATGAATTTGACTGGAATTCGAACTCGGCTTTCCGATTTCTCAATCCGAGCCGTTATCCGTTAAAAGTAGTATCCATATAAAATGCAAATTTTATTGTAGCCTAATTATGTACAATAATGGGCTATATACAATATAGATATAATGAACTAGAAATATTGAAAATAAGTACACTGTATCGAAATACAAATCTGATAAATGTCATATTACATCAATTCATCTTCAATAAATCAACAATGATTTGCAGCAATTTTTAACATCAACTTGGCATTTTTGTTTCGCTAAAAAGTTGAAGAATTTTAACACATTCAACATTTTGAATAAAAAATATTGAATTGTATATCGTACTTTTTTTTTAGATTTAACACGAGCAAAACAAATTCACGAATTTGGACAACAAAGACCCCAGAATGACGTCAAAGTCCACAAAAAAAATCATCGTTTTATAGTCAGTTATGCTTTGTTTAATTTTTAACGTATGTAAATGTAGGTAGAAAAATGTTAAGATATCGACGGTCGCAAAACACTGCCCTGGGCCCTTAATCACGTTCACCCACCCTCAGGTCATTGGGTAGTACGAACTGGCCACGCGTATAATTATTAATGATTTTTAATTAAACTTTTTCATATATACGTGCTTGGTGAGTGAAAAGTACTTTCCGTTTTGGGGAACTAATTGTTATGACGAAAGTATCATTGTCATGTAGAAACAAAGCACTTCTTCCAAGAGTTTGATGGAAGTCAACGCCTTTTTATCTTTGTATATCGCAATAGTTTTCATATATTGTAACAGACGAGAAACATTAGTTTCATAAAAAATATCCAACCCGGAAGAAAGGAGATTGGCATAATCAATCTCTGCAACCGATAACCAAAAAACAGATTATTTGATCTGTTTTTTTACGATTTATCAACCCTTTGCAGGTTATTTAAAGTCAGAAAATATTGTTAGATTTTAAATTTCTTTTCAAGATAAAAAAAAAATAGCAGCAGCTCGAGAGAAGAGGTTGTCCAAGTGGATTTTCATTCTTGATTTATTGATTGATTAGACTTTTTACGTTTTATCAGCCCTTTCCAAGTTATTTAAAGCCAGAAAATGTTTATAGGTTGTAAGATTTGGGTGGGAGGGTAAGAATAGTAGCAGCCTTGAAGAAGAGGTTGTCCAAGTGGAACTTTCTTTTTAGAAATTGATTGATTCGTTTTTTTACGGTTTATCAACGCTTTGCAGGTTATTTAAAGCCATTTTTAGTTTGTATGATTTTTAAAAATAATAATAGCAACAGTCCTAGAAAAGAGGCTGTCCAAGTGGAACTTCCTTCTTACATATTGATTGATTCGTTTTTTACGGTTTATCAACGCTTTGTAGTGTATTTAAAGCCATGAAATAATTTTAGGTTGTAAGATTTTTGGTCGATAATAATGATTTTGTGATACAAGTCTTACTAATTAACCCATAGCTGGCGGGTGGGGAAGAAGTGGATTCATACCATTCCCGAATGTATTTATATGAAACCAACAAGAATTGCAGCTCAACTCTCCGATTTGCAAATCGAAGACATTATCCATTACACCAATCGTATATCCAAGCTTATTCCCAGTGCAGTCACCTATCTAGGTACCGGCCAAACTCGACGTTGCTTAACTACGGTGATTGTACGGGGACCGTTGTTTCAACATGATATGGCTTTAAACTTTCTCAAACTTATCAAGTATATTTCTCGCTGACTTTTTCTTCGCTATTCCTTCCATGTACCCTGTGTATGTTATATTCTCGAAGCCTTGTTCTCATGTGTCCTCCAACACATGCGTGCATTTTCAGAAGAAAGAAGTCATTTCAACTTCATCTATGCGCCGTGTCCCTTCTGAGCGTAGGCGAACATGTCTCTCCAGAACTTCCTATCCAGTGTTGCACTGTGTAACGTTTGTCATATTGCCACCCCTACAACTCCCATCCCATCATTCATTCACACAAGTTAGTCAGGTTTGGTGTCTGTCCTTTTTAGCTTCGATATGTCCTGTCCATGTCAAATTCGTATTTGCAACCGTAAGTTCTATGCTAACAGTTTCTTCTTTCGCGCTTCCCGCTTGTGGAACTCTCATCCGGCTTCATGTTTTCCAGCCGATTTTAAAAATGTAAATGCAATGTCAATCGTTATCTACTGTCTTCTTGATTTCTCTTCTTTTGTTGTTCTCGCTTCTTAATGTTTCTCGCTTTGTTTCCTATTCTCAGTATCCACATGTAGAGTAATGGATAGAGGCTCGGATTGAGGAATCAGAGAGCAGAGTTCGAATACCAGTCGAGTCAAATTACATGCACTTACGTGCTAATACTCTTGGGAAAGGTATGAATCCTCTTCTTCTCTCCCCCTCCCGGCTATGGGTAAATAGCAGGATAGATCGGATTCTATAGCCTTGGATGGCAACTGGTCTACCGCAGAAAGAAATGACAACCTACTGTGGGATAAAATCTGACTGGGCATCATGTATCTTTCGAAACATGATCGCCTAAGCGTGTATCATGCATGGAATATAACTGACTGATCCTCTTTTTATCTCAGTGGCTTTACTGCTTTGCTTGGGGTGAATTGATTAAAATAATATAGCAGTTCAGTATCCTTTTATTTGTTTCTAACGAGATTTTCTTGTGTTTATTTTTGGTACTTTTCTTAGCATTTGAAAGGCATATTTTGCTCTTCCAATGCGAGGTCTTCTTGGCTACTCCAATGCGAGATTCCATAATTTCAGCAGCGTCTTTTCCGTTGTAAGCAGCAGTTTCGTTGGGGTTTGTATAGTCCGTAAATCTTTCCCGTTTCTTTCATACTCTGGCCATAATATTATCAACACTGGTCGCTAAAGCCGTGTATCCATCGCTTCAAGTGTTTCCTTTATCTGAGAGGAAACTCTCCAGCTATCACTGTCATATAGGAGACTTCATTATTTTAGTCTCTCTTTTATAAAAGATTTCATTCACTTGATTAGAATAAAATGTAACATGACTGAATATATCGTTCCTCGAGTCGCCGCGTCTCAAACACCAAATGCTTTCTCGTAATCAATCATTTTTTCATTCGTTTCGCGTTTATTCATTGTTCTTTTATTTCCTTGTTTAAAATTCATTACGAGCTCACGCTTTTCCGATATTTTAATTTTGATTTCATTGAAGTTGCTTTTTTGTGTGGGTTTGGGGTGGAGTCTTTCTTTCTGTTCTTTTTCTTTCACTAACTTTTTCCTGTGGCTTTCATTCTAGCTTCAAGATCCTGTTGTATATTTACTTAATATTACTAAGCGCATTCTTCTTATGCTATCTGCCGCGTCCCTTCGGGCCATAGACGATCACGGTGCTTCTCAACTTACACATGTGGCTCTTAGAAGATTTTTCCCTTTGCTAAGACCTCCGCACCTCGCTTCCGTTTTGTCATCCATTCAGGCTCGCAGCCTTCCCCTATCTCTCTTGCCCTCAATATACCCCGTGAGGGTAAAGTCTTTTTGCCCTCATTATGGGTCCAAGGAATTTAAGATATTTTCCTGATTTTCAGTATAAGCTTTCTTTCTGTTACCATTATTTAAGGCTTCCTTGTTGCTTATTCACTCCGTTCATGTAATTTTCAGTATTCTCCTGTAGAACCACAGTTCTGCTGCCTCTAGGTTTTTTTCCTTCGTCTTTGGGGAAATTTACTGCTATATAAAAGGATGGATAATATATAGCAATCCAGCACTTTCTGACTTTAAGCGCATTTTTTTAAAAATATTGTTCAGCCAATACAATGCCCAAAAGGCACTCAAAGTAGATTGTTACTAAATGAGTTTGCTGTAACAGCGTACAGACAGGGGGAAGGGTGTATAGTTACATTTTAGTTCCTATTTTTCATAAGATTTCTTCATTGTTCATAGATTCTGTCCATTATATTTTCAGTAGAAATACATTTCTATTTACTTTATTTCCTTATTCGGACTGTTATCCTCATCTTCATTGCCATATTCACAACGTTTCGGGCCTTTGTACGCTTCGGCCTTCGTCAGTTGATTGGAATTTCGAACCAAACCCTTTATTTCATCCTCCGGGGTAGATTGTTCTAGTTCCAAGGACACAAGACCCAGTGGATAAAGACGTTGGTTAGATCCAGTGACCAGGCCCAAAAGAGTTGTGACTTTAATACCAGATTACAGCAGTGGTGCACAAAAACTTGGAGAGTTGAGATAAACGGATTAACTGAGGCAACCAAAACAGGCATGGCACGTGGAACTAGAACAATCTATCCGAGTGTATGCAATAAAGGGTTCGGTTCGAAATTCAAATTACCTGAAGAAAGCCGGAGCGTACAACGGCCGGAAACGGCCGAGCGTACAAACGTTGTGAATATGGCAATGAAGAGGTGGATCACTGTCCGAATAATGTAAATAATGTAAATAATCATCATACCTCATCTCAGAGATATAGACAGAAATTACTTTTCTGTCGTTTCAAATCGCCTCTTCATCTGCTTTCACTGGAATATAGATTAGATTTTACATAGCAACCCAGCACTCTTTTCAACGAATCTGAGGAGATTTTTCAATCCTTTAATTACTTGTTTCTGAAAATGGTCATCATCTTTCTCTTTTCCTAAGTCAATTTGCGTTTTTGTGTTACACTTTATTTGCTTTGTGCACAGACTGTTAACTCCCCACGCTTGTTTCGTTTTTTATGCCCCCCCCCCCCCCCCGATACGTAACTGATTTCTTTTCCCTTTTCTTTTTATCAGCAACCATGAATTCTGTCTCATGTTTAACTCCTTTCCCGGCGTAGACGTATATATACTTTTTCCCGAAACTGTTTTTTTTTTCAGACACGGTCGAATAAACACATTCAAAACATTACGTTCAAAAATCAGCTAGAGATGTGTTTATACGTCGATCTTGGTGCTTTTCTGTGGCCTCCTGAGCTTGATAAGAGTCCAGTTGTCAACTCATACGTCTGGTAGAAGTGTTAGCCACCGGTCGGGTACTTTAAGGTACCTCAGTTTATTAGTTACTATATTAAAACCAAATAAAATATTTCGTCTGAAAATGAAACATTTTCCCCAAAATAATTGTCGGAGAATTATTATCCTTATTTTTTACCTTTTTATCATTTAGTTTTTCTCTTATTTTCTTCTTGGTTTTTCTTTTGAATTAATGCAGTGTCATTTGCATAATGCTGCAGAAAGTACCTATAACATTGTGCCATGCTTTCTCGTTGCACAAGCTGGATTCGGCTAAAAAATGCAGGCCATATCTAGGCTGCAGCTGTTACATTCACTCATTTCACTTTGATAGAATTCAAAATCATTTACATGGCCTTGTGGGCGATGAATTAATTTTTCACTTTGCAACCTCTTTCCCACAATCTCAACGTTGCAAACGCCCAGTGAGTCTATCTCTATTTGTATTGCAAATATTCAGCTGAGATCTAATTTTTAGTTCTACAAATTCAGGCCTTTAAAGCTAGGACACACTTTGCTACTTCCATATATATATATAATCAAAGAAGAAATATACATAGAAAAAACTTTAAAAAAACTTCCAGTACTTTTTCAACCACAATTCTAAGAGAAAGGCATACAAAATACTATTATTTCAGCCACAATGCTAAGAGAATGGTATACAAAATACTATTATTTCAGCCACGAATGCTAAAAGAATTGCATACAAATACTATTATTTCAGCCACAATAGTAAGAGAATGGCATACAAAATACTATTATTTCAGCCACAATCCTAAGAGAAAGTCATACAAAATATTATTATTTCAGCCACAATGCTAAGAGAAACACATACAAAATATACAACCTCAAGAAGATAATAACATTATTAAGAACAGACATAAAATACTACCTACTAACACTGTAACATCCACTATCCTAAATAATTTATCCAATCTAAACAGCATCAATATAACCACATCCAAAAATATTATGGATATGATCCGAACCAAAAATAATTATCACACTAATAATTCTGAAGCAGTTATATATAAAATAAATTGTCTGAACTGCTCCTCACAATACACAGGGGAAACTTGCAGAAATTTTTAAAAAAGTATCTATGAACAAAATAGGGATCTTACACACAACAATTTATGTATTATATATTTTAAATAACAGGACATTGTGAGCTTACGTATGAATGGAAAGTTCCTAGGAGTACCGCAATCGAATCTTATCAAAATATAAATCTGCGCCTTGGATTTTTTTAAATGTTTCCATTCCTGAAAGCATGTTCTTCATCTATGAAAGTATTGTCCATCATTCTTCTTTTTATGTGCTGTGTCATTTCAGAACGTAGGCGATCATGGCTCTCCACTCCTCCCTATCACTTGTAGCTTTCGATAAGTTTCGTTCCTCTAACCCTTCGCCCAGACCACGTTCTGTCATCCACTTGCTTAAGACCGCCAGTTATATCATGCGTTGCTTTCCCTTGTCTCACTTTCCTCTCTATTCGACCTGTGACTATCAGATTCTCCATGCCCTCCTTTCTTATTGCGTGTCCCAGAAACTTCAGCTGCCTCTTCCTGATGTTAAGTATAAGCTTCTTCTTTGTTTGCATCCTCTCCAAGACCTCATCGTTGCTCTTTGTTTTTAACGAAAATTTCCTTTCTCTTAATATTTTGCTTAGTTTATTGAAGACAACTTACGTGATTCCTAAGTGTTTTTGAATTTCTGTGTCACATATCCCTTCGTCTGTTGCTACAGTAGCCAGATAGGTTACCTGCATTAATTTGATGTCACTAATACGTAGCTCTAATATTTAAGTCCTTTATTGGCATGATTAATATTGGGGTACGTAGTAAGATCGTTTCTCCTTG
>OZ038488.1:73960487-73965487 GCA_964036315.1 Acanthosepion esculentum
ATCAAGGTTGTTCAACTAAAAGGATTTTTGGTTGATTTAGCAGCATATCAACCTTTATGGGATATTTAATGCCGAAATCTAAATACCCCGCACGCAATTGTATACTTTCAGCTACAGATACCCGGTACATTCTTTTATACCCTCGGGGTAAATTTATGTGATTTAGGTGTATAGATTGTAGATCATAAAATATTTTGTTGGTAAATTTACTATAAAAATGTATTTTACTGCTTATGTTATTTCTTTTGGTTAAACACCGTAGCGATAAAATTCAATCAAGATTGTACAACTAGAAGGTTTTTTGCTTGGTTAAATTTGTTTAGCGGCATATCAACCTCTATGGGTTTTTTAATGCCGAAATCTAAATACACCGCAGACAATTTTATGCTTTCAGCTACACATACCTTGTACATTCTTTTATACTCTCGCGGTAAATGTATGTGTTATAGATATATATTTTGTATATCATACAAGGTATGGTAATTTTAGTATAAAAATTGTTCTAGTTCCACGTGCCATGTCTAATGGATGTCAGTTATCAGTTATCTTCTGTTAATTCACCTCGGCAAGTTCTCCACTGCCTTAACCAGGTATTGAACTCACAACTTTTGGGCCCTGTTACAGTATCTAACCAACGCGGCACATGCCTCTTCTGGATGTCTCAGTTATTTCCGTTTATCTCAACTCTCCAAGTTTTGGTTCATCACAGCTGTAACCTGGTATTAAACTCACAACTCTTTTAGGTCTAGTCACTGGATCTAACCAACGCCTTTATCCACTGGGATAGGTGTCCTTGGAACTAGAACAATCTATCCTTGTGGACGAAATAAAGGGTACGGTTAGATATTCCAACCACTTGACAAATGCTGGAGCGTACAACGGCCGAAACGTTGTGATAAATATGGCAACAAAGATGAGGACAATAATGTAAATAGTGTACATAATACCTCATCTCAGAAATATAGACAGATACTGCTATAAAAATGTATTTTTATATTTTCTTAGTGCTGTGTTGTATTTCATATTGTCATAAAAATGTATTTTTGCTCATTTTATTATAAAAATATACTGCTGGTTTTTGTTTTGGGGTTCACTATTTGACCCTAGATAGGACCTTAACAGGTGCTACACTCCGGACCAGAGGGGACCTGGGAACAACATCAGCTAAGAGGTGATACTACGCTCCTCAAAATCTCCCGATCAGAAGCCTTACTGCTGGATGTAGTCTATCGCCATACACAGGTCGCATAACTGAAAGGAAGAAAGCTAGTTCCGGTTACAGAATGCTAGTTATAAAAATGACAAAGCTGGTAAGAAAAGGATTGTCT
Source organism: Acanthosepion esculentum (assembly GCA_964036315.1). Taxonomy (NCBI): domain Eukaryota; kingdom Metazoa; phylum Mollusca; class Cephalopoda; order Sepiida; family Sepiidae; genus Acanthosepion; species Acanthosepion esculentum. Next base: position 73,961,816 of record OZ038488.1, read on the forward strand.
TGTGAAAGAGCGGAAACAAGCGAATACTTTTAATGTTGGTTTATTTTTATAAGCTCGGGATTTTCTCGTTCATATTTCCCTTTTGGCTAGTGAAAATCACGCTACGTCTTTCTTCCTACTTAAAGAAATGAAAGTACATTGATTGAACGATTTTCAACGCCCTTTTGTTTTATTCGCCAGAAACAAGGAAATGAAAACTAAACTGTTACGTGATATCTGTTTTCTTGTATGGCAACGAATGCTGGCCAATCTTTTCAAAGATGAATAAGACACTTGAAGCATCAGAAATCTGGTTCTATAGAAGAATGCTGAGGATACCATGGACCAAACATGTGAGCAACGACGAAGTTTTGGAAAAAATGGAAACAAAAAGAAAACTTATACTTAACATAAGGAAGAGGCAGTTGAAATTCTTGGGGCACGTAATGAGGAGGGAGGACTTGGAAGTTCTGATATATATTATATGAATTTGTTTTTTAAAAAAATATAATGATTACTGATATACGTTCTACTAATTAACCTATAGCAGGGGGAAGAAGAGTTGCATTTGTATCTTTTCCAAATGTATTTGCGATGAAGTGAACATAACGAAGCTGAAGTCTCTGGGACACATAATGAGGAAGGAGGGCCTGGAAAATCTAATACTCACGGGTCGAATAGAGGGAATACGAGACAAGGGAAAACAACTCGTGATATACCTGGCGGACTTAAGCAAGTGGATGACAGAACGTGGTTTTGGGGTGGGGCAACAGAGGGAAGGAATTTTTTGAGAGCTGCAAGGGATAGAGGGAGGTGGAGAGTCATGATCGCCTACGTCCTGAAAGGACGTGGCATATAAAAAGATATGTAGCCCTGGCAAAAAATAACAAAAATCTTAACATACAACCATGAAAAAGATTGCTGCATTCACAATTAGCTGCGTGGTTGAGGGTTGTGGAATCGGTGATCTCTGCAGCAGTCGATGAGATATGTAGGTAGGTGAGTAGATAGGCAGGTATTCTGTATTTGCATGAATGCAAGATTTTGATTTGCATATCTTTCTTTCTAGATAAAGAATGATCCAGAGAATTTTTCATTCTTCGGTTTAAACAGCAAGTCACCTGTTATAGCTCATGAACGGCATTAGTTGTCAGGAGAAAGTAGACGTTCTTTGAAATAGCCTCTGTGTCTTTTAAGATGGAGAAGAGACTCAAGGCGACAGAGATGTGGTTCTACAGAAGGGTGCTGAGCATGTCATGTACCGAGCGTGTGAGCAACGATGAAGTCTTAGAGAGAATGCAAACAAGGAGGAAGCTTATACTTAACATCAGGAAGAGGCAACTGAAGTTTCTGGGACACATAATGAGGAGGGAGGGCGTGGAAAATCTGATACTCACAGGTCGAACAGAGGGAATACGAGACAAGGGAAAACAACTCGTGACATAGCTGGCGGACTTAAGCAAGTGGATGACAGAACGTGATTTTGGTGGGGGGGGGACAGAGGGAAGGAACTTGTTGAGAGCTGCAAGGGATAGGAAGAGGTGGAGAGCCATGATCGTCTACGTCCTGAAAGGACATGGCACATAAAAAGAAAGAAAAGAACGAAGCCGACAGGGTTTGGAAGTCGGCTTTTCAATTACCAAATCCAACCTGTTATCAATTAAAACCAACCGCGAATCCAAGTTTACAATACTTGGTATTCCTGAACGGTCACCCAGATAAACTATTGCGATAGTCATACTTGGTGGCAGCAATTATTTCTAGGTTGCGCCAGGTAATTGAGAAATTGATATTTTTCTATTTGATATCTTTCACTATTATATTCTAAATTGAAGTAAAACAAAGATATTCAAAAGAAAAATTATTTTTTTTACAAATGATAAGTGCATAGATTTAACAAATATTATAGAAGACTGAATATACTCGAGTTTAGTGCGAGGTTATAGGGTTCAGTTTTTACGCCAAAATTAGCGGTCGCACGATACACAGGTAATTTTGTCGATGAGGTTAAAAATCATGCAATCTCGGAAACCGGTTGCAGTATATGCAAGTATTATAGATGAACTCGGCTTATACATGAGTATATACAGTATTCAACACAATAGGAACGAGCACAAACTCATAGATCCGCGGAAGTGACTATATTTTATTCATAATTATAGTTATAAGTATATTCAAAATGCATCTGTGAGTCATTAACCATTATATATTGATCTATCTATCTATCCAAATCTTTTTACATCTATGAATTCAAATTTTTTCATATCTATCTATCTATCTATCTATCTATCTCTTTCAGTCTGTTTATTATCTATTTCAGTTTGTTTATTATCTATCTATTTCAGTTTGTGCATTATTTATATATTTATTTCAGTTTGTTCATTATCTATCTCAGTTTGTTCATTATCTATCTATCTATCTATCTATCTATCTCAGTTTGTTCATTATCTATCTATCTATCTCAGTTTGTTCATTATCTATCTATCTATCTATCTATCTATCTATCTATCTATCTATCTATCTATCTGTTCTGAACATTCCAGTCGTTTTCGAAGTATGAGCGGCAAGTGGCTCAGTTCTTAGTACCGAACAGTCAGACTAGGCGCACATATCATTTGATTATAATGGTGATGACGTATGCAGAAGAAACCGCAGTTTTTCTTCTCCAAGACTGGTTGATAACCAAATCTATAGGGTCCAGTATGCCCTGTTATTTAGCCGAAGCTGGATGGGTGAGTTTTTTTTTGTTTTTTTTTTTAAGCGTATCACCCCAAGCAAGGCCGGTGGCCACTATCACGCAAGGGGTTAGAAGGGTTGGAGGAAGAGCAGATAGGAGTGGTAAAGGAAGGGATGTGGAGAAAGAGAATGACGGAGGGTCGATCGAGGTAGGGAGGTTACGGGTGATATAGAGCGAGAGCAGATAGGAATGAAAGATGTCAGGAAGTGGATAGATCAAGGCAATTGGAGATGACGATTGACGCTACACTTAAACCGTTGGAGATTGTATTTGTCAGGGAAACAGTAATAGGGAAGGGAGTTCCATAGGCGAGATGTGCGAGACATGAAGCTATTGGAGTAGAAAAGACGTCTACACCTAACAGTTTCAACGGTGAAGGGGTGGGAACGGGATGCCAGCCTCGTAGGACGCTTAAATTCACGAGGCTTAGGGACAAGCGAAAGCAACTCCTCAGAGCAATTACCGTGGAAGTACTTGTAGAAAAGGCAGAGTGATGCAACATTGCGTCTGTGAGAGAGCGACTGCAGACGAGATGACAGATCAGGGCCAATCACATTGCATATCCGTCTCTGGATCTTATCAAGAACCCCGAGGCAACACGCAGGGGCCCCAGACCATAAATGGCAGCAATACCCCATGCAAGGTCGAATGGTAGACTTATAGACTTGGAGGATCGATTCGGGGGAGAAGAATTTCCTGGCTCGGCACAGGGAACCAACTTTTCTTGCGGTGGATGATGCAATTGACTCGATGTATTTGTTCCATCTCAGATCAGCGGACAGCGTGAGACCGAGCAGCCGCAGAGAGGAACTCTCGAGAAGTTGGTCCTCAGACATTCTGATGGGATGCAGGGATGGGTCCTTGTGGTGGTTAATGGAGAGCAGTTTTGTTTTAGAGGCATTAAAGTTGACCATCCATTTCTCTCCCCAGTCCACAACCGATTGGAGGTCCTTTTC
>OZ038488.1:73972987-73982987 GCA_964036315.1 Acanthosepion esculentum
GAATGATAAACTTATAGATATGTAAGATAGATTCTGGAAAGAAAGATTGTCTAGCACAACACAGTGAACCAACTTTCTTGACAGAACTAGCAATGGATTCAATATAGTATTTCCACTGATAACGTTAGACCAAGAAGGCACAACGAGTCACTCTCCTGGAGGTCAGTATTGGCAATGCTGATGGAAAGCAGAAAGAGGGGTCTCTCAGACGTTTTATTATTTTGGGGGCCTTAACGCCATCATTTGCCCCAGTTAAGATCAGACTGTAGATCAGTCATGGGCTAAGTGCGACCAGATTGGCTTTCTGAATGACATGTCTAATTTCATGAGGAAAATAATGTTTATTAAAATCTTGTTTGCTTCCTTTAGTTCTCACTTGTTCACTCACATACTCTCATGCATAACCACATGCATAAACAATTGAGTACAATGTTTCTTGAATATTGTAACTTTTCATTGAAAGTAAGGTTGTAAGCATTTTAGACCATTGGCGATTTTCGCTAAGGAAGATCATACGTGCAAACATCTTTTGTTTCAGAAACAGGAAACGGCAATGATAATTATTCTTCTTTTACAAATATTTTTGTCGACTGAAATGAATAAATAAGAAAGAAATCCCATGCAGCAATGTGTGTTAATTACGCCGTCATCAGTGATATTATACAGAGAATACATTTTAACAAGAAATTCTTTTCTCCAAAGGAAAAATAAAGCAACCTTTCCCCATTTCTAAGGCAGATGCTTTTGTTGGGAAAATGGCTGCGGTATTTTTAATAAAAAAAAAACAAAAATAAAAAACTTATTTCTTTCAATAGTAAGGCCAACCTTGTTATGGACTGTACCTCAAGTGACCCTTTGTTCGAAAAAGATTGCCCATGCCTGCTCAATTTTAGCGTATCTGATCAGACTTACAGTTGAGACAGGAGTAAATGTGTCATCAGCATAGATAGTAATTTGAGAGCTTTAAAATAATAAAATAGTTATTTATTCATGGATATAGGACATTGCTGGAAGCAAGAAATTTTCAGTAGCTTAAATCTCTCGGAAAAAAAAGAAACTGCTAAAATGAACTCAAAATGGAAAAAAGTCCTTTTCAAAAAGTTAAACAGAAAAGTTGATTTAGAGTTTCGAATATTTAAGAGTTTATATTAACATTTAAAATAACTTTGCATTATTTACATCACTCGGACTGTCATCCCCATCTTCATTGCCATATTCACAACGATTCAATCGTTGTATGCTCCGGTCTTCAGGTGATTGGAATTTCGAACCGTAACCTTTATTTCGTCAACCTGTGTAGATTTTTCTAGTTCCACGTGCCATGCCTCTTCCGGATGACTTATGAGTTATTTCCCTTCAACTCAACTCTCCAAGTTTTTGGTTTACCACTGCAGTGGCCTGGTATTGAACTCACAATTTTTGGGGTGTAGTTAATGGATCTATCTAACCTATTTATCCACTCGGCCACGTGTCCTTAAATAAATGGTTCGGTTCGAAATTTCAATCACCTGAAGACGGCCGGAATGTACAACAGCCGAAACGTTGTGAATATGCCATTGAAGTCCGAGTAATGTAAATAATGCAAGTAATCATAATACCTCATCTCAGAGATATAGACAGATATTTAAAATAAGATTAAAAAATGATAATTTATTCATTTATATGGAATATTTTGTCCAAACAATATATGTTATCGATTCGTTTGTTTGTTTGTTTAACGGCATATCAACTCCTTATAGGTCAATTAATGCCAAAATTTAATATTCTTGGGTGATTTGAATTAATAGATATGATACGTGTTATTCTGCTTTCACAATTGAGTATATGGTAGATTCTACTCAGCTTTTGTGCGTATAGATGTTTGTGTGGATATAATTACTAGAAACGGTGATATGCACATTCTATATTTTAGTGCACATTCTATATTTTAGTGCACATTCTATATTTTAGTGCACATTCTATATTTTAGTGCACATTCTATATTGTAGTTATGAATTTTAATACAGTTTTCTTTCTTTAAGAAATTGTACGATATATGGATTAAATCATGAAAGATTTTTTTCATGTTGGTGGTTTGGTTAATTTTTTGTTTAGCAGCACAACAAACTCTATGGATTATTCAATGCGGAAATTTAAATATTTTGAACAATTATATGACTTCAACTAAACATATTTTGAAAGCAATTTTATGCATACATATAAAGGTATAATGTATTGTTGGTAATTTTCCCATAAATTGGTATTGTTATTTTTTTAAAATTTAAAATGAATTGCTTTAATTTTTTACTATAGAAATGTTTGTTTTTTATAATTTTATAGCGTTTTGTTTTTGTTTGGAGGTTCACTATTTGCCCATAGCTGGGACACTAACAGGTGCTACAAACCAAGGACAGGGTAGGCCTGGGAACAACGGTAATTATGGGGGTGTCCCACGATCCGCAAAATCTATAATCTCCCGATCAGAGGCCTTGCTGTCGGGTGTAATCTATTGTCATACCCAGGACTAAAATATATACGAAGGAAGGCTGAAATTTTCATAGGCTGACCAAGATGGTACGCTTGCATGTCTTTTCGTTTACCAACTGGTGTGTCTACTTACTTTTATATCTTAGTAAGCCTATTAACTTTTCAGCCGACGATCGTATGTGTGGTCTATATCTCTGTGAGGCAATAATAATAACTACAGCAACAAAGGTTTATACTGAACAGTTTTCAAAAACTAATTCATAAAAAAATGTTTAATGGTACAGAATGATAAGGAGCCCATATCGACATCTAAAATAATAAAGCAACGTACCGTATATATTCGTGTAATACACGATCTTGCGTATCGTGCGAGCCCCTAAATTTTTACTTATAAAAAATGATTTTATTATGTATCTGGTGTAACTTGTGACTTCATTTTTTGAGAGACCAAATCACAATAGACTAATCTCTTTTCCTCTATCTCCTTATCCTACATACATTCTAGTTAAATAAGTTTTGAAAAAATGATTAAAGAGAATGATAAAAGTATCTTTAGTAACGCTATACTCATAAACAACCGAACGAGAAAGAGCTGAACATCATATAAACGTAAACAATGAAAAATATTTTTTTTAATCCTTATCACCCCATGCAAGACAATAAAGCCACTAACACGCAAGCGGATACTTGGTGTGGAAGAATGAGGAACAGAAACATTAATAATGAGTGGAAAGAAAAAAGAGCAATCAGGAGGAGAGTAGATGGTGATTGAGATTGTATTTAAATTTTTGCAGATTAAAGTTGGCTGGAAAGCGCAGACCCAAATGGTATTCCCAAGAGGTGATTGTCAGGCTAGACGTTGCTTAACGTGATGTTGCAATAAACCCTGGAGACCATATCAACAATTAAATTAATAAAATGGTAATTTATTCAGGTTTATGTGATATTGAGTTAATTAATTATGTTTCTGTGGCGTCTATCTTTTGTATTTATTTATAAATAAATAAAAATATGTTGCACTTTGCAAAAACAAATTACATTTTTATGGAGTAGGGTTGCGTCATTCTTCAGTCAAAGTGCAACTTAGTTGTGTCTTTTTCCGTATCTGGGGAAAAATGCTGATAGGTACCCGGCCCCGCCGCTGTACCCACCTTATTGTTCGAGAGATGGGTGATCGGTAGTCATACCGATGCCAATGCAACCGACGGTTGCGGGGGCTGGGCAATTTTTGGCCTTGGCCCGAGGGTAAGCGCTCGGTTCCCCCCACCCCATTAAAACTGACCTTCTGTTACATCTCCTGTGTTGGGAGACCGGGCCAAATAACCACAATATTTACCTGGGTTAGGGGTAGGGTTATCACATCTTAGTTGTGTCTCTGTCTTCGGGCAGAATGCAACTCAGTTGCGTCTCAGTCCGCAATTTTGTCCTTGGCCCTGTGTCCCCTATCACGTCTAAGTAACGAAACTGGATAATACACGAATTAATCTGCAACACAATATAATATTATTATATTATTATATAATATTAATTTTTTTTTAATTACAGATAGATAATATCCATTGAATGTTTGGTGTTATACGTACGTATATTAATATATATATATATATATATATATATATATATATATATATATATATATATATATATATAGTTTACGAAAAACTAGGTAATCCGTATGGGTAGACCCAAGGAGGCTAAAATCCAGAGAGCTCAATGTAAATCAGAGCTAATAATTTAAATAATTATCAATGCAAATAATTGTCTATGTAAATCAGAGCTAATAATTTAAATAATTATCAGTGCAAATAATTGTCTATGTAAATCAGAGCTAATAATTTAAATAATTATTTATAATTAAATGTTTCTATTTAAAATATATATATATATATATATATATATATATATATATATATATATATATATATATATATATATATGTCATGAGAATATTATAAGCATTCCTTGGTTAATAAGAATTTTATGAAAATATAAAATGAAATCATACTAAAATATGACATAATTTGTGATATATAGAAACTGAATAAGTGTGTGTGTGTGTGTGTGTGTGTGTGTGTGTGAGTGTGTGTGTGTGTGAGTGTGTGTATGTATATACAGGATGCGATAGGCAAATTGTCGCCATTTTATATTTTGAATTTCGCGCATGCGAGTTGTTTGTTTTTGATTTTATCGACTGCACAGTATAGTAGAGTCAGTTGGTCACCATCTGTGAGAAAAAGAGCACCATGACGCAATTCAGTCCGACATAAATTTGGAAACGGCTTGCTATACAGCCTGGCATTCGCGCCGGAAGTTCCAATACGAACATTTCAGAGTGTTTGGGTGACAGTGCAGAGGACTCAGAAAGAGTTCGATGAGTTTAATGGTGATTACGAAGGTACGGCAACTCGGAAAAATCAATCTGATTTTTCTGATAAGAAAAGAACATTCGAATTTGTTGGTGAGGGCCTCAGACTCAACACGGAAACCTACCTGCATGAGTTACATTATTCGAACTGTTAATATTTAACAGCACCCCCACGAGGGATGCATGTGGCACAAGGCGGAGTTTCGCGTGGGTTCTCCGAGCCCGAAGGCTTGGCCAAAAATATTCCTTTTGAACCCGCATAAGCGGGTTCAGGGTCTGTCTACCTTCCCGGACGAAACTTTGCCCTTCGGCAAAGCATCATCCGGGTTCCTCTCTGCTCAAGGCAAAGAGTTCGACAGTGAAGAACAGGAGAGAGCACTATACTCGCTCTTACTCTTTCCCTCATCTTCATTGCCATATTCTCAACATTTCAGCCGTTGTACGTTCCGGCCTTTTTCAGGTGTTTGAAATTTCGAATCGAAACCTTTATTTCGTCCACCGGGGGTAGGTTTTTCTAATTCCACGTGCCATGCCTCTTCCGTATGACTGAGTTATTTCCCTTCAACTCAACTCTCCAAGTTTTGGTTCACCACTGCTGTGGCCTGGTATTGAACTCACATCTTCTTGGGTCTAGTTGTGAGTTCAATACAGCGGCCGAAGCCTTGTGAATATGGTTATGAAGATTAGGAACCAGTCCAAATAATGTAAATAATGCAAGTAATCATAATACCTCATCTCAGAGATATAGACAGAGACAGAGGCCTATATTAAATATATGTACTTTCGTTAACCTCAGTTTGTAGTAATCAACCTCGACTGTACCCTTTGCTAATGACGATATATATATTTTTAAAGCGTTTCACCCCAAGCAACGCGGGAAGGCACTAGCACGCAAGGGGTTACAGAGAATTGGAGAAAGAGCAAATAGGAGTGATAGAGGGAAGGATGAAGAGAAGGATAGGGGATAGATCAAGGCATCTGGAGACGTCGATTGAATAGTTGGAGATTATAGCTATCGGTGGAAACAGGAAAAGAGGAGGGAGTTCCACAGGCGAGAAATGCGAGACATGAAGCTATTGGAGTAGAAGAGACGGCTACCTTTAACAGTTTCATCCTTGGAAGGGTGAGAGCGAGATGCCAGCCTAGTTGAACGCTTAAATTCATGAAGTCTGGGAACTAGCGAAAACCGCTCATCGGAGCAGTTACCGTGAAAGTATTTGTAAAAAAAAGACAGAGGGAGGCGACGGCACGTCTGTGAGAGAGCGACGAGATGCCAGATCGGACCAATTACATTGCATATCCGTCTCTGGATTTTATAAAAGCCATTGAGAGAAACAGAAGGGGATCCAGACCATATATGGCAGCAATACTCCATGCAAAGGCGAATGGTTGATTTGTAGATTTGAAGGATTGAGTTCGTCGAGACAAATTTCCTGGCGCGGCACAGGGAGCCAACTTTCCTAGAGGTTGACGAAGCTATTGACTCAGTGTATTTGTATATTCCATCCAATTGATGGTTAGTCCTCTCTTCTCGCTTTCCATTTCGACATTGTGCAGAAATATCTGCAATTTTATTTCTGTGCCTGCAATAAATACAGTGTCATCTGCGTATCTTAGATTAAGACTGTGCTCGACCATAATAAATCCCGACAGAACCTCTAGATCTTTTCGGGTTGCATCTCTGTATAGGTTAAATAATGTCAATAATAAGGAAGTCAGATCCAAACGAACGAAAATGCCTGAATTTTTACTTTATTTTCTTTCTATGGCCATTCACAATTCGGCCTCTTCTATACAACAGCTGATAGCGATTTTTGCCAATATATTTTAAAGTTGCTAGGGAACACTTGATGAAGTTCTTCGCTGGGCGAATAAAAAAACAAAAACAAAAAAATAATGAGAACCACCCCGAAGAATGCCTGAATACAGGATATAAAGTCCTTCGGTGCGACTCAATTAAAATTCTCCCAGGTGAGAATCTGACAAGCCACTGTGGTTGTTAACAGTGACATTAGAAAACTACATGTGCAATTCATTCAGAATAGAAGATAAGACAGCGAGGGATTCAGAGATCTCTCATTGTCACTTCTTAACAACCGGTGTTAAAATATACATGACTATTAATTTAAAAGTGTATTTATAAATCCGTATTTTAAACAGCTGATTGCATATTAGCTTTATACCAGAAACTCGACCTTTCTACACATGCATCTCTCTCTCTCTCCCTCTATCTATCTATCTATCTATCTATCTATCTATCTATCTATCTATCTATCTATCTATCTATCTGTCTGTCTATCTCAGTCTGTTTCTATCTATCTCTATCACAATCTGTTTTTCTTTCTTTGATGCTTTCTTTATTTCTGCCTGTCTGTCTCTTCGTATCTATCTAATTATATATCTATGACAACCTGGATATCTATCTCTCTATCTATCACATCCTGGATTTCTTTCTTTCTTTCTATCTATCTATCTATCTATCTATCTATCTACGTCAGTCTGTTTCTAACTTTCTCTCTCAATCTTTTTTTTTTTCTTTCATTGTTTGATTCCTTTTTGCCTGTCTGTCTGTCTTCCTCTATATGTCTAACTCAGTCCGTTTTCTTTCTATCTATCTATCTAGCTAGATACAGCCTGTTTTATATGAAGACATACATAGTTAAAAAAATCAATGGCTGAATGATATCCTCATGGACACATGGCACAGTGGATAAAGGCGTTAGTTAGATTATTTTATACTACTTTTCACCCAATATAAGACTCAAGAGTGACTCAAGGGAGAGTGTTACCAAACAAGGTTGTTACCCAGGAATCAATTTTATGTATTTATTTTTTTATTGGTTTAGAAATGTCAATTTTAACAACAAAAACAATAATAAAAATAGATGTTATCAAATATTTGATGATCATTTTATACCTTTAATTTTTTTTATTTATTTATTGATTTCTATTATTATCATTTAAAATATATATAATAATATTTCTTAAAGTGGTACATTTGATGACTAACTGTTAATCCCGAAATCATGTGTAATATATATATATATATATATATATATATATATATATATATATATATATATATATATATATGAATGTGTGGGGGGTGCGAGGCATATCGGGGCCTCTGGATAGAAGTAGTACCATTGATATCTGGCACGCTTCACCTTCGAGTGGACGGGAATCACTGGTCCTCAACCATCTCATTAATCTCTCACGTGATGACTCCAAGTTGCCATACTCCATAAACTCGCGTGAAAAGGTGGTGTTAACAAGGCACCACTGGGTGAAGGAATCACTCGGCGCAGGTCATTGGCCAAGGCGGAAGGGTTCATCAGATGATTCACAACGGCCACGTGTTCGCGATGATCATACCAAGAAACCATTCGCGGAGATCCAGGAAATGGCGCGCAACAGCGGCAGCTGGAGGAGAATGGTGGACAGTTAAACCAACGACTCCTTCCGGGGATAATGGAATAATAATAATAATAATAATAATAATAATAATAATAATAATAATAATAATAATAATAATAATAATAATGATAACTTATTAGTAAAGTGACGCTCGCCAGTGTAAACCCACCTTTATAGAATCCGTCATACGCCTTCAATCAGGTAAGGTGAGTTGAAGAATCCAGCCCCGGTTTTTTTTTACTAATGCAAGGCCCAAGAAACATTTATGGTAGGTGATTATTCAATGAAATTGTAGTATTAAGGCAATTATCTCTTATTAAAAAGGATAATTCGTAATTTGGAGAGTTAGATAAACTCAATAGACACAAAATCGCTATACTCTTTAATAAGATTCAAAAAATCTTAGTAAAGAAAATGCGTTCCTCGGCAGTTATCGAACCTGCGCCCCACTTTATAGAGGAAATCAACGTTTGGTCCAGTGTGCTTTAAGATCGGCTACAAGGAATCTTGCAGGTTCGATTCCTGTCGAGGAACACATTTTCTTTGCTAAGATTTCTCTATACGCAGGACGATAGGCTTAAAACACACGGATTACCGCAAATTGCGGTATACAACACGAACGGGCGTACAAGTCGACATCAATAATTTTAATTCCAATTTAGGTCTAACCTACCATATAAGTCGACCTCCAAACATACAATAGGCTAACAGTGGCCCAAAACTTAAACCTACCGGTTAGTAAAATTAGGCTAGAGTATGCGAGAACCTGTGTCAATGTATCCGATAACTTGTGCCCAAACTGCATAAGATTACGCCACTTAGCTGTATATTGAGACACTAAACGTAATATCTTTCTGTATGCGTTGCACTTCATGAGGTCACGCCACTTACTTGTATATTGAAACACTAAACATAATATCATTCTATGCGCGTTGCACTGCAAACAACTTGCAACATACACCGGAACGTACCGTATATTTTATCGGTATAACTTTAAATTCGTCAGGTCTACTGATGAAGACCTTGGAGTCAACATCAACACCTATAATATATTAATACTGTAGATTATACATTATAACAGGTCGATTATTTTATAGTACTGCTGCGTATCATATGTTATTGTAAAACACAATATCACTCATCCGCCATTTGTATCAGTGATATAAAAAAAAACAATACTTAGTGTATCAGCTGTCGGAAGCGATTTCTACTGTAGCGTTAACAGAATACGGAAGTTGTGTTACTATTTTATTATTTTATGTTAATTTCTGTATTAATATGACAAAGATGTTCAATAAACCTAAGTTTTAGTAGGATATCTTTATTGCAGCCTGTTGGAGATGTAGTAAGTGGTGTACAATAATCTTTAGCAGTGCTATCCGACTTTTTTACAACACGGTGATAAAGGTTTGTATTTTTATACCCGCCATATAAGTCGACCTCAACTTTTTGAAAACAAGTTTTTGGCTTGAAACTCGACTTGTACGCCGCAATTTACAGTAATAAATAAATGTGGGATGGCTATTTCAATTGCGAACTATTCACTGTAATAATATTTGAAGTAATAAACCTGCCGGATTAAATATGAATCCATTAATTCTTTAGAAATACGCGGGTCTTTCAATAAATAAGGTGAATTTTTCGGTATAAGGACTTCTAATACAAAGAGAAGCTTATTTTTTTTAAAAAATTTTCAACGTAGTCTCCCAGCACTGTCACACACTTTTCCCATCTGTGCACAAGCTTCCGTAT